>JADDOH010001573.1:0-142822 GCA_016648135.1 Agrypnia vestita
AAATGAATAGTGTGTACTCGCCCTACCTGAGTATCTCGTATGTCCCCCATCATATCGGCAGTGGGTTCCACCTCAGCCTCCTCTAGAAGTGCACAGCCCGGGTTTATTCTGACTTGTCGGGCAGCATTTGTGAAGTCAACAGGTTTATGGTTAATCCACACTTCCTTGAAGCAACCTGTGAAACCAATTTATATTCCATTATATTATGTATAGAAGTACATAGGTATTTAATCTTTTGCGCTTCGTTGGTGACAGTATGTTGCCATAATAAATTCCTTTGTAACTCCATTGGAGACTATGTGTCGCCGCAAACAACATGTCTTTTATTCTTAAGTAAGGGTCATAGTATCTACTAGTGCAGGTATAAAATATTACATTAGTTTTATACAATTATTGCTGTTATTCGGATGCATACAAAATCAAATATTTATTATGCAGTTTCAATTGCATGTAAAATAAATCAATTAATATTTTTATGATGTAATAAAACAAGCACAAATTTAGAACGAAGAGAGAGTGAATTTGTTTTTAATTTGTTTGAGTGATGTTTGACAAGATGAGTTTGTTTTTAATGTACATAGTGATAAACAGAATGAAAATCTGTCAGAACAATCGGAGTTCTAGTGACGAATCCGATTTCATAGGGCATAAAAATGAAAAGTCCTTGAGTTATCAAATATTGGTTTGAGTGTTTAAGTTGCTGATGATTCGCAAGAGGATGAATGGATGGATATTATGAATGCAAAATTTGCTTCGTTTACATTTTAAAAAAATATTATAAATACAATGTAACATTTTTGCCCTGGAGTTGCTGCTTTGTCACTAAAATATTCTGGAATGCAAAGGGTTTAAATAAAAATATATTTTTTATTGGTCATTTTTAGTTAAGGTTAGTAAAAGCAGGCTGGCTACCTCTGAAGCTGGTGAGATTCCTGAGGTGCCACTTGGTGTAGGCCTCCCTGCCAGGCCCCTCAGGCAGTCCTCCCAGGTACAGCGGGGTGTTGAGCCGCAGGTACTCTCGGGGGCCCTCGTTCACAATGGATCTCGCCGGGCCACCGTCCACGCGGAGGGTGAAGTTCTTTTTCACGGCAAGGAGCTCCGCCTTGTGGTAGGCGCCATCGGATACCATCTCAAAGCTGAAGGAAATAAAAAATTTGAATTAGTCACTTAAAAATACGAGATCAGTTTCATTGTAATTATTGGAAAAATGGAATTGTAATTATGGAAAAAATATCTACTATTAAGGTGGGTTTATGATCATTTTTTTTTGTTGATAAAATGTGCTGTTTCTTTTTAAGAATTTTTAACTTACGTTTTTTTAGGAAAAAAAAAAAATTTTCAAACTACGCTACATCATAGATATTACATCAGTGATTATCTCCACTAGCTGCTCACGTCACAAAGGATCTTTGCAGGACAGCACATAACTCCACCATTTTGAAATTTTCAACATAATTTGTCAATGAAAAATATCAACCAATGTTTGCTATAAACAATTATAATAAAACAAATTTTGTATGTGCAAAATGTTACTTGAAAAAAATATTTTAATTCAGGTATATTTTTTGATTTCTCAAGGTGGTGTAACCCCTCGAAGCATAGATTTTTACGAAAACGGGTAGTTTGATTGGTGGAAAGCGCAAATATCTATGCTTTAAAGGAATGATTACCATAAACTAAGTTGATACAACCAGCCCCAAGTCAATAAACTAGTCAAAGAAATGTGTAAATTTATACAATACCTACAACACAAATTTTGAATCTATGCTTACCTGTACATAGTCGATACAGGATGATTCCCCACATCATAGCTGACCCTGATTCTTCCGTTAAAGAGCTCCACCGCCAGATGCTCGTGCTGTCCAAAATAGAGCAGGACTCCGTCTTGCTGCGTGCTGCTGAAGACCACAGTCACGTTACCTTCAGGTCTCGTCCGAAGCGGCTCAAGCTCAACGTAGGAGTTGTTATGGAGCAGCGTGAGAGACGTGAGGTATTCGCAAAGTTTGCCTGTGAAAATAAATTTTGAAATTAATGCATTGAGAAGTTTGTTAAAAATTAATAAGCTAAAATTTTAAAAATATAACACATATCACTTTGTTTTCACCACATTATTAGATTATACAATATATATGTTCCAAGAACAATGCTCTCTTCTCAGGATTGTTTGTGTACTAAAAATTGAAAAAGTTAAACCATGCAAGTATGTTACGGTGAAGAGGTGGATGAGTGGAGGAATAGAGGGGGGGGGTCGGAGGTGTTAATTATTAGGAATGTCATCTGAAGGGGATGGAATGTTAAGGCCCGGTTGCGCCATCTAAAGTGAAGGTAAAAAAAGTTACTCGAGTAACTTTTTTTACTTAAACGGGTTGCGTCATCTATGGTAAAAATATTTAAACTTGCCGAAGTACATACATGGGTAACTTTTTTTTACTCTCCAAGATAGGTAAGGTAAAGGTGAAAACGTTGGTAAAAAAAATGGCCGTCCTCTCACAGCTGATTTGAAAATGTGACATTTATCCATATAGGTACTTGTCATTTGAATTTTGTCGCTGTCATTTTCGTATTGAAATTTGTAAACATTAAAATTAAATCTTTTAATTTCGCAATATTTTAGCGATGATTTGACTTTTGTTGGTTTGTTGACGTTTGTTTGGTTTGTTTCATAGAATAAAGTGGTTTGTTTGAACTGGTTTTGAACCGCAAAAGTACGTATTGCCAGTGGTGAAAACTGAAATAAATCAAATTCCATAGACAAATGCGGTTTATTTGAGGTTTATTTCGCTTGGCACCCTATTAGCCTTATTATTGGTTTGACAGTGGTAAAAAAGACGATTGTGCAACCCGAAATCGATTTTACTCTGAGCTGAGGGTAAAAAAAGTTACTCGGGGTCAATGTTACTCGAACCAAATTTACTTCTGCTGGCGCAACCGAGCCTAAGTGGAAAAATATTCTATAGAGGGGTGGGCACAAATTTAGTCTGAGTGTTTATTATATTTGATTTAATATTAACATTTTTCCTTATTTCAAGTATTTATAAATTATTTATTTGTGGGATCTTATAACTAATATGTAAAATTTTTAAACCTGTATTAAATTTAAATGTATGGTCATATTCTATTAAGTGTTTTGCAAAATCCGACTCAACATTGCTAATTAAAGCTTTGATGTGTTCTTTAAGCCCTCGTTCTTCCTAATAATTAACACCTCAACTTTTCACAACAAAAGTTAATTTAACAAGGGTTATTACAATTATTTTAAATTAATATTGACGTTTATACCTGTCATATTGTAAGGTTAACCTTGTCCATTTATAAAATGGTTGCCGCTTGATTACATATTGAAGACTTCGGTCCCTTCAATTATACCTCAAACAAGTTATGATCCACGCATAAGAATAAAAGATTGTTTTAAACAGGCAGACTCTTACCAGAGTATCCGGGCGCACACTTGCACAGATAGTCAGATGGCGCCGTGTTTAGATCTGTGTGCTGTGGGGTGTAGCACACCCCGTGCACGCACTCGTGGTGCGCACATGGAGACGCAGCTGGGTAAAGGGTGGGGCCTAACTCGCAATAGCGGCCAGCGTGGTCATCCGGACAGAGACAAGTGTAGTCATTGACACCGTCCACACACGTTCCACCGTTCTGGAACAATAATCTTGCTGATATTGTGGTGCAGTATGGATTTTTTAATAACATTTAATTTGTTTTACAAAATGAGTTATTAACCATTAATAGAATATTAACAAATTAAATGATCGGATCACAAAATAAATCATTAATTTTATTAAGTGTTCTTATAATTTAATTTAATTATAAAAAAAAATAATGTCAAAGTTTAGTTATAAGTGGGAACAATGCAGATAACCTAATTTGAAAAAACACAAGTTAGGATATGATGTAGGGATCCTGAGTTGAAATCCCAGCAAAACTAATCTTTCCTGAATAATTCAAAAATATAAATTGAAGAAATAGTATTGCCAGTGGTAGTTAGATCTAGGAACAAAATTATTTCATATAAAAATGCTTTTTCCATACATTATAAAATCAAAATTCATTCTTAATTAGCGTAATAAAAATATGATTTCAACATACCTGACACATGTGTGTGGCACAGTCGTCTATGTTGACGGAGCAGTTGATGCCTGAGTAGCCGGGGAGGCAGTCACACGTGTAATGTGTGGAGTGGTCCACACAGGTACCACGCAAGCCACACGGATTACCACCAATAGGACAGAACTCTATCTTCATGGCGCATCTGTCACCTGAGAGACAAACATTATTTATATACTGAAGATTAATGACCATAAACAGCTTCAATACTTTATTGTCATTCACAATATTTTTGATTTTTTAAAATTCATTTGAGACATAAATATGTGAACTGCTTTTGAATTATTGTTATTATTTACTTAGGTACTTATTCACTTTTTGTGTAAATTATTGTAATGGTCAGTTGGAAATTTTTTCCAACCGACCACACAATTTAAGTGGAATAATTAAAATAGATTTCCGGTATAAAATGTTACAGTGACAAAACTAGTTCCATGTTAACGAGATAAGTAGGAGATGGATGGAGATAAGGAAGGGTTAAACTAAGTTTTGGGAAAGGTAACGGAAATTGCTTTAATCTGCTTTAGAAGATAGTTATGGTTTGTGATGATTTTATATTTGAGCATAGTAGGTTCCGAATGAGGGGCTGATGAATTCAGTATTATGATAGTATTATATTACGGAGTGGAAGGCCATGATTAGATATAAAATTGAATTATGTTCATTATTATTTTCTATTCTATTCAAAATTCATTCAATTTTATTCATCTACATTCTAACAACAATTTATAATAATACAAATTAGCCTTTTTAATACAAATAAATTTTGTGTTTTGTGTTAAGTTTTTTTTTACCAATAAATAGCGATCCTATGTAGGTACATAAGGATTGGATCTGGTTTCTTTTAATTTAATGACTGTCCTTTAAAAATAAACATAACCCACATTACAAAAATAAGGGATAAGGACTATCAAATGAGGTTGGTGCACAATTTGGAATGCCTTAAAACCAAGAAAAACAATACTCAATCATGGCAATTGAATCTCGACAAACAATAATTTAAAATATTTTTTGGACAAAAGTAAAAGTAAATCGAATATTTTTTGGACAAAAGTAAAAGTAAAAGTATAACAAAAGTTAAAGTATGCAAATATTACAGTATATTTTTTACAACAATAATAAATCTGTTACAAATAACAACAATCTTTCTCTTACAAATAATAATAAATCCGAATAACAAACCAGTGAATCCAGGTTGACATTGACAACTGTAAGAATTGAGCTGGTCCACGCATGTGGCATTATTCTGACAAGTGTGGTTCACGCAGTCATCTATGTTGCTTTCGCAGCGCATACCCGTGAAGCCGAGAACACACTGGCAGCTGAAAATGCATAAAATAGGTCATTAGTACCCTGCAGAAAATAATGAGATATGTCACAAGAAAAGTCACATAAGCTTAAAAATTCTTACCTAAAGCGACCCTCCTCCAGAAGCGTACAGGTGGCTTGGTTGGCACACGGCTGGCCATAGCATGCGTCTATAGAGCGTGCGCATGTGTCACCGTGGTAGCCGGGAGGACAAGCGCATAGGAATCCACCCGATTCTCCAGCAGAGCAGGCGCCACCATGCTCGCAGGGAGACGAGCGACATGCGTCACATTTTGTGGCCACAGCTTCTGGTACAGGACCTGGACAGAGATAAAAGTGTTCCCAGGTTGTCACAGTCATTCAAAATTTTTTGTATCAAGTTTTCTGAGCCATCCTTTCTTGTGTTTCAACCTCTTGGCTCCATATTTCAGATCCCATTTCAAATCCTGCGGATTTTGCAGATGAGACTAGCTTGACTTGAAAGCTCTCGCAACAGTAACTATTGTACACCAAAACCTAACATACAATCAAAACTCATACGTCCCTTTGTCGAAATCAAGGCCAGATCATTCAGAGACGCTCTGCAGAAGAGCTCAGTAAACAGTAAACCGAATAGACAATAAATTTTTGTAGATAAAGGTGTTTTATGTATGTATTACATAAATAGAAAAAGAAGATATTTTTTATATGAGTCAATTTAAAAGATAAACTTATTTAAAATAGTTAACTTGTTGAGGGCCAAAAAAACATAGACAAAAGTAAATCACCAAGGCCAAAGGTTTTCTGAATTTTTTGTGATTTTTCTTTTTACGAAAAAACCATGAAAACATATGTATATTCTTCTGTGTGGTATATTTTGTTGCACGGCACGGCACACGACGGGACATCGCACTCATAACACACATATTTCAAATAAACGCAACAAAATTGCGTGTATATATTTTGTTAATAAATCACTGTTAGTATTCAATTGAATCATAAACCAACAAAAACTGACAAATATCGCAAAACATATTGTATATATTTATGTATATGTGTATAAATAAATCGAAAATTGAAAAATATAAATTGTATTTCCCGCGCACTTTGTGCGTGACCTTGAATGACGGAATATTTGAATTTCGATTGCGCAACACACGTTCGGGGCGACATCTACAACTATTCTATACGATTTTGACGGCAAAAAACTTCTGTTTTGATCGTCGATTTAAAATATAATCTGTGATGTTTTTGAGTTGAAAATGGAACGACAGGTCACCACGGGATTTCTCTACCGGGAAAAAAATCACGTTTTTCAAATTCGATACGCGGCCGTCGAGAAATAATTAATTTTGTGCCTGTCGCACATATCCGACGTGGTACTCTGGCCCCTGTCATTGTCTGTCGCACAGGTCCGACGTGGCCCCACGCTCATTAAAGTAATACAAGAAAATATAAAAATTATATTCAAAATATTTATACACATCTTTCATATCGGTAAGTGAAATATTTTGCATTGGGGTCTAATAAGATTTGAAAAGTGTGAAAGTCCGTCACTCCAACACTTTCTGAGGTGCTCTTTATAAAAGATTTATAATTAGTTCCTGACCTTTGCATTGGAAGGCAGCTGCGGGCGTACTGAGCAGCAATTTGTCCTTCATATAGAAGGGCTCGGCACACCTGGCTATTCCCGGTTCCACGTAGTCTACTTTAACCCAATCGGCGAGCCACTTCAGGGAGCAGTCGCAGTACAGCGGATTAGATCCCAATGCTCTGAAAAATGTACCGAAAACATAGTTGATAAAAGTTGGAATATTACTTTTTGACATAATAACAGGCTGCTTGGTAATGATATATAGATACTAGATGACTATATGTTTTCTAGTATTACAGCCCATATAACAATAAAAACAGTATCATTAACAATTTCTCAAAAATGAGACCAGAAACTAGTAAAAAAAAATTATGCCCGTGTACTTATGTATGCAAAAGAAATGTATCACTCGGAAAACCGCCATCTTAGCTTTTGATATCGTGACTTTATGGTGTGAAAATATTCCAATGCCCGATGTGAACCCATTTCCTTGCATCCTAAAATATTAAATATTACATCTACTTACATAACTTTAACATCACCTCTTTGTTTCCCAATTTGTTTATTTTTGAGACATCTTTGTGTTCAAAGAAAGCAGAGATAGAAGTAGAAGACATCTAATTTCAAGGGCACATTGGGAAAAATGTATAAATTTGACTCCGATAACCTAATTTGATAAAGTAATATCAGAGATAACGGCATTTTCATTCATTATAAATATGCAGTTCATTTTAGTAAAGTAACTCCTAGGGAAAAAGATTTTTTCATGTTTTAATAGAACCAGGAAAGATTTAAAATATACACATACATGTGTGTTATTGAGTGCAGTCCCTCAAAAAGTCGCTCTGGCAATGTGCTCAGCTGGTTACCATGCAAACTCAACACCCTCAGAGCAGGGAGTCCCGAAAGTGCCCTGGGTTGTACGCAGCGAAGTTTATTATAGCTCACGATGAGTGTTGAAAGGCGCGAAAGACCAGAAAATGTGCCATTGGCCAAGACGCCGATCATGTTGTTAGACAGGTCAAGCCGCGTCAGGCCGGAGAGCTGGGAAATTCGGGCAGGGTCGATTGAAGAGATGTTATTAGACTCGAGGTAGCTGAAAAAAATATGAGTAAGTATCATTGGATAGGGCCAGATAGCTAGCAGGGTAAACATGGCTAACTATGTAGGTAGTTTGTTTTGGATAAATGTTAATACTATTTGAACTGATAAAATTAAATAAATTTTAATATCTATGTCAATATCAGCATTCAGTTTCCACTCCTGATATACAAATTATTTCGAACTATACAGCAGAGCAAAATACATAATGTTTTGTCAATCTGATTTTGTCAATATTTCTTTAATTTTCAAAGGAAGCAAACACTTGGTGGTGAGACATTATAATTAAATAAATAAAAATAACTTTGTTATACACCACTTATATATATTTATTAAAAATCCAACCAGGTTTTGCTACTACCGTAGCTTCTTCAGGGATCTTAACTGTCTAAACATACAAAAGTTATGCACTTATATACTAGTGTGAAAGGTGGAAGGATGGAGTGCCAATAGTGGGGGTAGGGGGTGGGATTATACAGGGAATATTATTATTAACATATTTAAGAGTGGACTATAAGACAAATTTATTTGATTATTAATTATTTTATGATTTAAATTAATGGCTTTTCTTATCTCTAATGCCTCTAAATTATCTAGTCTATTACCTATTCCGTTTTTATGAATAATACTAACTCCTGTGTTATTATTGAACGTGTGGTCTTCTTCAATTAAAAGGTTTACAAATTCTGAGAACCCACTACTTTTTAAACAACGCAAGTGCTCTTTTACTCAATTATTTTAGCTACGTACCCAGTTAGTCATACCAAATTGTAATATAAGAATTTAATGTATTTATTTCTTTACTTGAAATTGCTACTTTTTTATTCAATCTTTCTTAAAGTCGATTTTAACGCAAATATTTAATTTTTATTTATAAGAATTAGGAATCCCTTGTAATTCTGATTGAATATTTTCACATGTAGTGTTTATTCCTCACCAGTACAGTGATAAGTACATCCGCCTTTAGGAGATAGGGGTTCTGTTCCTTGCCAGAATTTATTTATTTATTGTGTATCTGAGACACTTAATATGTATTTTTTTCAAGGTTTACAAAAATCCGATATTTGATATAGGTATATCCGATATATACAGGGTTATTTGTAAAACATTAATAACCTCGCAGGACTATATTCCTGTCTTGATTAAGAGTCGAAAATGTTCAAGCTATTATGACCTAATGTCAACAGTTATGGAGATATGCGACATCAAAATTTGCATCGTTTTTCCAATATTTCTGACTTATTTTTTGTAAAACGTTGGACTATCATTACAGTAACTCATATTGATTACGAAAAATTCATTCGTTTCAATACAAGTTAAATAAAATGATAAAAACCCTGAAAAAATTCCACTTGGAATGTCTTCCAATTGGAATTTGAAGGTTTTTATTTTTTTATTTGACTTGTATTAAAGGGAATGAATTTTTCATATTTGATATAAGTTACTATAATGATAGTCCAACGTTTTACAAAAAATAAGTCAGAAATATTGAAAAAAAAAATGCAAAATTTCATGTCGCATATCTCCTGAACTATTGATATTAGGTCATAATAGCTTGAACATTTTCGACTCATAATCAAGGCAGGAATATAGTCCTGCGAGGTTATTAATGTTTTACAAATAACCCTGTATATATCAACAATAAGAAAAATAAGTAATTTTCTTTCTGTAAGTAGTTGAAACTGACAAAAGGTAAAATAATAAAATATGAGGTTGAACAAGGGAATCCCCAATTTTTATTACCTCGTGTAAACTAAACCTTATGATATGGATATAAGGCTTGAATTTCAATAAAAAACTAGCCGTACAAGCAAGTTTATGGTGCATCCCCCAGCTTCCGATAAAATTGCCGCTTCGGGAAAATAAGTGTTGCCAGTAAACATCAGTCCGCTAAATTTATGGTTCAGAAGACAGTAAAATATCAATTAATATATATCCGCATAAATATCAAATGATGTATATCACAATATATTTCCGCTGATATGTATCAGCGAACCCTGATTTTTTTAGGGTTATCTCAATACTTTTAAATTTAATTAATACTATAATCCACAAAAAAAATACAGTCTTACAGTTCGGTGGTCTCTGATGGAATATTCTCCGGAATTGCATCCAGCGACGCTCTGGCACATCTGACTACGGTCCCTGCGCACTTACACTGTGCCGGACAGTATCCACCCACCAGGCAGCCCTCCTCTGTGTCACCTGGAATGTATCATATTCAAGAATTGGAAGACCGATTTTTCCAAGATCATCTCAATTTTAAAATCAAATCAAAATGAAGCTACTTTTTTTATATGGGAAAGTAGGTATGGAAGTCTTTTTGGGTGTCCATAGGGCTTACGATCTATCGTGTGGTTGGCTTAAGCGATCACTTTACACAATGTAAGATTCACAATTTCATCCATGATAGACAACCGTATATAGCAAATTTTTTGATGTAGGAAAGTGAACATCCTCTAGAAATTAAACAGAGTTTTACTGGCAATGTATAGCACTGAGTTTTATGATGATACAGTTTTCTCCAACGACATTATTATAAACAAATACAGTGGTATGAAAAAATATTCTGCCAAAACAAAATGTTATTTGATTTCATACAATTATTTTCATTCACGACAAATAATAAAATTTTAAATTTTACAAGAAAGTAATATACTGGCCACCATGTGTCACCTTTGTCAAATTGTTTACTGACTAGACCGACATTTGAAATTAAACAATATATATATGGCTTTATGACTCACATTCCCATTGATTAGGTTGGCATCTGCCATTTATTTTATCACGGAAAAAAATTCCGGTCCTTATGGTTTCATGATTTTCATTGATTTTAATTAATCATTAACTTACTTGTACATTTATACTCGTGATGCGGTACATCTTTAAGCAAAGATCCTCTTAATTTGGCCGGCTCTCTACAGGTGGCGCTGGCCGCCAATTCGTTGGTCCTCAGCCAGGACCCCAACCACGCTAGGTGACAGTTGCAGCGGAACGGGTTGCCATCTAGCACTCTGAAAAGAATAATATAAAGTAACTAGTTTGACTAGTGACTGGTTTGAATGGGATCAGGGAAGATATTTCATCACCCGAAATTGTGACTTTTAAATAGTGGGGCCTGATAAAAGGTATGAAATACTTATAAGCATTTTTGACTTACAGGGTGTGAAGAGCCGTAAGATAGTCGAAGGACCCCGGCATCACGCAGGAGATTTCATTTTCATTCAAAGATCTAGAAATAAAATAAAATAAATTGTTTAACAACCCTGAAACATGATCTAAAATTCCGCAATTTTTAATTTATTTTTTCTTCACTTAGAGGTGGAAAAGGTGCAGCGCTGATTGGTAAGCGCAGAACTAACTAGAACTACTTCGTTGAATGTGGAAAAAATCAAAATTGACAACTTTCTTTTGTCAAGAATAAGTGACGATTCAGTGTTCTGAACCACTCTGTGCTATTCTGAAAATAGCAATATTGGAATGTCAGATCTTTATCCCAATCTTGACAGGTATGTACAACATTGTATTTGTTAAACGTAAACGTAAACATATGTTAATATATTCACAATTACAAATAATGAGCTTTCTAATTGATTGTATTCATTAATTTCAAACCTGTCAAACATAAAATGTAAAAAAAACGGTGTCACAATGTTATAGCAATATTGCTTAGTTCAGAATACGGATGACTGGCTTACAATGTAAAAAAAAAATCACAAGCATAATTTTTTTAATGCTTGAGTGCTAAAATACCTTGCTTCCCCTCTGTATTCACCTGCAGTATGATGAGGATTGATTGCAACGAGATGCTATATTATCAGTCAACTGTAATATGTATATGAAAACAAATTTACTACCATAAACCACAGTTCTGAATGGAGTAAGTACTTTTGAAATTAGGTATTGAGTGTACTTTTAAATACAGGATGTAACAAAAATAGTCCACAATACTTTATAGAGATTTTTACCTAAATTATGTGTCAAAAATATTCAACTAACAATGTCCTAATTATCATAATTGTGAAGATAAGTGACTTCAATTTTGCATTTTAAAAATATTTATTATTTTCTGTAAAACGTTGCACTATCATTAAAGTATCTACATCAAAAATTAAAAATTCATTTGGTTTAATTCAAGTCAAATAGAATGATTAAAACCTTGCGAAATATTCTTGTTAAAATTTCGGCAACGTTTTAATAATTTTATTTGACTTGTATGCAAATGAATTTTTAATATTCAATAAGAATCACTTTAATGATAGTCCAACGTTTTACAGAAAATAAGTCAGATATATAGAAAAAATTTATATTTTGAAGTCACTGAAGTAAAGTTGCGTAAAGTATTGTGAAGTTTTGTTACACCATGATATTATAATTTATTGCGCAGAAATTAATATGTAACTTAATATGTGTCTTATTTATTTTAAATACTCACAATAGTCTGAGGCTATGTAGGCCAAGAAACATTTTATTCGTGATGGATGAGATCAGGTTTCCATCCAGCAGTAGCTCCTGCAGCTTAGCAGCTCCCTCAAATGCATTTTCCTCTATTGTCCGAACGCCCGCCCTCCTCAGGTCGAGCCGGACGAGGTTGGGCAAGCGGCCGAGCAGTCCATCTGACCGGACACTGCCCAGACGGTTGTCGCTCATTATCCTGGAAAATGATTGGTGGTTGACTCACAAGGAAAGCTATTCAACTGGAGATTGAACCAATGAAGGATAGTGTAAATTTCTTGGTCAATGGGAAATAGGTAAATAGACTTAAGGATATGGAAATGTAAAACTCGTTGTACAGTAGATTCATGTGAAAATTTGCCAGACAATTAAAGAATAATTTTATTGTATATATACCAGAGCTGGCAGCAGAAACTTTGCCGGTAGATTCCTGCCTATGTTATGAGTCTAAAATTTTCAAGCAACTATGGCCTAATATCAATAGTTATGGAGATATGCAATATCAAAGTTTGCCTTTTTATCTCAATATTTTTTACTTATTTTTTGCAAAAACTTGAACTATCATTACAGTACCTTATATCGATTATAAAAAATTCATTTGCTTTAATACAAGTCAAATAGAACGATAAAAACCTTGCAAAAATTGAGAAAAGTTAGTTTTTACAAAGTTTTTATCATTTTATTTAAGTTGTATTGAAGCAAATGAATTTTTCATAATCAATATAAGTTACTGTAATGATAGTTCAACTTTTTACAAAAATAAGTCAGAAATATTAAAAAAAATGCCAACTCTGATATTGCATATCTCCATAACTATTGATATTAGGTCATGGTTGCTTTAACATTTTAGACTCATAACATAGTTAGGAATCTCCCGGCCAAGTTTCTGCTGCTAGCTCTGGTACATCCTGTATACGTTTGTGTATGGCTTATGATATGTGAATGACATGTAGAGAGCGTTCAGTCGCGTTGCGGGCACCGCGTGGTTCCATGTCACAACAGGAGCACGCGTGGATTATATTCTCTTTTCTATGGTTATGGATCGCTTTGACACTGAATTTTTTATTGATGAAGTGGAGAAAAGACCTGTAGTATGGGAGAAAAGACCTGTAATAGTGTGAGGATTACTCAAATATGCCAAGAACCAAGCTTGGCAGGAGTTGGTGGAGATATTTGGAAATGGTGGAAATAAAGAGTATTTTAGAGAAGTAGGTATTTATTCACCAAAAATGAACTGACAGAATGATGTTTATGTGTCTTGCCATGGAACACGGCCGTCGTTAACAAAGTAATGAGCGAATATATCTCTGATATTCAAAGATGGAGAACGGCACCAGAACTGTCAAACTGACGTTTATTTTCGCGCGCACAAATCGCTTATTAACCGCGGCTGTGTGAACAGATGACACAAATCGCGTGTTTTGAAACGAGATTCTGAAACTGAACGGTTCCCGCTGTGTCTGAACAAGCGCGTAATCAATGTACAAAACAGTAAAGAATAAAAAAAATTTGCAGTAGTAACACCATCCATATTTCACAATTTCTTTGTAACTGTTAAATTATTTTGTTAATTTAAAACGTAAATCGTTAGTGAAAAGTCTTTTTCAATTATTAACTTTTTTTATTATTAGTGCAGCACACTTTGTTTAACCATGATAAGCTATAGTTACATTAAACCGGACACTACTCACAATTGTGTGGTGTGGATAGGAACATCTCTGGGCATCTCGTGCAGCCCTAGTGCTCCACAATTAAGCTGCGTGCCGCGACAGGAGCAGGGAGATGGGCAGGGTGCCTCAATGGGGCAGCCGTCTCCCAGGATCAGATCGTCCACACCTGTAAATTGTAAAATCATTAGTTAAAACAAAAAACCATGACAAGAGATCTAGTAAGGATATTTGATCAAATGTTTGATTCTTGTGATTTGGTATATGAAATAAAACATTATTTAGAATCATGGTATTTCAAGACTATATAATATTAAGGGACGCTGTAGTTTAAGGGAAATCTGGCGTAAACGAAGAAACTTTCTCCCACAAGGCACTCGAGGGAAATGCTTCCACTACTGATATTATAAAAATAGAAACCTTTACACTTGAGCATGTCCTCTCTCAGCGCCTCCAGCCTTCTGCGATGCACTCGCTTGGGGGAGTCGCAGCGAGCGTTAGACGTCTCTATCGGGTGCTGCTGCAGGTAATCGGAGATCCAGCGCATGCCGCAGTCGCACACAAAGGGGTTTCTTGCCAAGTGTCTAAAAAAGGGAGTCACATTAGCTGTCAGTTTTATTTTGTAGAGTTGACATTCAATTGTGATTATATATTAAGAAATAAATAAATGAAATTAAGAGAAACACACAAATATCAAATAATAAAACTGAAACATTAATTTTATTTATTTATTTCTTAATAAATATTACGGGACTCGCTTCCATAAATAAATGAAAAATATAAATAACATATATATATATATATATATATATAAAAAGAAACCCGTGTTTCCCTATCCGCCAAGTTTTCTTCACAACCAGATATTACCACCCCCTGGTGGTCATGGTGGTGGATAGCCCTTGGTGTCACATCGAAAATATGCGAGTTCGGTGAGGGTGGCTGTGTGCAGGTGGGAGTGGGTGACGAAATTGTTATGGGAAAGCCGCAAATGCTTCAGATTGTTTCAAAATAGGCACGCCGACTGTACTAAACCTTCTCTAGAAAGTTCAGGAAGGAGAAGGTTCTAGAAAATTTGCGAAAGTTCTATAAGGTTCTAAACTCAGTGGCGGAATGTGTCTGGAAGGTTCCTGCACATTCAACAAATTTCTGGAAGGAGAATGTTCTAGAAGATTTGCGAAAGTTCTATGGCGATCCAAACAGTGTATTAAAAATCTATGCATGCGAAGCCGCGCGGGCACAGCTAGTCTATATATATAATTCTCAAAATGGGTTGGTTCTGAAAAGCTGACGGATATTCTAAATATACAACTACACCATTCGGAAACGAAAGATTAATGTCTTTTGGCATTGAAGCTTAATATACTTACAATGTCTGTATGCTGGTCATCGGGTCAAATGTTCCGTTAACCAGGGTGTGGATATTATTATCATACAGGGACCTAGAATGATAACATGCATTTATTGTACTGGATAGGTTATTTTTGGAATAAATAAAATGTTTTTTTTTGTAAAGACACATTACATTCATAATTCTTTTTAGTCATATTTTGAACACATTACTGATTTTTTAATCTCTTCTGAAATTTTATTATTCTGAAGTTTTAAAATTGCATTTTACAGTTTAATCGACTGTATATCATGGTAAATTGTTATACATCGTAACTTGGGATACGGAGAACCAAATAAAAGTCAGAATGTCCTTAGGTTTTCACGGCCGTTCAGAATCTTCTGTGTATAGTTTTCTGGGATATTCTGCCGTGTGTATGTGACCTCTCTGGCCAGAGAGGTCACATATACGGCAGAATATCCCAGAAAACTATACACAAAAGTCAGAATGGTTTACGAGATTCTCCACTATTTTCTTGGATATATGTATAAGTGTCGATCACCCTAAACAAGACCCTGTGCTGTGTGCAGACCAGCTAAATGAAGAGAGAGCTGGTGCTCACTTTTTTTATAGCAGTGCCTTCTGTTCCTGTAAAGATGTCATAGCTGAACACATCGCAGAAATATTTCATTTAAATATATTATGTAGGTGTATACATGAACCTCTTATATGTAAATTATCATAACTAACAAATTGTTAATTTTACAGATAAATAAATGGCAGTAATTTTTTTTAATTGTGAAAAAAAATAACCTATGTAAAAATGTATAGAATTTAAAAGATAATTTGAAAGGAAAAATATCATGGACTACCAAAATATATAGATGTGAACTAACAATGTGTTTGGTACACGGTCTTCTTTGTAGCTTATAAATTTTTTAACAATTCTCTAAATACTCTTAAAAAGTATAATTAATGTCTTACTAGTAGTAAGTAAAGGATTTGATAATCCAAGAATATATACTTTAACTGCAATATAAATATGTCTTAAATAAACATGAGGGGGGACATACTTCCGCTGTGTTCCTATCTCCTTGCCTAAAGAAGAGGTTTAGTTCATCTCTGTATAATTTTATACTTTGAAAACCAAGTTCTCAAATTTAAAGTAAGTACTTACAAAAGATTGAGGCTATGAAGATCTTTGAAGGTGTCTTTGCGTATGCAGGATATTTCGTTGGAATTCAACAACCTGAAAATATTAAAACCTTTATTTAAAAAACTTGTAATATACGATTGAACTAATTTTGATTTATAAAGTAGGTAAGTAAGAAATATTATTTGTAAGGAAGAAAAATAATTTATATGTAGAAAAACTAACAGCAACTGTAGAGATGTCAATCCGTAGAAGACACCGGATGGCAGGTCCTTAATTTTGTTACCATACAGAACCCTGGAACAATATATATAATATGAATAAATGGCTTAAATACCGGCGATCGGTTTTCTGGGCACAGTCGAAGATGTAGAATACAAATTGAACAAATACAATCTTGAAATTGTGTAAAATATATAAGAACCTGTGTTTTCTTTTTATTATATTAGAGATAATATTTTGCATCGCAAATGTACTGTGTACTTCTATTTGAAAATACGACCCATGTTATCTAAAAATAATCATTCTTAAGGTGTGCATTGACAAATATACATGGAACAAACATATATATTTTGAAAATCCATCACTTGGAATATTATGCGATAAATATTAAGTCTTAGTTTTCCATTATATATATATATATTCGCATAGCAATTTGATTTGCACTAGGACTGCACGCCTACAATATCACTATCCTTTAATAATGTCTTAAAAGTATAACTGATATTGCCGATAATATGTTTTAAGTTCTTGAAAACTAGTCTGTTACAGAGTTAAGAAAATGGTGAATATTTTAAAGTGAACTTACAAAGATGTCAGGCTCCGTAAGCCAGTGAAAGAATCCGCAGCTATCCGAGATATCTTGTTGTTGCTGAGATCTATTCTGCGAAGACGCCGCAACCCAGAGAATGCTTTGGGAGGTACCTCTGTCAAGGTATTCTGCTCCAAGCGGCTGTAAAAATTATACGCATTCAGTGGGATTCAAAGAGATTCAAGAGAGGTGTAAGTTTTGGTGTTGACACTAATAAATGCCAGGGAAATCTATTAATTGACTGATGCAGTATATAATTTTTTGAAACTATACACACGCGTAAGACAGTAAAATATTTATCTGTTGCAGTATATTAGAGAATTATGAAATTAAATATTAATCACAGTTCAGTGGTATCGTGAGGCAGGGATGATGGTAGTCTGGCCAGTGCTCTTTCCCGGCAATCGATGGTGCCATCTGTGCATCGACATGTGGACGGGCAGCTCGCATCTGGAGAGCACTCCATGGAAACAACCGCACCTGAAAGGATACAAATAATGCTCAAACTTGTGGTTTATTGGAATAATAGTAGATTTGTGCTCTAATAAAGCAAATACTATACAACATATATAAACATAGTTTTTTTGGAAAAATAAAAATATATGGCGGTAAAAAGTAGCTTTTTAGCAGCAAAAAGTGCCTGCTCTGGATTACAATTTTAGAGATTAACTTAATGTAACTTTTACTAGTGACCCGTATGAGGTTTTGCCTATATTTTAAGCTACTATGGGTATTAAACGCACGTATAAGTATTTGTAGGAGATCTGATGACCATATTTTTATTGTAACTAATGTATTATGCACCCACGCTCTATCTGTCAAATTGTTAATTGCAGATGATGGAGAGGATGATCTGTTGCCACCTATTTTGATTCATGGGGTTTCTTGCGTATTCTAAGAATGGGCTCTGCATCGAAGCTTTAACCTCCTCGGTCCATTGTGTCGGTGGCCTTCGAAGATTATATATTCGAAGTGACCTCGACTGCTCTGAAGATTGTAGGATTAAGAGAATGGGAATTTGGTTTCGTGTTAAATAAAACCTTACGACGACGACTACGTCGCCTGACATCCGCGAAATCTTTACAACCCAGTTAGTACCCTCTTCCCAGACGGCTCGATATAACAAATATCAATGTCTGTGTCACTTTCATTGTACTTTACGAGCAAAGGCTCCCATATTGGGTTATGATTATGGTAAGAAGTTGTAGACGTCCGATCGAGTCAGATCCGTGTGTGTGCCCCCGGTGTATGGCCGTACCTTCGCACGGCGCGGCGGGGCTCTGCATCCTGTAGAGCGGCGTGGCCCGCAGCGCGGCGGGGGCCCCGCAGCGCGCCCCCGCCCCCGCCAGGCGCGGCGCGGCCCGCAGCGCCTGCGCCAGGCACGCGGCCGCGGCCCCCGCGCAGCGCAGCGGGTTGTCCGCCAGGCGCAGCGAGCGCAGGCGCGGGGCCGTGCCCAGCCCGTCCAGGTGCGCGCTCGTCAGGTTGTTGTTGTTCAGCGTGCTGGAAACATTGCGTAGTACTGACATTAATGTGAGCGTGAGAATCACCGCGATAAAGGAGATCTTCCTGACGAAAGCACCGTTGTAGGGGCCTATTATGGAAGAAGAGATGAAGGCCCCCAAAATTACAAATAAATTTCACCCCGAATCGAACCCACGAGCCTGAACTAGTCGGTGGAGATGATTCGTCACTTTGAACTTTATTCATCTGAAATTTGGCGCCCAACGTGGGGCTTTGAGATTTCTCACCCGAGTGCTACGGATCCTTCTTCAAATGGTCGTCGATTGTTTCCACGACTAATATAATTGATGTCTTTCTTTTGATTTGATTGCATTGGGTACTATATTCTTGAAATGATCATTACTCTTTACTTCATAAATGCTTTGATGCAAACTTGAAGTCCTCGTATCGCCACATTTTTATTTATATTATTTTGGACAAAATTACTAATCATTCTGAAGTTATTTAAATCAAAACATTAAATATTAATCTAAGATTACTAAACTTTGTTTTGAAAATTTTTGTACATAAGTTTCAATCGGGGTTCATTTTCTAGTCCTGCGCCAAACACCCTGGAATAACGTAAAAATTCTAATAACTTAATTTCCAGTTTGAGAAAGGTACAAAAATCCCCTAACTCTAATGTCTCTCCCTGAAGACGTTCCATCTTTTTAAACTTTATTCACCTCAATATCAACATGATAAAATATGATTATTGTTGTTATATTTCTTATAATAAAACAATTACATTTCAAAACGATATACTTGCATTCAATTTTAAGTACTCGTACCACTTTTCATTAAAAAAAAAATGAAATGTCACACAAAGATGATTTTTCGGTACGCAGTAGAAAAAACAGAATGACATTCTTAACTTAAAAACGTTTTTTTCGAAAGGCGATATGTAGGTTTTGAGTTGAACTAGGCTTTAGGTTCTGAGCTGACCTGACTAAGATTGAGCACACACAAAGTCACGAATACCACATTCAGATCTACCAATATTTTTGAAGTATAAATAGTGTTTTTAGGTCTTATTTTTTAAAAACATTAATTTTTTCTTTTCGTTTTTCTACTTCTCCCAGTTTTAATTCCTTTTCTTCAGTAAATCCATTTTTATTTGTTTTTAAATAATATTAAACAAAGTAATACAAGATATAAAACATGGTACAAGTGTAGAGAGCGTAGTTTCCAAGGTCGACGAAGACTATCACGTGAGACGCAATAGTCCTCGACTTAAACGAGAATTGTGTATTTGGTTTATGGTAACCATGTACCATGTACGAAGGACTTTGTAATAAGATTTCGCTTTTAATCTGAGCCTCAGTCGTGTAGAATATATCCGGGTTGCCGTTACTGGATGAGATATCGTTGTAGTAGATAATTCTAGGTAAGGGTGAGAAATATTATCCTAGATTGATATTGTAAAGCTTGACGTGAAATAAGCATCGATAATATAATTATTTTTACTAAATTAATAACTCTTAAATCAGCTGGCCCGAGAAAATTTAAAAATGAACCAACACAGAACTGTATGGAACTAAACAAACAGTGAAATAAATAAAATATATTTATATGCTTGGAAATAGGCGTAGCGAATTTATAGACATATTTCATGACTTGACTACTTTTTAAGAGACCCCTGCTGTAGATTTTAGGATTGTCATTCTTTAGTAGTAACAAATATGTTGTATTTTCTAGTTGAAAAATGTTATTAGATACTTTGTTTATTGTTTATTTTTGATATTATTTTTATTCCCTTTTGGTTCGATATCTGCACCTCACAGTCAACACGTCTTAAATCCATTTTTGGCTAAAATGACATAAATACATTTTATTAATACAACACCATAATCCTTCCATCTTGAAATTCTTGTAACCATATATAACAGAAACAGATAAAAAAAAAGATCACCATTGCAATAACGTCTTAAGTATATTGTAATTTTAAGCCAAAACGACGTTAACACGCTTGAAACATTCTGGCTCCTAATTTTTAATACTATATCACATGGGATAGTGTTGTTCGGTCAGTCGCCACGTACCTACTTATCTTCTTATATCAAATTATCAGGAAAATTTTGAGAGTTACTACAAAACAAAGAAAATCATAAAAAAGAATCTAAATGAATGAGTGAATTGTGAACATATTACAAGTATAGAATAAAAAGTGAAAAAGTTTCGTGAAAAAACTGGTGAAAATGAGCTTTTTGGACTTAAAACATATTTGCTCTAGGTACATATATATTGTGTTCACCCCAAGTCTTATTTATCCAAAATGTATTTATTGCTTAATGGTACTTTATACAGCATAATTAAAAAAAAATACATCCATAAAAGAAACGCCAAATTGCCACCATCATCGGGGAGAGTGACACGTCGACGCTGTTCGCTGTTAATGGGGCAAAAGCATTTATTTTCAATTACCTTTGACCTTTGAGTTTCCCTGGCGTGCACCGGCCGAGTTTTCGGAACCGGCCGCCGACATTTAGCTCCTTGAAGAATTAACGAGAATCAAAAAAAAACCGCGACCAGAAAACAAAAACGAATCAGTCCTCGTCCTTTTGAAGTGATCGCGTGACCCGCGCCGCGATTGGTCGGCCAAATTAAATTTGGAACACGGAATTCCGAAATTCGAACCGGCCAATGGCGGGCCGCCGATGGCGTGAGTACATCTGATTCAATTTGCGCGGCCGTCATGCGATCCGCGCCGCTTTCAAATTCAAAACGCGACGTTTCAAATTCGAGTTCGGAATTCAATTGCCGAATTTTAAAAGGTACGTAAACTGGGGTGCGTCGGAGAGAGTGCCCTCTGTCGGAATCCGGTCGTGTGAGGGCAAAAAATCAGCTTCTTGTGTCGTCCAATTAGTTATTCAACGGATGTCCGCTTCGTTAACAGAATCGTCGGGTCTCTTGATTTATCTAATCACGTTATTCCTATCTCATTTTTTCTCAATCTTAATGAAATATCTCCGAACTAATAATATACAATTAATCCTATATTTCTGTATGTATTACGTGTTAGTCCCGAGATTCGTGAAATATCAATTCATTTCTACAAATCTTTGAAGACGAATTTTTATATTCAAACATCAACTTGTATTCTACAAATTTGACAATGAATTGACAAATTTAGTGTTAAAAATATAATAAGTACTAGCCTGGAGTGGAAATATTTATTGTATTTTAAATTAATCAGTAGGAATTATTTGAATTGTACTTTTGAATTTTAATTAATTTAACTTAATAATGTGTTGCATCTAGCCGAGATCGGTGACTATTGCAAGTTTCAACTTGCAACTTGGTCCTTTATAGTCACCTTGAATACACCCTCGTATTTTTTGACCTAAGAAATGATTTTAACATGTTGACTCGCTCTTTGCCAAAAAGCTGAATGGTGAATGTACTCACAGGATCTCCAGGTCCCTGAACATCTTCAGCAACTGGTCGTCCACGCAGTTGAGCTTGTTGTTGTCCAGCTGCAGGTTCCTGAGGGAGCTGAGGCCGCGCAGAGCCTTCCTGTTGATGGCAGTCAGCTGGTTGTGGCTTAAGTCACTGGAAGAAACAACGCTTATTTAAATATATAGATAATAAATGACAAAATATAATTTGGTGATGGTTAACACCACATAATGCAAAAACCAGGACAAAAAAAAACTCATAAATTTAGTTGAATATTTACGTTGGTTTCGCACCATCACTGATATTTTTATTGGTGAAATCAGATATTTTTTATCTGTTGATAAAACACTTTTTATGATTATTCCATAGATGGCTTTTATCCTAAAGAGTTTCTAAGAGTTTTCAAAAGGGAAATTTAGAATATTTTGAGTTTGTCCAAATTTTTCAGAACACAGTTCTGGATTTTGTCACAGGGACATCATTAATCAAGATATATATTACAGATGTTTAAGAGGAATGAAAAGGCTTTGGATGCCGGTCGCGCTAATGATTATTACGACACATATACGAAAAAGATTGTAAAATTTAAATATATACAACTTCCAAAAATTTTATAGATGTGGTATTCTATCATGGGTGGAAATGGTGAACGTTATATTGTGTAAAGTGATTACTTAAGCCAGCCGTACGATAGGTCGTAAGCCGTATGAACACCCAAAGACTTCCATACCTACTTTCCCACAAAAAATATGATTTCGTCTCTGTGAGACATCTGTAATACCTGTAATATTATCTTGATTAGGGAAATTTGAAATAGTAGAAATATTTTTTCATATTGCTATTTTTAATGCAGTTTAGTGATACATTTTACTTGAAAATAAAAATATTTTTAATATAAAAGAAAAAAATATAAAATAAATTCCACTGCCAGAATCTGTTCCGATGAAAAATAACTGGTGACCATCGGAGCTGTGGGCGTAGCACACTCAGTAGAAGTAACGGTCTAATTCCGTGTGATGGGAAACTTTGAAAGTAAGGGTGAAATAAACATATTTCAAAATTTTAAAAACACGTTACACGGAGAGCAGTTTTCGTGACAATTTTTACTGGGAAAGATGCCGAAAAAACATTTTTTAAAATGTGTGGGATATTGTAAATGATATAATATGTGTAGGTTCACAAAAAATATGCTAATTATAAATTAAACATGTTTTGTATGCATATGATCCTCATACATTTATATATCATTCTAAAATATTATAATATATCATAAATTTACACTTTTTTATCAATTTTCTCTTGAATATTTGATTTTAGTTTCTATAAAAAATCTAAAAAATGCATACGAACTATTTACACACATTTTATGTAATTTTCTACAAATAATTTTTGGTGATCATCTTTATGGTAAAATATATTTATGGTAAAAGGTACTTCGTATAGCACAAACATATAATAAGTGAATAAATAATGAACTATTTCATTCTTATCCCCAATAATAATAATCTGGAGAGTCCGTCCGTGACCGTAACTAAAATACAATAGCTGAATTCATTCCGTTCAAAAAAATCACCCGTCAAAAATGATGGAACATTGGTTCGCGTCTTTGCTAGGCCCTAGTATGTATTATTTTGGCGGTCAGCAGAGGGGCAGCGGTAGCAAAATCGCTATCGTTGCCGCCTTTGTGTTTGCTGGCCCGGGGTTCAAGCCCCATCTCTGACGATTTAATTTGTTTGTTTTAGCCGTGAATTCGAACGAAATTACGGACCTTAAACTAAGTTACGGGGCAGACAGACAGACGGAAAGACGGACAGACGGACAGACTACGAAATTATTATATATAGATAAAATTAAAATTTTATTCAGTTTACAAAATAGTACGATGCCAAATAGCACACGTAAATTTTTTATTAATTTTTTAAATAAATTACTTATGGCAAACCTAAAATTCAAATAATAGACTACCAGACTATCAATTATTTTGAAATTTTGAAAGATGTGGTAGTCTATCATGGGTGTAATTAGTGAACATTACATTGTGTAAAGTGATCACTTAAACCAGCTGTACGATGGGTCGTAAGTCCTAGGAACATCCAAAAAGACTTCCATACCCACTTTCCCATATAAAAAATAGCTTCGTCTCTATGGGAAAGTTATAATATATCTTGATTAAAATAATCATGTTGCACCACAATGTATCTATACCTATAAAACTCTGTTCTCTATAAAAATCTATACCGTTCATCCGATTCGAATCAAATTTTGCGTACTTATGCTTTAGGACCCGGCGGGTAACATAGATGATATTTCCCCCCTATTCTTTTAACCCTTCCCCTCCTCTGATATATTTTATATGCAAATCTGTACCGTTTAACCGATCGGACTCAAAATTTGGAAACTTACTCTTAAGGTCTCGGCGGGTAACATAGGCTACATTTCCCATCTCTACCGATTGCATCGATACAAATCTATACCGTTCGACCGATCGGACTCAAAATTATTCTTTAGGACCCGGCGGGTAACAAAGGTGACATTTCCTCCCTCCCCTTTTACCTTTTCTCCCTCCCTGATATATTCTCGATGCAAATCTGTACCGTTCGAATCAAACCTTTGCTTCCCCCCACAAATTTATTTTCATCTTAATTCTTAACCTGTGCAACGCCGGGTATGAACAGCTAGTCTGCTATATTAATTAATCGATAAAGAAATAAACAAACTATACATTTTAAATACTGTGACATAATTTTCTGAAGGGATATTATGACATATTATCAATGATGTCATATTGGACGAGACAGGCAATTATCGGAAAAATATAAGAAATTCTCGGCTAACATCCGGGAAGAACATGGTAAACTTTATCAATTTGATTGATTTATCGTTTTAATAATGTTTTACACAAAAAGTAAACAAACAGCAATATTATATTCAAGTAACGTGTCTATTAGATATTAGATTACATTTTTTTTATGTAGGATGCAGAAGGATATAGTTGATCCTGACTACTTCTGCACTTTTGTCTTAAGTTTTTTCATGCTGTTTAGACAGACTAAGTCTAAGAGATAACTCTTCACTCAAAACAAGTTCGAGGACCGCGAAGAGTGGGAAAGGAGTTCGCGGTATAGAAGCAGAAGAAATGACTAAGATTTTCAGTGATGAGTCCAATCTTAAAAAAGAGAAATCTTAAAGTGGGTTATTTTTGTATTTTAGTTTTAATTCAATTCGGAATATATGACACCGTTGCTTCCAACTGACCACTAATTTGAATCATATTTTGGATCCATTTGAGAATTATTTTTCTATAAGTGAACGATTTACGTGTGCACATTAAACAAAAATATAATGCTGTATGTAAACAAAGAGAAGCACTTGTATGACGAACAATAACGATATTATGCTTGATCAGATAAATATTTGATTTCGAGTTTTTTCTAAATGTATGTTTACATAAGCCACGATGAATATCATATTATTTCATCCATGCACCTGGACTAAATTTTTGTCACGTATAGAGTTTTAACGTGAACTACGTTTAGAGTTTCAAGCCTGCTCGATTTATGTATGTATGTAATGTATACGCCTCTTTGTGAACACAATGAAAACATTTCAATCGGCAATAAAAAACCAATTAAATTGGAGCCGCCCCCCTCAGTCTGGCCGCGGCTGTAGCGCGCGCTCGCACGCGGCGCTCGCGGCGGATCGCGGCACGGGGAGCGCGCTCCGCCCGCGGTACAGTCGCGGTGCAAAGTCGGGCGCCCCTCCCGCGGCGATAAATTTCCCGCGGAAAATTTCGCGGTCTGTAATGATTGCGGCCATTTTTCTCCGGCGCGGGAGCGCGGCCTGTAATTTTCATTATTAAATTTGGCGAGGCCGTCCGGATTCATTTCGCGGGTGATATTTCTTTTCTTTCGGCTGACGAATAATAAAACTGGCGGGGAGGGGTGACGAGAGAGTAATGAACATCCCGGAACTTTGTACGCGCGGGGCGGATGAGTTATGGAAAATTAAACATGCGCGCGTTAGTGTAATTAGTTTCTGAACACGGCGAAGGCAGAAGCGATGTGTGGGTACATTCACAGCGGAAGCTCTCGACGTACGCTGATTTGAAGGGAGTTTAACGTATATTATCGAGATGATTTTATTTGTCAATCAACTTGTTGCGAATTTATTTAATGTTCCAGTTCACCGACAGGTACTTAAAATGTATAAACTTCAATAACGTGGCAAACACTTGTAAATGAAGATCAGTAGGTACCTATTAATCTTCATTTAATTAGAATTGTTAAAATGGAACGTTTTAATTTGTGTTAAATTTTTTCACAAACAACTGACAATCGACCTATTCAGAAAATTATAATATACCGGTGAATAATACATATTTAATAATTGATAAAGTTTCTAATATAAAATAATAGCTTTAAATGTTGTTCCTTTTTCAGAGCAACGCAAAAAAGCTTTTGTTTAAAAAATAACTAAAATATTTGGGAAACCACATTGTACACATTTATTGCAATTTTCAGACTTAAGCGAATCTAAAACAGAAATTCAACTCGTCTCTGAGCCTTATTTATTTAAGTGCAGTAAGTACATTAAACAAAGCTTTAATTTCATTTAATATTTATAGCATTAATAAATTAAATTTTATGGGTATTAAATTATAAACTTTTTAAATGTTATTCCGATAATTCAAATCATAATTATTGGGAGTGCGTAACACAAATTTTGCTTAAAAATTGTATTTATATTTGTACTTATATGTACATGTTGTAAAAGAGCAGGTTCACAAAACTTTACCAGCAGATTCCTGCCTAAATCATGAATCGAAAATATTCAAGTGACATTGTCCAAATTTTAATAGTTATGGAGAAAAAGACTTCAAAGTTTGCAATTTTTTTCGACATTTCTTACTTATCTTCTATTCTATCAGCTTTTGAATTAAGCATTTTTATGAAAATACATTATTTATATTACTGGAATACTAATTTCAAGTGAATACATTTTTGGCATTTAAATGGAATCTTGCGCATTTCGTGATCTCGCATTCCCGCTACATGTATTCCGGTAAAATGATAGTGCGCAACTTCCGTTACAATAAAATTAAAAAAAAAAGAAGATTAGTTCAAAAACAAAAAATTGAGAAAGATGTTTCTTCTCTCCTTTCAACACTTTATCGGTTCGCTTATAATAACAGTTCAATTACAAAGCAGTCGATCGAGCGCTAGATGCCGCTTATTACCAATATTATCATTGGGGTGGCATTCGCTAGATGTCGCTCTAACACTGAACCTGTAGCGCCGTGTCATAATATTTCACCATATTTGCGCTCATCCTTTAAGGTAGGATTAAATTGAAAACAAAATATAATTCCGTCCGGGCAGATTACTCACTCGCAAAGCCGAAATGTGTCACCAATTAAGAGGTGTCGTGGGAAGCGGCGGCCCGTCAAAGCGGCCATTTTCCTTTCATTCTTGTTTTTCATCCATTTTGGCGCCAAAGAAAAATATAATGGCGGGGAAGACGCCGGGCTGAGGGCGGAGGGGGGACTTCTTGCTCGGGGCACAAAGCGGCTCACCGACCGAGGTGAGCCCGCTCTCCTGGAGTGGACTCCGCGCGACTTTTCTGCTATTGTTTGCCGTCGGAAGTATGAAATGGAAAAGGTATTGCTTGCCCAATGTAACTTGGCGTGCGGCGAATTTTGAACTAAAATCCGCCCCGCCCGCACCCGGCGGTAACCCCTCGCCCTGTCATTCAGTTCATTCTCGTCTTTGAGCGCGAGCTGTGTCATCTTGATTACCAATATACACTGAATTATTACGTCCAAAACTTCCCAAACAGTCCGGAATGGTGCAAGAACAATTGCCAATGAAGTATTAAAGTTTTGCGAAGCTGAAAAAGCGAATAATGGACCGATATTACCGTCTGACAGTTTGACAGATAGAACGGCCGCCATTACTGCATGGTTGCTTTAGTGCTGCCCGACCAAATTTCTGTATGTAATACGACACCGATCACCGGACATTCTGTACATTATGTATTGTGTAATAAATCTACACCCTGACAACTTCTGTTACGCGATAGGGACGCCCTCCCTCGCACGCCAAGCTATAGTGGTACATCTGTAGGGGTCCGTTCATTTTATGAAAGCCGCTTGCATTAGTGTGAGTGATACCCCGTGTATAGTGTAGCGATGGGTCCTCTCTGTACTGAGAACTACAATTTAGTACTACATTATAGTGAAGCGCACACCTCACACGTTTGTAAGTGTACCGCACACTACAAACTTATAATTTCACACTTTAAATTGCATACTTCAAATCGCACTCTTCAAATTTCACACTTCAAATCGTTGACTATTGTTGTCTGTTTTGTCCTTCACCGATAGGGGGAGTATCTTGATATCTTTCTACCCGTCCCTCACTGTCCCTACTTTTCACTCAATCCACCCTCGCCTTCATTCTGTTTAAATTTATACTTTGTATTTTTTGATAATATTATTTTCTGTATTTTTTATAAATAAATAAAGAAATTTTGTTGAGTTCTAGAGGAGGAACAGTGAATGGACTTTTGCGGCCCGAACCTTGTGGTGTCGCCCTTTACACGGTGCCGCACGGGAAGGGCCGTTAGTGAAAAAAATTTCAACCTAGCGACGCATGAGTAGGACCGATATGGGAGCTTTTGCTCATACAACGGTCCTGGGAATGCGGTGGGTTGTGTTGTCCATTCACTGTTGTAATTCCAGCAAGTTACGGACGGACATTAGAAATTAGGATAGTTAATTATTAACAAACAAATTAACTACGTTCACTTTTGTAATGTAATGAAGAAGAATAATAAATAAACAAAATACAATAACTCGATAGTTATGCTGATACGCGGCTTGAATGTTAAAATTAAAAAAAATATTTTTGACTTGTCTTCTGTTAAACCTTGATTATCGCGAAAATAACCTATATCGAATATTAAAAATTCATTCGCTTACAAGACAAATAATAATGTTAAAATAAGAATAACAATAATGATAAAATAATAATAAAAAAATAAATAAAAACCATACAGACGAATCATATTTCAATCTTTTGCAAGGTTTTAATAATTCTAAGCATTCGTTGCATCCAAAAAATTCACTCTAGCGCAATACAATTGGTAGTTCGTAAGAAAAACTCTTCAGTAATGGAAGTCGAGACAGAAGACTCGAAAACTCCCGACCAACGAACTGTTTTTCACTGCAGCGTCTAAACTGACGCTGACTGCCGAAGCAGTTGAAGAAAATGAGGTCATTACCGTAATTTTCTAAGGTAGGTACAGCAACAATTGTAAGAGTAAGCGGAGCCGGTGCACCGCGAGCGCGGCTGGGCGCGCAATTCGCGTAACGACGTGTACCTACCGCGCTGTGCTTTCTCCCGCACGTTCTGGATGAAAAGGCAAAAAAGAATGCGGAGAAAAGTGAATGAAACGGGCGAGAGTGGAGGATTTCTGTTTCGCGGGGCTCGCCCTCTGGCCCGTTTTGGCGCGAATCAAAGGCGGCCATTGTTATTTTTTTTACGCGATTTAGGCGGGAAAAAAACACACGGAAAATGGCGCCTTTGAAACCTGGAAGACTTACGATTTTTCCTTTGTTTTTTTTGCCCCGCTTTACGGGCGAACTGAAAGCTTAATAATTGATCAAAATATATAAACGAAAAACATTTCCGAGAAGGAAACTAAAGAATAGATTTGGATTTAGTTGTTTTCTTTCTATGTATTTCTGTTTTCTATAGTTTCTTGGAAAGAAATATTCTTATATTCAATTAAATTTTAATATATCTTGAAGGAATTAAAACACATACTGGACAGAGACACATTAAAAACAATTTTCGCTTTTCTACAATCATTACTAGCTTAAAACATCATTTGATGGAGAAACTGCTACAAGAAAACTTTAGAATTACAAGAAAACTGCGTAAAATTAATCTTAAAAACGATGTGAATATAAAATTATGAAAGTCAGCCAACTTTTCATGATTCAGATGTAAATTTTTAATAACAAAGTTATCGCCAAAACAACTCCACAAGTGCGTAACACTAGAACGCATGCTTCTCAAATGTATCAGCGATAAATGACAAGATACCATCTGGACAAATATTTTTTTTTTCACAAAGCTCTTCTATTCGTTAATGTTCTTCCCAAAATCATTAAGATTGTAAATATATTGTCACTATTTAAAAAACTGATTAAGCGTGTTATGTTGAGTGATAAGAATGATATCAATATGTTGTTGGTCTCCATTTTATCATAGTCAGTATTATTTTTAGTGATACAAAATTATACAAGACATTGTCAACTGCAGGTGCACAAGTACCCAACTGTAGAATACAGGTTTCAGTTTATTTAAATGATCATAGAACTTGTATTATTTCATAAATTCGAACAAACACATAATATATACACTTCTATATTTTATTTTATTGTATTATATAAAATCTAAGCAATAATTAATTTTAAATAGTATTTTTAACTCATTATTGTTGTAAAGGTGCTCGACTCAGCATAGGTTAAAACTTAAATGAACGTATTTAAGTACATGATCAATAAAAACATTTATTAATCAATTACAAAGACATACAGAAAAATCAAAACAACGAAAAAATATGTGGCTGCTTCCGGGACTCGAACCCGGATCGCTTTTCTATCCGGGAAGGCGCGTTACCATTATGCCACATCAGCCTCGTACAAAACTTACATAGGTTAAGGTCGTTATATTGACGGAAATGTACGAGGCTGATGTAGCGTCATGGTAATGCACATTCCCGGATAGATTTCTGAATTTTTTTTTACAAAAGTTGAAATATCATTACAGTAACATATGTATATCGATTATAAAAAATTCATTCGCCTTAATATAAGTCGAATAAAATGATAAAAAAACCTTTCAAAAATTGAAAAAAACATTTTTTACGATGTTTTTATCATTTTATTTGAGTTGTTTTGATGCAAATGATTTTTTCACAGTCGATATAAGTTTCTGTAATGATAGTTTAACTTTTTGCAAAAAATAAGTGAAATATTGAAAAAAAAGAAACTTTGATATTGAATATCTCTATAACTATTGATATTAATTAGGTCACGGTCGCTTGAACATTTTCGACTCATTATTAAGGCCGGAATCCACCAATAAAGTTTTTTGTACTAGCTTTGAGATACTTCTATCTATAAACTCACATTTAACAATATTCGGTTGTTAGATTTATTTTAAATTTCAGTAGTGCATTTATAATGCACTTCTTTACAAATTTCTTTAAGTTCATAATTTTCAGTCAGTCTTTAGACCGTCTCGAAGATATTATTTTTATTCTACCAAAATGTCGCGATTTCGTTTCTTTCCACCCGGCTAACATTCACAATTCTTCATGTTAATATAGTGTTGGGCTCCATATATCCTAATAGTTAGTTATGTACCTACGATAAAAGATAGGTCGATGCGAATAATAATTATTATGTCATTACAATTCTATTTATAATTTCTTTTCATAAATAAAACGACATTTTTTATAAGTCATGGTTCTTTCAGACATTATTTAAAATTAGAATGTTCTTAGGTTTTCACGGTCACGGAATCTTCTGGGATGTTATGCCGTATTTTTACGACCTTTCTGGACCCACAATAATAAACTTACATAAACATAGAAACACCAAGCTCTCGACACGGTATTGTTAGCCAATCCTTAACATAACACTGACAACGTTTTCACCCTGATTTTTACACAGTATTGCAAGCCAATACTTAACCACAACATCAACACTAACCACAATACATCAGCCCTGATGATGGACTCTACAATGGGATCCGAAACGTCGGCCAGAAAGATCGTAAAACACGGCATATTAGGTACGTTATAGGAAAATTATTTCGAGGACTTTATTTGTGCCCAAAGGGATATTTTCGCTAACAAAAGATAATTAACATATTTAGTACGAATTATTGTGAATATGACTTTGCAATAAAAATAAATGAAATTGAGGTTTTATTTTGTATTTCTCAATTTGAAACTCTACGCTAAACGATCAATTTCTAAAACTAAGTGGCACTGGGCAGTGAAAAATTGACGTTACATTCCTCTTCTGTCAATTGCACGTTGGCGTGTTGGTCTACTTCTATTTTGTTCAAGTACAAAAATGTAGGTAATTTTCTTTTGAGGCAAGGTGTAAAGAAAACATAAAAAGTTAATGTTCAAATGTTTAACAATAGTAATTCACACAAGTTTAATACCTCTTAAATATTTAAAAATTAGTGCCACTTAAAAATGTATCAAATACATGTTAAATACAAACAACAACTAAAAATTAGAGGCAAAGCGTTAAAAGCAAAGTCAGTAATATTCGACAGAGGTGTTTCTGAGATAAACACAAAAAATCTGTCACTACTCAAGGTGATATCTCTGGAATCTGCGAAACGTACATCTTATCTGAAATAAGTTTATAAAAACAATCGCCACCTCTGTTTTTCTTTTATGTACGTGTTTAAATCAATATTTAACTTTTAAATATGGATATTACTGTGTTTGCTACCAAATTGACATTGCTGCTTTTGCTTTTTACATTGGATTTAAATTGGACATTGCTACCTTTGCTTTATACACTATGAGGATATTGTTGCTTTAAATATCTAGTAATTTGGAAACATGGTTTCGGAAGTGATAGTTATATTTCCTATAAAATTTCGAATTCAGTGCATTCTAAATTAGTACTGTGTAATTACTATAAATTACTATAAAATAAAGTAGTAGTAATTCTAAAGTAGTATCTGTGACTGCATTTAAAACATTTATTTTAATTTTTGATATTGCTGGATATTGCTGCTATTGCTTTCATACCCATCAAATGATCTACATATTTCTTATTTCATATACATTATTATCTATATTTACCAGTGGCGTGCAGTGGGTATAAACTTAGGTTATGCTGTGATCGACTGTATACCTATATCAAAAATATATATATGCGCATATCCCTATAAGGGTACATACATTTTTTGAATTTTTTTAACTGTATATAATGAACTATTTTGAGTAGCTTCAATCCAAAAAAATAACTGCACTATAAAGAAGTATTGTAAACAAGATTATATAAATAAATAAATATTTTATATATACGTAATACGGCATAAATTTTCAATATATTTCGAAGACGATTTAGATATAATTAAATCGAGGATAATACTAATTTCAAATTAAATCAAACATTTTATGATATTATCGATGGCAATGTCGTCGTAAATAATCATTATGGTACCTATGACCATTGGATATGACACATAGTATTTAGTATTTACATTCACCGTAGAAATGACAAATAGAATTCACACAAAAAGTTTGGGTAGGATAAAGTAAAGAAATAAAAGTAAAAGTAAAGTAAAGTAAAAGTAAAAGTAAAAAAAAATAAAGTAAAAGAATAAAGAAAAAAGTAAAAAATATCATTTCTGCAATGACGTTCGCGTAGTTCTCACCTGGCATAGGACCTTTTGAAGAAACACGCTATTCCATGAAAAACTTACTAGTCTATTACGCAAAACTCGCAGACATAGAGCTAAGTAAAAATACACGGTTCGGGACGAATTTTTTTCGACTTGACTAGATCTATGGAATAAATTTGTTGGGCGCAAACAAGTGAGATAAATGAAGAATTGACATGAAGTTAGGTACAGAAAATTCGGAAATAAAACTTCTAGCCGTAGAACGAATTACGGCTAGAATTTTAAATCGAAAAAAACAGACATGTCACGTTAAACAGAAACGTCAGAAATAAAACTTCTAGCCGTAGGAAGAATTACGGCTAGAATTTTAAATCAACTTTTTCTTAAGATAAGGATTATTTAATTAATATTTGTTTCCCAGAATCTTTACTAATGCACAGCATTTTTGCTTGTATGCGCTGCACGCCACTGATATTTACATACATAGCAAGAGTCGAAATGTGAAAACACATAACAAGGGTGTGGGACGTCAGGGTGACACCACAACGAGGGTTTTGATGTCACAGAAAGAAGGGATCGTTTGGGACGCAATTTGAATTATTTAAAAATGTCACAAAGTTTATTCGGTTGTATAAATATAATAACATCTTTCTGTAATGTTTCGCTGTGTACCTGTGCACTAATAATCTATAGAAAATAAAATAATAAGTCTTTGAATAATTATTGTTTCTGTACGTATTTTGTTTTGGACTTTGTACATACTTGGAGATTTTTTTTATTACTTAAAACTATTATTTAAAGCTGTATACAGAAAAAGCAATATCTCTTTGGACAGAATACTTAAAACGTTCAAACGAAATTAAATGAATTGAGGTATTTTAGTAATGTTATATTTTCTGATTTGAAATATTCTTATTATTATTATTACGGGTGTCTCATTGCTAGTAGCAAAAATGTCTGGGTATGTTTAATGCCATTTAGAAATGAAAATATTCTTTATACTTTGGGTGAAATATCGACAGTTACGGAGATAAGCGACACAAAGCTTACGTTTTTTAATTATTGCAACCTTGCAAAAAGATGATAAATATATTTTTGTAAGGTTTTTGTCATTTTATTTTACTTGTATTAAAGCAAATGAATTGTTAATATTCCATTTAATTGACTGTAGTAATATTTTACACTCTAATATTTTACAGGAAGTAAGTCAGAAATATTGAAAAACAAATACCACACTTTGATGTCGCTTATCTCCAGTCAGCATTTCACCCAACTTGTAAATAATGTTAGCTATTCAAAACTGAATGACGAAGTCTCCCCAGAAGTTTTTTATACTAGCTACGAGACATAACATTTTACTGTCGCCTGTTTTTACTCCCTTTCTTTTAACTCGTAGCGTCTGCTTGTCTGCTTGTATGCTTGTCTGCCAAAAAACTTTGGATCGATTTTTAACCCTTTTACCGTGATCCGGTCGAGCTGAAACTTTGCAGGCTGACTCGTGGCGACAATAAAAACGATCTGACAAATTTTCATTTAATTTTTTAAAATTGTTGTAGTTAGTATAATTTTGGATTTTTCGAAATTTTATTTCAAATTGGAAACGATACAAATGAGAAAGAAGCCCGATGGGGAAGGCACGAAACCTGTTTCAACTAGTAAATGAGAAAGGGAGTAATAAAAACTTGATTTTTATAAGTTAGTTTTTTTTCTTTATACAAAGATTCATGATTCATTCATGATTCATCTCACGGATACCCGTGAGATGAATCACTTTTTTTGTTTTGAAAAATTCTAGCGACGTATGTATTAAGTTTCAACGCACATTTTTCAAGATATATTATGTATGTTTCACAAAGACGAAGCTATTTATATGGGAAAGTAGGTATTGAAGTCTTTAGGTACTTATAGGGGTTTCCACCTATCTTATGGCTGGCTTAAGTGATCATTTTACACAATGTAACATTCACAATTCCACCCTAGATTGACCAATCAACACACCTCGTTTCACGTACAAATTTTCTAACGTCATCTGTGATTGAAATCTGTCATCTATTTTTCGACAAGGTATGAAGCATTATATTTTTTTATATGTAGATGACATTTATCCGAATTATTAACATATACACTAGAAAAGATTGTTTCAATTTTTATCTTCTTTTTTAGACCGGCTTTTATATATTCAGAATATATGGAGTACTTATGTCAAAATATAAAAAAAATACTGGACCGTGTTCCCAGAAATGGAACATAGTCAAAATATTCTGAATATGACAATCACGTTTATTGTTTGAGAGGTAAGTTTGTAGAACTCCATAATCACACATATGGAATTAAAAAACATTTGTTTTTTAGTTCTACCTTTTTAATTTACTGAGACGCGTTTCGCCTTGTGAGGGCATTATCAATCTAAATATAACAAAATTGCATTAAACATCTTCTTCTTCATCAGCCTTCATCTTTGCACTGCTAGATATAGGTCTCTTCCTTATTTTTTCATTCTTCCCTGTTGTTGGCTAATTGTAGCCATTTCTTTCCCCCCACAGCGACAATATCATCATTAAACATACCCAGACATAATTTGTTTCCAAGAATTTAAAATATGTGATATTATTTATTAATGTGTTTCCAGGAAACACATTAATAAATAATATCACATTTCAGTCCACTTCACCACTCCTAGAGCTGTTCGGCGAAAAAAATACCCTTCCCTGCCGCGCGCCCCCCTGACCCCCCTGACCTACCCAATTAGATTGATAAATTTTGTATTTAAGTTAGTTATTATCTATACCTGATGATGAGAGGGACTGCTCCTCTCGAAACTATAGTTGTAATTTAATAACTCAAATATTAATAACTAAAAATTAATAACTAAAATAATTTAATATTGTGTGTGTATTACAAAGTAAAATAAAACATATTTTAAATTATAATGTTGCACCACGAATATATATATAATATATATATATATATATATATATAATATATATTATATTATATATATATATATATATATTACTTATCATTAGTGTTTGAACAGAATTGTTTCTTAGAATCACGCAGAAAATCCAAAAAATTTAATTTATTCTTATAATTAATTATACAGTATCTCTTTCTAATACTTTTAATATAAATACAATAACGCGTCTCAGAAAATTAAAAAGGTAAAATTAGAAAACAAGTGTTTTTCGTTCCATTTGTATGACAATCACGTCTTAGAACATATAAATTGTATAATTATATGTATTTTTTCGATTTTGTTGTTCCCTGATAAATAATAATATATCAGCAGAATGCGCCACCCAATTAACGCTTTTTAATGGAGGTCCATCATCCATGTTTACTCCATCTCTGGATAAAATCATTTATCTGAAGCGGCCTCGGGATCCAGCCGAGGCTACGTGACAGCCTGCAATTTGCGAACTTTTTTTACCGAATGTCAAAAAGTTATGTAAAACTGATAACTCGGTTTCGCCGAAAAAAGTTTCGCGGGGTGTAGGGACGACCTCCCCGTTAGGGAGGGTCGCTCGGAAATGTGTTTATTCTAGTGCGCCGAAATATGGAAAACTTATTTGATCAGACAATAATGTTTGACCGCAGGGAGGAGAGATGGCGGTGTAGTCGAATTTATAATTATCTAAAAAGTTGAGAGTAATACGACTTATGTAATTAGTTGTTTTCAATATCATCGCTAACTTAGCTAATAATAATAGCAGTTATAATAATGATGGATAATTTACACAGACGAAGCTATTTATGTATGAGAAACTATATTTATGTATGGCCCAGGGCTTACAGCCTGTACGAGATGGCTTAAGTGACCACTCTACATAATGCAACGTTCACCGATTCCATCGCAAGAACATCCACACATTATCATTCTATATATGTACAAATTCTACCTTCCGTACATTTGATTGGTCTATCTATGTATCTAGCAAGATATATCTGTAGTCGTTTCTCATTAACTAGTTAGTATATTATACATAGATTTCGCAGCTGGTAATGATACCTACCTCTATATTTCAAAGATATTCTTTTTAATGTGTACCTATATGCTATTCTTCCAAATTATTTAACACATCAACTAGAATACGCCTGAAAATCAGAATTTTAATTTTTATAACTTCTTTCATACACCAGTATATTTTTAACACTATAATGTAATATTCAAAGAACATAATTACTGGATTTTGTCGCCAGAGGGGATAATTTACGGTTTCAAATGTACTTGCAAATGTAACTGGTTCAAAATATTTTAATTATTCACTGTTTTTTTTTATTTGTTTGGTATTAATTTGTCTACGAACTTTAGCTTCAAGTTAATAAAAACTATTTTCCATAAATACGAGAATTTTCTGGGATACTGAAAACAAATTTAAAGGTCGCGGTCTTTATAATAATGCCTCTGTTGTCTTAAATATAACAAATAGTCGGCAGTTTATTAGTTTTATCAAAATACATAAATTCTCCACATAACAATGCCCGTTAACGTAACGTTAACGCTAGGTGGTGTTGTTTTTACAGCCTTAACCGGCGGTCGAAACGACGCTAACGAAACTAACGTTATGACGTTGCTTACACGCTAACACATGATTTCTACGATTTTGCGATCATTTTATTTACTGTGAAGCTAAATCCTAATTGACTCTATGAAAAACGGAAGCAAATTAAAGATCATTGTATAAACTGTTCATTCATGTTGTAATGTGTGCTAATGCAAAAAAATTCTTTATATTTTAGATTGATATCGATTTGTTTTGTTGTGACTAACATACTAATAACTAGTAACCGACCGAAGTTTCGGTTTTGGTTTCGGTCAAAAAACTGGATTCGGCCGCGATTTCGGTTTCTGCCAAAAATCGGTCGAAACTTCCACTCAGCTGGAACATCCAAAAAGTACTACTAGAAAAGAGTTGATTTGTTTGCAGTATAAAGATTGCTATTGTGACAAGTTTTTTCACTAAAATATAGTGTAGGTAATATATGTAAATATTTTTTTGTACTTAAATTGATGTCTTTTATTTAATTTAACCAGAATGAACTATTTATTAAAGGCACAGGAAAAACACACTAGATTCCAGAGTATGTATAATGTAAATTTTCACATGTTAGGTTTCAATTTCGGTTTCGGCTGAAAATCTAGTTACAGTAGGTCTGTACTAAGAACTGATTAATGTTAAGGTGTAATTCGAACATAAAAAAGTCAGAACGTTTTCAACAAAAGTCAGAAGATGCTTCATCTTTAGTAATATTACTAATACTAAACTTAAAACTAAAGGACGATGTTAGGAGGGGGGGGGGGGGGAGAGTAGGGTGGGTGCAGGGGCGTGATCATTAAACGCAAAAAGGGGACGTAGTATATGCCGTATAATAATTGTTACAAAATAACGAATAGTTAAAGTAAACAGTGTTATCATTGTTTCGTGTTTCAGTTTATGTTAATAATAAAACATTTTTCTAGCTGTACAACGATTTATTTAGATTCTTTAGATTCTATGCCTATCTGCTGTTCTCCATTACACATAAGTCCATAGCTGTGTGCATCTTGTAGATATGTCACACTCCCGGTTTGTCATAAATAAACCGATTAGATATTAATCAAATCCCCATTTTTGATAAAAAATTTTTTTTAGTAATTTTTTTACTATAATTCAAAATGGTTTTTCATAAATTGATACAGGAAAATTTCAAAAATTATAAAAATTCAATTTTTGACGGGTTGTAGTGTTAGTATGAAGTCTAACCTAGTTTGCAACGCCTGATATAAATGAATAAAAAACCCATATATTTTTTAAAAAAGCGAAAAGATGCATTAGTATTGAAAGAACCACTTGAAGTTCACGTTGAGTGCATAGAAAAAGTTTTGAGCTACTGAACCTTTCATACTCGTAACGAAGTTAGTAGCGCGGAATTCTTTTCGCTGACCTCATCAAAACAATTGTCTACCATAGAACAGAAACAACAAAGTTCGTTGGACCAGCGGTCAACAACCCATGATACGCGGAATGTTTTTTGTTTAATTTGTGTAATTTAAAAAAAAACCTTAAACCATAAAACAATTATTAAAGGGTTAGTTTGAAAAGTTGAATCTAACTTTTATTTATTTGTTAGGAAATACAGCACATAGTAGTTAGTGATAGTTAAGTCAATCGCCGAGAAGTCTCATATGACTAATGGGCAAAAATACATTTCCCTTTCATTTGCACTACCATTGGCTCTATACAAAAGAAGAAGACAGATGATAACAACATGAGAAAATCATACCAAAGCTTATCCCGGTTATATATAAAAGTTTAAACAAATAGTATCGAATACATTAACATGTGTCCTAGCACATTTCACATACAAAATTTTAAATATTCGCAGTAGTTTTTAATAGAGTATTATTACAGTCATATAATAAACACTAGATGTAACCCGTCAAAAATGGCGGAACATTGGTCCAGTTCTTTACATGACTTGTAAATAACTGTAGATTTATAGTTTTTTTAAAAGTCATCTCAGTTTTTGGTTTAATCTTCCACATCTATATCTAGTTTTTTTTACCTTAGAAAACACATTTCTATTATATGGATATTTAATGAAAATAAAAATTGAGTTACCTATTTAACATTAACTTAGTTAAAATTTAAACTAATTTAACAGTAAAAACTATTAAATTAGTTGAAGTTTTCTTTTTAAATATTGAAACAAATACACAGCTTCAAATAGAACACCTATGTATGATTTATCTTGTCAAAATCGATTATTTTTGCAAGATCGTACATCCTTATTTGTAACTCTTTTATCGAAACAGACAAAAACTGCAGATAAAGAGTTTTTTTACGTTTACAGTTTTCTACAGTTTTTCTTACGGCCATACACAGTTTTATTATACGTCAGGGTTGGCAACAGTGGTTGTAGACCTATGCGATAGACGTAACCATTAAAACAACACAATAAAAATTAATTAACTTCACCTACAACGAAAACGCGCGGCGTTGTATTATAAAATTAACCAGATTAATTTTAAAGATAAATATTAGGTCACAAAATGAAAATGAAAATTTTGCACACCCAATAGCGAATTAATTAATATCGCAAAATAATACGAACACACCGCTTACCGAACTAAACCGCCGCGACCCGCATTTCCCAGGGCTGAAAGTTTTTTGTTTTGCCTTACAGAATTCACCCACTTTGCTCCTTTTGTAATGGCGTTCTAAAAACAAAGGGCGAACGAGTTTTCTTTTGAAAAGGGTAGTGAGTGGGTACCTGCCAACCCTGGGCGGAGGAGGGCCCCCCCAGCCCATCAGGCAGAGTACTATAACTCAGTTTCCGAAGAAGGATTGTGTTTTCGCTGCGGGCTACGAGATTTTGGCTCGGCGCTCGAACGATTTATAGATTTCGGTAAGTAAGATGTACGATACGCGTGTGGAGTCTATAAAGTAGGCTATGGACTGTGCTTAAATCTTCTTTGTTGAAAATAAAGCGATTCCGCAAAAGCGCGAACAACCCTTGTTTAAATAATTTGCGCATTGTTTTTGTTCACGTTCAATCTGTAAATTCGATTACTTTTTGTTTGCCCAGCTCTGTTTATAAATTGGGGAGCTAATATTGAAACAAGAATGTTACCACAAAAATGTCGTAACGAATAAATTGTCTAATCAAATTTATTACGAATTGTATTTATATAACCGCTCGAGTTTATATGTATATTTAATTAACCGGTATCGGAAATAATTTGAAAAATTTCGGAAACATTTCCGATAAGTAATATCAGTTTTTGAATGAACGATTTATAACTTTGTGGTGACATGTATAATAATTAAATAAACACGATTTTTTATGCACCACTAAATACTTATTTTCTTTATTCAATATGAATAAACACCTCTACAAGTTTCGGGAACGAATCTTGCTGAACGAATGTTGTATCCTCCTGAGGAAGGGAATTTCGTTCCCGAAACTTGTAGAGATATTTATTCATGAATAAAGAAAATAAATATTTAGTGGAGTACACCAAGTCGTGTTTTATTTAATTATTAATACCATTTTTTCCTATCTTTTCATCATACTGTCACAAGATGGTAGAATTAGAAGGAATCACGCACTACCGAAGTCTCTCTAAATGACTGGGCTGTGTTCTAGGGGATACTCGAATAGTCACGACGCGACATTTAAAAGCGATAGAACCAGCGTAATTAGTGCGAATTAAGAAACAGTGTAATAATAAGTATGTGAAATTTTCTAGAAACATTTGGTGGCGGTAAATTTAAGAACAGTGCTCCGAATAAATTCGTGCCCAGCGTCCTTTTGCGTAATAAATGAAAGTTTGAATTTTATTAGTGTTTTTATTACCACCCACAGCCACGTCCTACAACAATAATATATATTATTTAATATTTATACAGTTAGGTGCTGTATTATTTTTTGAATTATAAAAAAATGTGAACAAAAGATGATAATTTTTAGGATAAGTTTGTTACCCACGGCCGTAGAACATATTTATGTGTAAAATAAAACGGATATTTTACACCTCCGCTGTGAGGACGTTGGATAAGACTTCAGCGAAACGTCGAATTTGCTTCTCAGTGAAACATACGGTTCGTATAAAATATACGAAATCGTTGCTTGTTTCTGAAATCGTTTGGTAAAAAATATATAAAATATATACAGGGTGAACGAGAGATTGTCCATAATATTTTAGAGGTATATTTCCGCCTAAATTATCTGTCAAATGTAACATCCCTGTCCTGACATCAATCATTATGGAAATAAGCTACTTCAAAGTCTTCGACTTATCTACTGTAAAACGCTGAAGTTTTACTCGATAAGAGTAACTAACCGAGTAAAGCGAATTATAAAATAATACTCTTTACTACGAGTTAGTGATAATATTTTAACCAGTGACACATTAAACGTTATTTGAGATGTGTATCTGATTGCGTCAATGATTGGTAACTGATTTTTCGCAATTCGATTGGCGTCCACCGACATTAGTCAACCGTTATATTTCGGTTACCAATCAGACACAAAACTTAAATAACCGTATCATGTAACCGTAACCATGTAACAGGTTAAAATAATGGTTTGACCATCACTAATACAAGTTAAATAAAATAATTCAAAACTTAGAAAAATTCTGTTCCAAACCTCTGCAAAAGGTTTTAATCATTTTATTTGACTTTTATTAAAGTGAACGGATTTATAGTATCCGATATAAGTTACCATAAAAGAAGTTAAGTCAGAAATATTGAAAAAAATGCTAACTATTAATTTTGATGTTAGGTCATTGTTTCTTATCTGTAGAGTGTAATTAAGTACTAGACCAGCTAAAAAGAATTTTATTAAAATTAATAACCTTAATGTATTATTACATTTGCGATAAATATTAAAAAATATTCTGTTTGCCTTATTTAAGTAAATTCACTACACCACAGTGTTGAGACTAAATTTATATTTACATTATATTTCACTCATTTTTGAAGATTAAAAATCTTAGGGAGGTAATTTATTTTTATTACGCTACTAGTATAATAAAAATAAATTATAAAGCTACCAACATTGCCCGATAGTAATCGACGGTTGGGCAGTACTGGTAAAATAATTTATTATAGTAAAAATAATTTATTATAAAAAATGGCGTTCCGAAGTACAATTACTGTAACAATTAACACGAAAAGTATCAGATATTTATGCAATGTAAGGTTCCGGCGCTAACACGGCGCACGTTTTCCATCTTCGATAGTATCTGTAGGTACACTAAATATAAATTTCGGGAGACAAAAATATACATTAAATATACAATATAAAAGTATTATTTTTTACAAAGAATGATAGAAGGCGGACATCATCACATTACAAAATTTATCTATAATATTTTGCATTTAAGATCACGGATCGGCGAAAATAAAAATAAAACATTAAAAAAAATATTGATTTTATTATTTGTATATGTCTACTTCTTTTATTTGAATAATTACACCAACATATTTCAGAAAAACCTTTCCATTGTCGGGGTGTTGTATAAAAAAATGACAATGGAAAGGTTTTTCTGAAACATGTTGGTGTAATTAATCAAATAAAAGAAGTAGATATATACAAATAATACAATCAATATGTTTTTAAATTTCAATCTACAATGTTGCTGAATCAATTGAAAAAATAAAACATTTTGTCTATCTTAACTAACTCATTAAAAAAAACTAAATGTAAACGCCGAAAGTGGCACATTAAAATAAATGGCAAATCAGATATCACTTGAGATATCTGCGTACTTTGTTTTGATAATATTGATGAATTTTTTATTCCTTAGATCCAGGTATGTTTCTGTTTTTGAAAAGACTACGAAAAAATGTTTACGAAACAGCTAACAAAACAGTTAACTTTGAAGTAACAGTAATGTGGGTGCGGACGCCGTGGAAGCTCGCTGCACGGCCCTGCGCAGCCAACCCTCGCGGCCCGCGACTCCCGTGGGGGAAATAATGCCAGCGAGAAGTCACATTACTTTCATCTGAGCCGAAGCGGAAGTTTAAGGAATACGTGACAAGATAATGTTGCTGCAGCACTTCATAAATGTTCTGATAGTTAGAAGCGCGGATCCTCCAGAGCCGAAGGTACAACTTATATCAGATAAGTTTAATTCAAAACGGAGTTGAGAACAGTAAAATGAACATTTTCCGAGGATAAATTATCCGTGAGTTGGATTTACCGTCGTTCTTTAGAGTATGTGTGATTTAAACAGTAATCCCAATTATAATCATTTCTTTGTCTGCTCATCTGTTCATCCGTCCGTCTGTTTATCTGTCCCCGTAACTTCGTGCAACGTCCGTAATTTCGTTCGAATTCACGGTTAAAAAAAGCCAAATTAAACGGTCGGAGTTGGGGCTTGAACCCCGGGCGAAAAACCTCGAATGCGGAGACACATGAAAGTTGCCATCACCATATGTGCGGGACCCTTCAAAAATAGACTAGATACAGAACTTAGCAAAGACGTGAATTTTTTGTACAAATTTGTGAAATAAATATACAGCACACAATATATTTCCTTTAGGTACAAAAAACGGGTTTTCTCCACAATTAACGGCATCTCCTGCGTGGTGCAGTGGCTAAAATATATGGCTAAAATATATATAAAATATATGGCTCTCACCCAGGGGGCTCGGGTTCGATTCCTGGTACCAGAATTTTTTTATTCTCATTTTATTTTTGATTTTATTTTGATATCTATTTTATTTATAATATTAATTATTTTTCGCACGCAAAATCGCCACAATCGCCAGGTATTAAAATAGTAGGTGCCATCAATTGCCGGGGAAATATAAAATAAAAGTGTTAAAATATTTTGATAACAGTCGTTATTACTGTTACGGCTGTAAATAAGTAAATACTTATTCTTTAAAAACCGGCGTGTAAAAGTACCGACATTTTTGACGGGTTGCAGCAAGTAAAATGATTAATTTGTGAAAACTAACTATCTTTGTATTATATAAACCACACATTTTTTTTACACGTCTACCGGTATAGATACTGTACTGTATCTTCGTCAGGACGGACGGACAATAGCTTCCATAAATTAAATTTGTAAAATAGTCAAGTGTCAGATGGGGATGTTGGTATGACGTGGGGATGGCCACATTTGGGATGGGGGAGAGGGGTGGAAAGAAAACGGTACCGAAATTTTGCATACAAATAATAGAGGCCTTAGATTAGGTAATTTATAGAGCCAGACTTACGTTATAGTATCAAACCTGAAATATTTTCTGTAGATGTAAACTAAACTAGGCAAGAAGGTATGGATACTATGACATTTGAGTTCAGGGGATTTTGACAGATAACAGGTAATGTACAAAAGATGTGGAAGTAAAACGTTAAAATATAAGATATCAGGTAATATTGTTAAATAGTGGCTCGGATAAAATATATAAAATTCAGATTTGTTATTATAACGTAAATGATATGATTACTTATAGAGCTTTAAAGCGTCTGGCGGAGAAATAACTCGCAAAAGCGTCTGGAAATCATTAATATGAATGTATAGTTCTGTCCCGTTAAACGAATTAAAAAAAAATAGCTTTGTTATTTTCACGTTTTATATACTTACACATAAAGTAAGTCTTGCGGACGCTCGCTCTTAGTCTATTAGAAATGTTAGAAATAAACCAATATAATAAAATGGACAACCAATCAAATATAACGAATAATCCATTACTTAATATATAAACTGTTCGAAGAATATTTTTTCTTCTTCTGTATGAAGGCTTGAACTTTGTGGTGACATTATTATTAAAATAAAACACTAATTACTTTGTTTTCACCACTTTATTAGATTAAAAAATCTACATGTTTCGAGAACAATGTTCTCTTCCTCAGGATTATTGTGTACTCAATAACCTGAGGAAGAGAACATTGTTCTCGAAACACGTAGATTTTTTAATCTAATATAGTGGTGAAAACAAAGTAATTTGTGTTTTATTTTAACTTAATATATTCTCCATTTCAATGTCTCTCTGTCAAACTCCACCCCTCTCTCCCACCATAAATGAGGCCATACCCCCACCTAACACTTGACTCTTTTGCAAATTTAATTTACGGAAGTTATTGTGCGTCCCTAACAACGAAGATACAGTAAGGTATCGAAATCAGTAGATGTTAAAAAACTTATACAAAGTTTGTTAAGTAATTTTCTCTAAAAAGTAATAAAATGTACGTTTTACATTATATTTACTCTATTATTCTCGGGATAATAAGGTTGTTATTCCAGCACAAAATAGACTTAGCAATATTTTTAGGACATTATAAATATTTCTGCCCCGTTTATTTTCTTTTGTGTTTGAGATGTTTTTAAACAAAAAATTGTTTATGTTTGTTCGGTACAGCCTTTATCTTGTTTGTTCTATCAACCCTTAATGGAGGTGAGCTCGACCGTACTTCGGTTGGTAGGGAGGGCGCGCTCGACGATTATTATAAAAGTATTATTTAATTAAATTATACAGAAAAGCATGTAGTATGCGTTAAGGGAGGACTTCCATTTTGAAATTCGGGTAGGTAATTCTTTGCATATTTACTACCTACTCTTTCAAGACGATACTAATGCAAATGTGAAATACTATTCCATATAATGCAAATCGACTGTCCTCACGTATACTGTCGAATCTGCTAAAATTTGATTTTCGTTTTAGTATCTTAAACCATCCAATTTACTCTACATTTTCAGATAATATTAAAAAAAAACCCTTTAATTTTCCGATAACATATGTTTTGTTTAAAACGAAAATTAGATTTTTTTTCAATATTGTTCGAACGTACAAAATAAATTTAATCATTTAAGATAGTAAAATGAATTTTTTTTGCAGATTCGACAGTGTACCTAGTGACCATCGAAATATTGAAGGACGCTTTTTAACACGCAGGTCTTACAACTATGCTATAGTGGTTGATTTTTTTCACATTCGAGATATGCTGTCAAAAAATATGAATTTCTACAGCTATATTTGGCTTTATCAAGCTATTTTATATTACAAAGATATTGTTATGTCGACAGTCCACCAAATAGCGTAAATTTCTTGATACTACTAGGAGTTTGTAAATTTAAAAACGATCATGAAAAGGTAAATATTCTTAAAAATAAAATGTCTCAGTAAATAAGTCGCGCTTTATTATAAAACGACGTTTTTACTTAAGAGACTTGGTTTTGAAAAAAAATTAAAATTAAAAATTTACCACATCTATTGTAAAAATACTTAATAATAAGACCAACTCGCCCACAATGGCGGAGTTACCAAATAAAATCCTGTGAGGCAAAACATTTTCGGAGGTTTATCATTTTCCTTATCATATTAGTTATTTTCAACGATATTTTTATTTCATTATTAAGCAATATTTAATACATAAGTCTATATACACAAAATAATGTGCTTAATGAAGTGAATAATGTACAATTATATTAAAATAAATAATAAATAAGAGAAGATCGAGCACTACCCCTAGGTGTAGATAGAATTCTATTTTTCAAACAAGACTCTCAAACAGAGTTTTCCGAATATTTTTACCTCCCGCGTCCGGCTTTTTTACTTATAATGTCTTACTTTATTTTTAATAATTTTAAAATTCTATCCCTTCAAATGCCTACACCTTTCTACACTATCTAATGGGTTTTTTGATTATGCAAGAATAAATTCGTTAACTGTCTTAAACATACGTACACATCGCTGTGACCCAACTCCCTTTCCTAAAAACGGTTTAGTTCATCTTCAAGTCTGTGTTTACTGGGGTATTATGCCGTGTTGTTACGACCTTTCGGGCCGACATTTCGGATCCCATTGCAGGGTCCATCATCAGGACTGATGTGTTGTCTTGAATGTTGGTGTTGTGGTTAAGTATCGGCTTGCAATACCGTGCCGAAGTCATGATGTGTTTGTATTGTGTTGTATGTATGATTCATCTGTTGTCTGATCACTATCTCTGCGGAGTCTGCGACGAGAATGACTTTGAAGCGCCGGATACCAAGATGTTTTTAATTTGAGACCATCATCTCTATTAATGTTTATCGGATGCTTGTAGATTTCTAGTGCTTCCTTGATAAGACGCGCATGGTGACTCTTAGGCCTTCCAAGGATTTTCGGTTCGAATGCAAAATGATGGCCGGTATCCAGAAAATGCTCAGCCAGTGCTGATTTTTCTGGATGACCGAGTTTGCATGCCCGTTTGTGCTCGTTGACCCTTTTGGAAATGGTACGCGCCGTTTGCCCCACGTATACGTGTACGTCGGCCCGAAAGGTCGTAACAACACGGCATAATACCCCAGTAAACACAAACTTGAAGATTCTGAGTGGCCGTGAAAACCTAAGAACATGGTTTAGTTCATCTCTTAATCTCGCACTTAATCTCAGAATAACAAGATTGTCGTCTCGGCACAAAATACTTCAAGGTTCCGATGGTAGTAATATTTTTACGACAGACAGATTTTTCTGCGTATCTCTCATCTAATTTTTTTTAATCGACATTTATACCCTTAAAATTTTCTTTAATGTTTTAAGTCTTTTTTAAAATTATTTATCTTTGTTCTCTAAAGAGTTAATCTCATTTATTCCATCCGCCCTCGTTGAAGGTGAGCTCGACCGTACTTGGGGTTGATGAAGAGTTTGCGCTCGGCAATTGAAAGTATTGTTTTATTAAATTACACAAAATAGCACCTGTTAATACGTTAAGGGATTACTTTCATTATTCGGGATAAAAATTCGGACGGTACAAATAGTTAAATAAGACTCCATATTACCCAATTGTCGTTGATCATTTTTGAAAGTCATTTTAAATATTGAATGACGTTATTTATTAAGTAGATATTGCCAGAGGGAAAAGTTTTGACTGAAAGGAACGACAGTGAGTTGATATTTTAATATTCGTGGTTAAGCTGTCAAAAATTTCTTGACCTGTATCTGACTTTATAACGTATATCGACAGTCCCTTTGTATACCTTACCGTCGAATCTGGAAAAAATATTTTTTCGTTTTGCTTAAAAAAAATCTTAAATCATCCAAACCTACTCTATATTTTCGGAAAATGTAGAAAAAAATGAACTTTCGTTTCAAACAAAGCACATATTAAAGAAAAATGAAAATATTTTTCAACATTATCCGAAAATATCGAGTAAATCGGGTGGTTTAAGATATTAAAACGAATTTTTTTTGCAGCTTCGACAGTGTACGTAGGGACCGTTGATATATGATAGGAATGTCTAGTGCCAATCGTATTTTTTTAAACATTGAAAGGAATATAATATCGATCAACAATTGATCTACATTCAAAAGTATTATGATATATTCTTTGGTTGTCTTTGTTTAAAGATATTGATTGAAATATACCACGTCGCCGTTTTGTGCTGTATTTCAATAATGAACTAGTATATTTTGCTGTTTTAAAATACAACAGTGTTCAATGTACTACGCAAAATATTTGACCGCGAAAAGCTTCAAACGACGCAATAAAAATGTTTTAAACAAATGTTGTTTTCCCTTATGATCAGTATAAAATTTTCTAACTAATTTTATCTAAAGGGAGTACTCATATTGTAACTAAAATGTGAGTGACTATATATTTAGAATTTTTCGGAATGGTATATTTCACGTTAGGTCTAGCCGAATTGACGTATCGTCGTATTCTTGATAAAAAAAACTAACTTATTAATAGATTCTGAAGCCTTAAAGTACCTGAGTAAAATTATATATTTACTATTTAAAAATGTATCTTTATTTATTTATAGAAATCATTTTAAAGCCATAAAAAATGCAATTATGTCTTGCAAATTCAACGATACATTTTTAGCATTTTATTCATACGTTAAATACAGATTTGTTTCCCTAATTTTTCTCTAAAAATCATAGAATAACTATTTTCAGTAAAAACAAAAAAAAATTGTATATAAAAAATTTCTGCTTGGATTGTATTAAAAATGTCAAATAATATTTAGTTCATTAGTTTTACATTAGTGTAAAGATATAATTTAAAAAAATAAAATGTAGAGTATAATTATTTAAAGCGCGAAGAGATGAATTGTGAGGTATAAAGAAAGGGAAGCGATATTAAAAAAAAAATAATGGAGTCATCGAGGAATACTAATTTAGAATATACTGACTTGAAATTATAAACACAGCCTATGAATTTATAGGAAACATAATTTTGGAAGGGATAGATATACATTCAAAACTTTTTAATTTTTTTTTACAAACAATTTATATTTAAGCAATTAGAATAAAGTATTTTCATAAATAATTACTGCCATCTGTATAATTAAAATATGATTATAACAATTTATACGACCCCGAATTATAATTGATCATTCATAGATGTCAGTAGTAAAATAGCTTTACAGTGTTTTGTAGACGGGTCAGTTGGCAATTGCCGACCTATAGCGAGGGTGGAATTCTAACTCGTATATTACTTACTATAGATATTGCACAAGGAAAACTCATCTTCCAGGGATGTCCGGGGGAGATGAAAGATATGAACTAGACAATAGAGACGAATCTAACTTATCGAGCGCGGCTTTGTTAAGTGGTGCAGTGGCACATTGAAAAGGGCGGGAGAAACAGGAAAATTTAATGATTTTGGTCCATTAATTAAACGGTCTAATTTAACTGTTCGTTTCTAGTTCGCTGGCGCCGCGTATTCTCCGCGAATGTTGCAAGTATTGAATATATTTTGATGCATAACACAATGTACTCATGTTTTGAAAAAATGCAATTTTACACAAATGCGAGTAATACCATTGGAAATGGAAATGTCCAAGGCAGAGTTTTTTGCTGTGCGTATCCAACTTCTATGGCCGATGTTTCGAATATCATCGAGATAGGGTATACATTTATTTAACATACTAGCCGTAAAAATAACGGAACATTGGTTCACATCTTTGCTAAGCCCTAGTATATATTTATAATATCCTTTTGGCGGTCCACGAAGAGGCGACCGTAGCAGCATGCGTAGAGCAGCCGGTTCGGTTTGCTGGCCCGGTGTTCGACCTCCATCTCCGGACGTTTAATTTGTTTTTTAGACGTTAATTTGAACGAAATTACGGACGTTACACGAAGCTACGGACGGACAGACAGCGAAATTATTATGTTTGATTTCTTTCTAACGCTATATTGTCACGAGGCCCAATTACCGTAGCAAACAACATCACAAAAACACCCAAACATGAACCCCAGGAACCGAAAACTGAACCCTCGGTATGAGAAGCTAGTGTCATGCCCACTATAGAGGGCCGAATTCGAATGGTATGCAATAGTGTAAACTATCATTTAAAAAGTAAAGATTGTTATGCTTTATTGCTATCCTGAGAATAGGGGGATATTCTGGAAACAAAAAATGTTAAATGAAATGTTTATCTGACAAAATATTATGATAATTATTGTGATGGGAATAAAACGAGACACATTTTATTTCGTGGAAACTTTAGTTAAGCACAGCCTATTTCTAAGTATTGACTGCACACTGCTATTACAAGTTACGATACTTTACTTAACAGGAGTCAGTATTAAGGCCTTTCTTAAACAAAACTAGGCGCTTATGTCATGGAAATAGACCTAACTCGTGCTCGAACCACTGACCATTTGACCGAAAGGTGACCAACCAGATTTCTAAGAAATTTCGCGCAAATTTGGTAGATAAATATTGAAAAGTCGAGTCGCCTCGAATTCGGCAATATTTATTCAGAAAATATCCTTCGCCTGGTAACGATCTTTTTTTCTCTATTTTATTATTTCTTTCTACCATCGGAATTTGGTGAATTTGACTGGTTTGGTAACTAGCTGGAAACCTACAGACCCAAAGTTCAATATTTGACCTCAACACAGCGCGCCGGCGACCTTTATGGCTTATATCGCATATAGCACAGATTCTTTCTTTCTTTCATTCAGTATGAAGGTATGTGTAAAAAATTATATTACATGAAAAATATTTTTTTTGAAAACGAAAAAAATATTTTTATATGTAAGTTCTGAAAAGTAGACTTCAGATGTCTCTAGCATAGTCCCTTCAAATAAACGAAAGATGTTCAGATTTGCAACAAATATAGAACTTTCAAAATTTTGATGTGTGGATGTTCTTACGTTGCATTGTGTAGAGTGATCACTTAAGCCAGCTAATAGCGGCTCTCGTAGCGCAATGGGTATAACACTGGCTTCCCACACCGAGGGTTCCGGGTTCGATTCCCGGTGAGGTCACAATTTTAATCGATGTGATTTACTTAAGCCTGGGTGTTTTGTGATGTATTTCGCTTCTGTAATTGGGCCTCATGGCCTGTTACAGCGTAAAAAAAAAAATAATAAAAAAAATATGTGCATGTCGTAAGCCCTGGGCCATTTCATAAAAAAACTTCCATACGTGTTTCTCATATGAATAGTTTCGTCCCCGTGAGACTTCTATTATTTTGCTTAATTAAGAGGAAATATACGTTTACAAAGGTAGATACCAGTATTTGTTATTATTATCTAGTTATAAAGTTCACTATTTTTTTTTACTTAAAATTAAATATAAGCATTAAAAGTTGTTCACTTATAAATAATGAAGTACATATATAAGTATATCTAAAAAATAAATCAATGCTTTAAACTTTAACATAAAAATCAGTATTTTTATATGACAATTTGAATCTAATAGTTAGTATTAGATTTCATTATGGGTTAAAAAGACATTGCTAATGATGGAATGGAGAAGTTTAGTATTTTTTTCAATGAGTCGAAATAAAGATTTCAGTAAAATTGAACAAAAGTCTGAAAGTAAACTTAAAATATCTCAAAAACCAACAAAGTTATAGAATCTTAAATTTGCGTTTTGCATAAATAATTTTGTTCTGTCCGATGCAGTCGCGTGACGTCATCTCTCGTACCCGGTGTACACAGCTGGTCGAGCTCCAGCGCACGGCTATGAGGACGCGTGACGTCACAGGCGAGTTGGTCAATCATTCCGCGTTAAAATACACTAACTTTAATATACTTTTTCTCTGTTATTTATTGACAGATTTCAACAATTTTTTCACCAATTCATTAGTTTTGGTCTATATCTTAATTAATTGTTACAACATATTATATTATCAGCTTTATGAAACTTCTCCATTGACAAATAATAGGTGGGTTAGTTTACGTCAGTGAGTAGAGCTGTCTGCCGCTGAATTATTTTCCGTCATTAACGCCTATTCACACCGCCGTGCATCACGAAGGCGACCAGGATGAAATCAAAATGGCCGCCGGGCCGAAACAAAATGTCGCCGGTGATCTGTCAAATTACATTATGCTAATTCGGAGACAAACACGTCAATCTCTGGGGCAATTTAGTACGCCTCCCGCTGCCTGTCATTGTTAATAAAGACCGGTAGGGGGAAGCTTGGACACACGGGACATAGAAATGGATATTTTAAAGGAAAATAAGCAGGATCTTAAATATTTAATTCTCAGGTCCGTGCATATTTTCATAACCTTAAATTTGTTACTCTGGTAAAATATTAATATCTAGAGGTTTCCGACCAAGTCTCAGGCTAGAGACTAAACAGTAGGTATGTGTACCTAAGACGTGCGTTTGAGGCACATTATTTGATTGTGTTGGTGTTAGATACATTGGGTTTATACACTCAAACACAGCGAAACAATGTGTCTCGTATGCACGCCTTACATATACTGATTCAATTGTCTTTCTTAAATGGAAAGATGTTTCGAGAGGCTATCTGCAGCCTTTTGAGACTTGGACGGATTTTCCTCGACTTCAATATGTTTTACGTAGGTACCTAATCATCCACTTTCTCCATTCTTTCACGTTTATGTTTATACTTTAGGACAAATTTTCCTCATCAAAATATATTTAGCCATCTTAGATGTTGATCAAAAATATTTTTTCCTGCGGTCATTGCTTAGTTTTTTTTTATTAAATTCGAATATAATTTCATTTACATAGGTATACCTATATGCCATAAATCTCTCCATTTAAAACACAGTTTCAAAAAAATCTTGTGTAAGGTATTCTATATCGACAACTGAAACATAACAGATGATAAGAGAATCTATCTGAAAATGCCTTTATGAGTTAAGTACGCAGAGGTACATTAATATTCAGAATTAATGGTTCTGTTCGCAGTATAAATAAAAAAATTTCCTGTAACTTAAAGAAGTGTATTTCACTTAAACACAAAAATTCCCTGTAACTTTCCTTGGAAGTGAATTTCACTAGAACCAAAAAATTCCCTGTAACTTTAGGAAGTGAAATAACGCAGCTTTTTCATCAGTTCGAAGATAAAAAACACGATACATATTTGTATTTAATTTCTCAGTCAATTTTGGTTGTTTATTACTCACAGTTTGCGATAAAACAATCATCAACTTTGAAAAAAACTTGTTAATCTCTGTCCTGAAAAAACTGACAAATCTTCGTGTTGCTATTTATTTATATTTATTTACCAAAATAGTTTTGATTTAAAAATTACCCATTCGAAGATTTGTACATAAGTTTATGTGATACTAATTTAATGAACTATAGTAATAAACTACATTCTGATCCAGTACCCCTAAGAATTGCTTGTTTGATTGAATACCGGTGTCAATCACTTGGGAAAATCGATGAATAAATTATTGTCAAAACTAAGATAAACAAATTGAAATCTATTAAAGAAAACTAAAGACCGAAAATACGACAATTGCGAGGATGAGAAAATATTGCAAAATTCTGTTAAAAAGATGAAGAGAAGATCGTTTATGTAGATGAGCTGGTCGCGCAGCCAATGATCAGTATGGACGAGAGCTAGCTCGGCTGCTGTTCTCGCATAAATTACCCACAGTCACGTTCATCTCTCGCGAGAGGAGACGAGCACGATAAAACTCTGCTCCACAGTGCCTTTCTTCATAAAATGTGACATCAACATTTAAGAGACTGATTGACTTAAACCTTGACGACATTAGGAAAAGTTTAAATACTCAGACTCAAAAAACGCCATTCAAACAGTCCGTTGCTAACGCCACCAGATGGTACTAAGCTACGCTACATGGCGCTGTACTCGCAGGCTTAACTCGCGGCCGAAACTACGTCAGCGAAACTAACGCTACCAGATGGCGCTGTTTACACGCTGACGCCAGCGTAGTTCGTTTTCGCGATAATTTTATTTGCAGTGAAAGTTACATTTTAATTGGCATTTTGTGAAAAACTGAAGAAAATTTAGAAAAATGTCGGCAATTAGAGATCCATAGATCATTTGGAATTCTCAGAAGTGCTCAGAGTTCATTCATATTGTAATGTTTGTCAATGTAAAAAATATTTGTTTACTTTTTAGATTGATTTCGAAATATTTTTTGTTGTGACGTATAAATGTTAATAATACACTATCTAATAATAAAAAACTAATTAATGTGAAGTTGAAATTCAATCATAAAAAGTTACATTTTTGATGGCTCGGAGTTAGTTCTATAAGAATCGTTAAGCAATAGAAAATTACTCAAATGAAAATCGAAAGGTTATTCGTATTATGTTGTTTGAATTTACATATATTTCATATTAACAGCGACTTTTGGTGTTTATTGATACTATGGTTCGAATCTGATTCATGCTACGTCGTTCTTAGTTTTTTGTGATTAGATTTTTGTAGAGTATTTTGCCATGGGTGTGCGTCTTTTCTGCCGACGTTTCGTACGCCGATCAGAAAGGTTGTACGCTCACACGGCACAAACCCCTGAAATTCTCAGATGTCGGTTTCTGGTTGACCATAAAACATATTTGGGTATAAAGATCGGTATCGAGAATACCCTTAAAAATAATGTAAATAATTAAATCTTCTCTGCGAAGGTACCATCCAATTCTCGTTACAAGATTAGTAGCTCTAAAAAAATGCAAACTTCCATAAAAAAAATAATTCTTAATTCTTGCTTCTCAAATTTAAAGTCAACATGTAAAATCATATCTAATAGAAAATAGTTGTAATAGAAAGATCATTAATTTAATTTTTTTCTCAAAAGTAAGAAAAAATGAAATGAAAATTGAAATCCTTTCTGAAATATTTTCTAGAAAACATGATGAATTTTTTTTATCATTAATGGCTCTGACGTGTTAACATTGTAGAGATTACTCGTGATGATCATTAAAATGGGTGTAAAACATAAACTATGCCTCAACCAACCAGGTAAGGGAAGGAAAACCCCAACAGAAAACCATGGTCGTATGGTAGGGTAGGTATTGGGCATAGGACTCTACCCCATAAAATAAAAATTTTCACTCAAGACAAGCCTCGGACTGGAGAAAGTCTTTTGAGGAGGCCAAGATTCACCAGAAGGTGCGGAGTCAAAAGTGATGATGATTGTATTTATATTAGTTTTATTTAACCACCTTTACACCACTAATTCCGACTAGTTTTGTCAGTATCTAATTAATAAATTAATAGCTGTAAACTCGTGAAAAATCCCGGGACATTAATAATTATTAAAGATCTTTGCGTGCAACCTGGTCCGCGCGCTGGTTTCGTGTCACACTATGATTATATTAAATTGTAAGTCTAGCAAGTTACGGACATCGAAATTATTATATTTTGTATATTTATTTCTACCTAACTCATATAAACTTTTTTTCTATGTTTGATTTTCTATATTTTATATACTAAGTAACTAACCATCACACTATTTCCCAGCAGGGGTAGGTAAAGAGGAAAGAATGCCACATCTTGGGACACCATTTTTGCTTCGGCTGTATTCAAACATCTTCTCATGCATACTACACGGTTGTTGAAGCTTTTAACAGGGCCATCCTTCAATATTTGTAGTATCTGATCATGCCTTTTGCGGATGCCCTCTGTTCCTGCTGTCTTCAACACTCGCCACATTATTTTCTTAACCGTCTTTGCCTCGCGATTCTTTCTTTATTCTATCTACCACGCTGCAGCTAGCATTACATTACATTATTAATTGAATGTAGTCAGTCACTTCACCTGTTAACGAGACATTCTGACACTCGTGAAACTAGAGTAGTGAAATATAAAACACAATTAAACTCAAGTGAAGATGACATAGTTTCTGTTTTCTATCCACTTTTACGATCGGTAGGTACATAGTCTTAAGCATGCCCAAGGAGTATTATCAACGTTACTTATTACGATTATTCAAGCATACACTTCCATATTTTCAGTTCAACTTCTCGTTTCTTCCGCCGGACTGACTTTGAAGCAGGTGAGACCAACTCGCGATAGAAAGTTGCAGCACAGCCCCCTGTCCTGGAGTGCCTTGTAATAATATTAAGAAGTAGCCAGGGAAGGGAGCCGGCAGAACGCGTCCACTAATGACGTTAAAGTTGGAAGGTTCTCCGCCCGCCCAGCCACTTCCTCAGCCCTGAAAGATGCAGCGACTCTCAACAGAGGAATAGCGACCCCGTGGCCAAAAGTACTACCACATTAGACATTTGTTTTCAAGGTTACTTCTTCATTTTTCATTTCTCCATTTGCCGAATTTTCAGGTTTAATAAATTACTATATGTATTTATATTTTATTTAAAATTAAAAAAAAACTATATATAATATAAAAAAAATATTCAGCCAATTTCATCAACTAGTTCATTTAAATTGATCACTATAATGACTAAAGTAAAAACACGGATCTTGATAAACATTCTTCGTTTTTTTTATTAATAGTTTGTTCTTATTTCGATGTCTTTAATAATCTTTTTAATGTACTGTAAAAGGTTTTTTAACTGGTAACAATTAAAATCCGGACATTATAATATAATAATATTCACTCGATTAGCCTAGAATATTATGTATTGTACATATCAGAATAAAAAGACATGAAACAGATGCAATAAAAATATATAAAAATACATTAATACAAAAATGAAGTACGGTAAATTTATTTTCAGAGGGAGAGGAAGGAAGGCGGAAATAGAGTTCGAGGGGAGAAAGTGCGGTGGAGTGAAAGGAATATGGGATAAGGAATAAAATTATTACTTAAACTCAAACTTGAAGAATATGAACTTGATCAATGAATTAGTAACAAAATATACAAAATGTATTTTTTAAACAAATAAGAAGAATCGATTAGATAGATACAGAAAAAATAGTATCTATCTATAAAATATTTTATAACCAACGGGATATGAACCCGGAAGTTTTCCTTTTGTTTTCCGATTTCAATTTCGTCACAGTAACCACCTATATACAGACTAGGGCTATATAGATATTTGTGTATATAGTTATATCGCCTCGTAGTCCAGTGGGCATGAAACCGACTTCTTACAACGAGGGTTCCGGGTTCGGCTTACTCAAGCCTGGGTGTTTTCGCGACGTGTTTCGCTTTAGTAATTGGGCCTCTTGGCCTGTTGAAGCGTAAAAAAATAATACGTCTACAACACTGCATATATAATTTTTTTTCGGAATATTATCTGATACTAATTATCGTTATACTTTTTTCCATTTAAGAAAGACAATCGAATTAGTATGTGTAAGCTGTGCGTACGAGGCACATTGTTTCGTCATGTTGGTGTTTGTATAAACCGTATCCGTAAATACCAACACAACGAAACAAGATGCGTCGTACGCACGGCTTACACATACTAATTCTATTGTCTTTCGAATGGAAAGAGGTCAACCTAACTGTAACCATTTAAGATTACCAAGTTTGATTTATACACATATTATGTAGTTTTGAATGACATATCTATTATTTCATTCTTAAATGTATCATAAAATAACGTGGTACTGCAAGACAGTACATAGCACAAAACTGACAGAGACACACCGTCTTTTCGACACGGTATTGCGCCAATGCTTGATCGCAACATCAATAATCAAAGAAACACATCAACCCTGATGATGGAACCTGAAATGGCAGCCAAAAAGGTCGCTGCTAATGCTAGAATATTTTTTTTTGATTCACAGAATATGGCCACGTTAAAAAAATGCTTTTTGCACACAAATGACATACCATAAATCAGATTTGTTTTTTATGTGAAATATCGGTCAAAGAGATCCGACACACATGGAAAAATATCCCAGAAAACTCTAACCAGAAAATTCTGACCGGTCTTGAAATCCTTTAAATTTCTAACCGAATAATTCGATTTGTTCTCGTTTGAGCTCATGTAGCGTGTCCGTTATAGCACCAGATTAATATGAATAATTAAATATTCGACAATTTGCGACTAAAATTAACCAATAATATTAACAACTCTTCATTGGCAAATTACACAAACGTTGCAAACACGTAAAAGGTGCACTTTGCGACCGAGCAATACAATTTATTTCATTCGCCGTGCAGAAAAGCATTAAACGAGGGAACTCGTATTAATTCAAAATTGTGCTCCAGTTCCGGCGGGTGAGAGCTTCCTGCGGCACTATTCCGCGCCTTTGTCATGTTGGGAATCCTGTTAACTGCAGGAGCACCTACCGGCGGAGACCAGCGCGGTACCTACCCACCCCGCCGGGGTAACGTATACGGCCAGAATAATTCAATCTCACAACTTCTGATGCGTCCATTTTGAAGATGTTAAATTTAGAAATTGGGAACACCCAAAGTTGCGCGTTGCGAAGTCGAAACTGTAAAGGTGCGATGTTTTTAAGTTGAATTACATGTTCAGTTGTTCATTTCTGAAGCCTGCCGCTGCCGTTCCTTGAAGCGCTATGTTTTTGTGCCGGGTTATAAGTTCATTTCTCGCTAATGTTCTTGCGTCTAATGCGTATAAACATAACTTCATTTCCCCGCAGAAATAAGTAGAGGATCTTCACTACACCTTTGACTGCTCACAATTGTTGAGTATAGGCTTTTAATGGTCCATTTTCCAGTATCAGATTTACCTGGTCAATCTGCGGACATCTATTTCTGGTGCCGTCATACACCTTTGTTATCATTTTCTCCTCATTATATATTTTTAATACAATACAGCGGGCTACGAGGCCTAATGACTGTAAAGAAATACGTCACAAAAATACACAGACTTGAGACTATCCCATAGATATATATAGTGACCTCACCAATGCAGGCAATGTCTACGGTTCTTCTTCGAGAGTCATCCAGAGGAAGACCAAAGAACTCCAAAAGCTTATAGAGAAACGGTCTAGATGAAAGCGACACCCAGAACTGAAGAAGACACAGCCTGAGAACGAGAAGAGCCGACCCCAACAGCCTACCTAGGCGATGAGTCGGGACAGTGCAAGGAAGAAGATATAGTGAGCTCACCGGGAATCGAGCCGGACAACGACGGCTGCTCCTTTATTCAATCAATGAGCAAATGATAAAAAAAATACCATATCACCTGATCGATTCTTTTTTCTATTCCTATCCTATATATTTCCTATTATACTGCTAAGTTAGTTTCATTTATTTTAATTCAACAACGTGTAGATCACAAAAACTAATCTTCATAGCATCGAAGTGGGATAGACAAATTCCGAAATGGCGGATTCTAGGTCTCCAATGTCTCGGTCTTGTTAATGCCTGATGGCGTCAAGAGAACAAAAGTTGCATACGAAATGGATTTGTGAAAATGAATACCCGATTCATGATTTGAAGCAATAATTAAGGGATTTCACATAATTTTTTTTGGGAAACATTTTCAATAAACATGTTTGTGGGCGAAAGGAACAACCGAATGAGTCAATAAATGCAGGGTTACAGGTGAGCCAAAACAAAATTTTGGGATTTTCGTTTGTTTGCGAAATTTCTCTTAAAGCCTTTGTTATTTTTTATTAAATTTTGCACCAGTAGTTTTGTTTTTGTTTTTGAACCAGATTGACTAAAGTCGTTGTTTCTTGCAAAATTTTAAAAATTAATTTGTTCTTTTTCAAAAAATGGTCGCATTTTATTTTATTTCCTGACTCTTTTTCTTCATTTCTAATTTATACTTGTTAGATATTTATCTAAAGAACAACTCTGCATACTTAACTCTAAACTATCGAGTTATTCAGTTGTTCCTTTCGCCAACATATATATTGTATAAGAAAAAGTGCATAAATGTACCTTGTCTTCAGCTTCATAAATTACATAATCCGTTTACATATCAAAGTGTAATAAAAGTCATATGATAAATTCGATTCTACGAATATTCCATATTGAATACAAAATTGGACAAGTCTCGCAAGTACGTTAGGACACCAATAATATATTGATTAACGTGGGAATAATAACATCCTGTTATAATTCCATACTATTAGTGATTTTAGTCATTTCGAGTTCTCGAATTTGGGACACTAAAACTTCAATCCATATAAAAGTAACTGGAAATTACTACGTAATTCTTTAACTTTTGTAAAATGGTTTAGAAACTGTGTCTAATACCATAGAGAATGGACCTAATGTCATTTCAGCCACTCGCACATCCCAGGCGGGCAGGGTGGCTACTTGCGTAGAACTAAGGGATGGGATCGCATCGCAATCTTGGAACGCCAACGGAGGGTGAATGGAAAATTTATAATTAATCCTTATATTATGATTCTAAATGTTTGTGATCCTGCGTATTTCTCTCTTCTCATTCGTGTCTGTAAATGTACAAAATAATTGTAACAAGGTTTTTAAACGTAGGTAATATTACTAACTTTAACTCCTATTTTCATATGTTCCTATATACTATGTTTTGCTTAATATTAATGTATTTTTTAAATTGCTTTATTTCTATGTTCCTGGAAACTCCTACTTTTCATTGTTTCTAACTATTATATAACAATGCGCAAATATCACATATGGAAAATATACAAAATAAATTTTTCAAGTACCTACATGTGTAGACAGCTGTTACTGAATTTTACATCTTGAAATATGTAAAAAAATATCATATATGAAATATATAAAAATAATAAAAAAAAATATGCTAAAACATCTTAAAATACCGGCATAATTTTTTTGCTTTAAATAGCCTGAGGATCAAAAGGTTGTCCTAAATTATTAGCGCTCGATTAAATTCCACAAACTATAGAAAAAAAATCATATTTTGGCGAACTTGCAACAAATCGATGAATTTATCTAAATTTATAATTTCAATTCATTTGAAAATAACCCAAATTATGTGCGGCATTTGATTTTCGAGCAATTTTCAAATATGATAAATATTAATATTGTTGTTTCACAGATGCAAATACTTATATTATTATTTTTAATACTTATATTATTATGTTATGTTACTTGAATTATGTATTGTATAAATAACAAAATTATACTACTTGTAAAAACCCCTAATTCGATTTTGTGTTAACCGTATTTTGCAATTATTTAATTATAGTATCCGTTTAATGTTCTTGATAGGAAAAACAGAAAACAAAAGAAAACCTACAGAAAAAAATGTATTTAATCGATGATGGAAATGATCTCGAAATAGTTGTACTGCCCTAGAAATTCCAGACGGAATAAGCTGTAAATATAACGAGTGTTATTGCTGCTATGCGCAAAACAATTTGCTCGAAAAAACAAAAACAAGGCATGTAGCTTTTAAAAGAAGGCTGACATTTTTAGTTTGAAAACCGATAATTTTGCTATTGTAGACATTCGGCGTGCGACGTTCCCGTCCCCGTACGTTAGTGTGCGTCCGTCTTTACTCTCTCGTTCCCTTCCCGCTGGCGGCAATTATCGTCATCGGGGGTCCTTCCTTATCATTGCCCCTCCTCCCCTCCCGCCCCGCATCTGTTCACATTATTTAAAGCTCTCGAGTGTTGAATTCCTTTGTAAACCGGTTAGAGCTGGCCAACCAGGGGCTCCCTTTCTCCCTCTCTGCAGGGACGAACTTCACAAGGGATGGGAACTTGGGATACCACACACTCAAAAACAGCTCTGTTATATACAGGTACGTAGAGCATAAGTTTACCTACATTTTAATTTTTTTAATATGAACATTATTTTTTTAACTAAGTAGATCTATCCTTTCCTCTCCATTCCTGATTCCCCTTTTACCTTTAATTCTGTGACTCGCATGGTTTTTTCTTAATTAAACTTTTAAGTTTTTGTGCAACTTAAATAATTCTGGACTATTCTAAAAGTAGCAATATAAATACGTAGATATACGTCGATGGTGTGGTAAACTACACTGTTCAGTAAACTACACTTTTAAAGAAAAAATAGTTTTTAATATCCGCATCTTTTATATCATTTTTTTCGGTGAAACATATCAGAATATGAAATTAATATACATGTAAAAAAAGTAAAATTAGATGAACATCAAATTTGAAATCTGATGAAATACAGGCATCTATCTGCCTAGTCTATCATTAATTGATGAAATAAAACTTTTACACTTAATTTTTAAAATGTAAATTATATAATACGATGACATCACTTAGTTGGCTTGAAAACGGAGGCCTAATTTGTTTAATTTTTTGAGAATAACTGAATTGTACTCATCATTCAATGTAATTAATTGAAGAGCTCCATTGTACGGGCGTACTAAAACTCCAGCAGCGCTATCCGACAAAGAAATTATTCAAATAACAAATAAACAATAATTAAAACCAATTAAGAATACTGGTCCCCACGAGTACTCCAAAAAAGTATTCACAGGCAATCAGGGAAGAGAAAAACAAAACCTTTGTTGAATTGTAATAACTAATTTAACTTATTACAAAAAGTCCGAACGGAGCTCCGCATTTGGAAAGTCCTGTTTCCTCTATAATCGAATTATCACGCGCCCCTTCGCCACTTACAGCCGCAGTCACTGCGCATACTAACTCGCAGGGGCGCGCAAGCGGTGGACCGCGATCTCGCGAAATTGAAGAATTCCAAATTTTTATTTGAGATATCAGACAAATTATTGGTAGTCAGTTGAACAACAGTATGAAAGACCTCTACACTGCAAGGGACTAGATAGAATTGATCTATTGATTTGTTTTGTTACAACAATCATGTCTTGATCATTTTTATATAAAATTGTATTGACTTTGTCAATTTTGACATGAATTTTATATAGATAAGTGCTAATATTATTTTAAAAGTTGATAGAAATCGGTTTATTTCACACACATCTAAAAATTTATTCATCCAGAGTGACCAAATATTAAATTAAAAGCAATATTTCAGCTATAATGATAGAAGTATGGACATTTGATAAATGTATTGACATTTCTCATAAAAATTTTACACGAAAATTAATAAGTACTTGAGAAAATAAACATCAAATAACTTCCACGGAATCAGTGTCGCCTATATGAGACATAAATCGACAGTTGGAAAAAACCTCTCAGATCATTATTGGGCATTACATTGCTTTAAAAAATAGTTTAACTAACCATCAATAGATGTCACTAGTGGTATGTCGAAATCCAAGTGAATAACTGTCAAAATTTAGCCGTTGATAACGAGCGGTTGTATTTTCTAGGGATCTTCAATAGATATAAATATTTTTGAGTATTTTTTTAAATATAAATAACTTTTCCTTTCTATGATCTATATTAAACGATGAAATAACCAAGAAAACTACTGTTCCTATTAATCAGTGAAATATGTCAACTATTTAATTTACAATATATATAGGCGACATAGGTTTTCTATGTGTTGAAAATACAAGGAAAAATGTTTATGTTGATTGTAAACCCAGTTATAAAATTAATAATGGTTATTGTTTAAAATAAGATTTACAAAGTGAAATGTAAATGTAAATTAAAAAGTTAGTTAAGTCTAAAAATATAAAAATTCTTACTGTGTTGGTGTAATGCAGGTAAGGGTTTTGATTTTTACAAACGTGTAATGATTTTTTATTTAAATTGCGAGGTTTGGTAATAAAATGCCAACTGGTATGTTAATATCTGTCTACAATGGAATCGAGCATAAAAACCATTTAAAAAATGTCGCACATAATATCTAGTAATACGCGTTAGATAATTACTGATAAACCAATATGATATTGCATAATGCATTTTATGATCTTCGGTGTATAGTTTTCTGGGATATTCTGCCGTGTATATGTGACCTCTCTGACCGACGTTTCGGATCCCATTGCAGGGTCCATCATCAGCCTTGATGATGATCCGAGATTTCGGTCAGAGAGGTCACATATACACGGCAGAATACCCCAGAAAACTATACACAGAAGATTCTGAACGGCCGTGAAAACCAAAGAGAATTTTCTGATGTTTCAATCATGAGATATTAATCATCAAATTTTTTAATAGTATTTTTTCCATTTCATCGGAGAAGTATAGTTTATCGCCCATGAGGCGAGATTTTGATAATAAAAAATATGGTTATATAAATTATAAAAAATGACATATGTGGTTCTATTTCACATGTTTCGAAACTACGAGAGAAAATATTGTAAGGTGTGACCACTTTTTAATTTGATTTTTAATGCTAAGATCAGCTTATCATTCATGAAGATATTAAGAATGAATGTAAAGCTAATCTAAGCATAATTAATAGAATTAAAGAAGGGTCGCTCGGTCGGTTGATAATGCAAGTGTTGATGGCGCCAGAAAGACAGGGCGACCGCGGAAGACGTGGCACGACCAGATTAACCAGATACTGGAATATGGTTCCGTTAGAAGCCTCAACAACGAGCTTGCATGCTAAGATGTATGCATATAGATGAGGCGAGAGTTGAGTTGAGTTGAGAAGAGTGTGGCGCTCTAACCTCTCTGCCTACCCCCGCGGAAAACGGCGTGATGGTAAGTAAGTAATGTTAAATATCTATAAGTTAGATGCAGACAAAATCACGGAAATTTTAAAGAAAGTTAAAATGATTGGTTTGTCGATAACGGGATCGAACTCTCTAAAAAAGCGATTCCTAAAAAAATTGATTATGATTTTATGATATGTATTCAAAATGACATTTGATGTTTGGTGAATCTTGCGCCCGGTCAACTATCTTCATAGCACAGTCAAGCTTACTACTGAGGGATATAAGTAAACCATTCATCATTCAATTTATTACACTAAATTCTGCCATAAATGACTGCCATATTTCTACATACATACTCAATGCTCTGAACCAGGGGGTGGATGTACATGCTATCTACACAGATTTCAGTAAGGCTTTCGACATGGTAGACCACGGAATCCTGATTGACAAGCTCGGTCTGTATGGTGTGAGAGGCACAGCATTAGAATGGTTCCATTCGTATCTAACTGGCAGATTCCTACAAGTCAGAGTTAATGGATTTATCTCTGAAGAGTATGAAGTATGCTCTGGTGTCCCTCAAGGGTCACATCTTGGTCCGATTCTCTTTAATATTTTCATCAATGACATCGCAGACAATTTACTATCCGATTACCTACTATATGCAGATGACATGAAAATTTTCAGAAGAATCATGAATGACCAAGACTTAGAAATTCTTCAGCACGATCTCAATGAACTCCACAGGTGGTGTACTAAAAACAAACTAATGTTAAATATCGGTAAATGCTCAGTAATGTCATTCTCTAGATCACGAAATCAATATCAGGCTAATTATCTCATTGATGGACATCATCTCCCGATAGTCACCTCGGCAAAGGACCTTGGCGTTATTGTGGACCATAAACTGAATTTCTCAAGCCACGTGGAGAAAGTTGCGTCACAAGCTTTCAAGACTCTTGGTTACATCATTAGAGCTGGGAAGGACTTCAGCAATGTCTACACGCTGGTACGACTATTCGACAGTCTTGTGAGACCGATTTTAGAATACTGTTCTGTCATTTGGTCGCCGTATACCAATAAACTAATCAATCAGCTCGAAAGAATACAACGCAAACTATGTAAATGCATCGCCTATCGTACACGATCACCAGGAGATATTGAGACCGTATATAACAGATTTAGAATCAGCAAACTAATCACTCGAAGACAATTGTCTGATTTGACCTTCTTCTACAAATCTGTCAACGGACAGATAGACTCGCCCGAGATCCTGGAACAATTTGGCATTATCACTGCTAGGCCGGATCTAAGAGTGCGTAGATTGTTAGAAACCACTAAATCCACAAAAAGTTACGTGTACAATGGCCCAAGAAATAGGATTGCCAATCTGGTGAATAGCCACTGTGTTGATATCAACTTCTTCGATGAATCATACGTCTCATTCTCATCAGCGGCAAAAAGATTGTTATCACAGTATTAAAATTACCCTCAACCCTATATGATTATACCATGTTGTTACTATGCTAGTATTGTTTTTTTATATATGTGCAATTTTTCTAATCCATTCATTTAAGTCTATTATTTTTGTAAAATCAATGTATATAGCCGATTGGCGTATGAATAAATAAATAAATAAATAAATAAATAAATATTTCTCGCCTCTTATAAGATCAATCATGGCATTCCCACTGGAATCAGTGAATCTTGAAATATCACCAGTTTCGCGCACCTATCTTAATTATAAAGTGGAATATCTGTTTGTCTGAAGCGGCAAAAACTCTTGTGATATTTATTTTAATATATAATAAATAATATATGCAAGAATCCGAATATCAAAACAGGTGGTAAAACTAGTTAATTATATGAGAATTAGTTAAATTCGCATTTATCCCGAGAACTAAGCTTATATCAAAGATTCTCTATTTACAATTTATTACTCATGGCAATTTAATATTGTGCTGTATACAGAAAAATATCAATATATGAGCGAGCGATATCTTTTCGAAAAAGAAACGAGGTTACACGACCGCTTCACGCTAGACAGTGATACAACAAACCACTTGACGCTTATTTAGTGATTGTTTCAAATGTGTTGCACACCGTTGTTTTATGTCGTACTTGGATTAGTTTAATTATTAACGTTTTAAATTTGTAGTTTATAAGGAGCAATTCAAAAAAATCACACTTTTAAAAGTTTGCTTAGGATTACAATATTAATTTTAACAATAAACAAACTGGAAACTGTCGGTTAGTTAATTAATTACTGGAATTTTAGTAATTGGGAATAAAAATATTGCAACATATACTTTTGTTGTATATATAATGTTTAGATAGACTTTTTTAGTGGTTTGGGCCTGTTGAGCGAATGAATGAGGAAAGAATGGTAAGAAAGATATATGATGCAAGTGTTGACGGCGCCAGAAAGAGAGGGCGACCACGGAAGACGTGGCATGACTAGATTAACCAGATACTGGAAGATGGTTCTGTTAGAAGCCTGAACGTCGAGCTTGCATGCGAAGATGTATGAATGTAGACGAAGCGAAAGTTGTATGTCAGGACAGAAGAGCATGGCGCTCTATCCTCTCTGCCTACCTCCACGAGGAAACGGCGTGATGGTAAGTTAGTTAGTTAGTTAGACTTAAGAAAACGTAGTAATTTTCATTGTTCAGATTCACTGCTTGTACTGAAATTGTTTAAATACCATAGCCTGAGAGAATAATTGACCATCCAGTAGAAGATTGCCATGATAGGCTGAAACCTATCACGGTAAAATGGAATTTTATCACAATAAATAGTTGCAAATTAGAAAAATCTATGTACTTTTTATATTATAGTAATAAAAAATTAGCAGCGGCAGATGCAGTGGTCTCCTGTACAGAGCCACTAGTAAAAAATCTATCTGCACACGACTAAGTTCTGAGATTGTACAATATTCCGCTAGTGATCGCGACGGCGTCACCCTCTGTGAGACGTCCATAAAATAAATGAAACAGATTGACGCGCACTATTTGGTAGCTGGTGCGGGATCCCAGGATCCACGTAACACAATTACAATGGCTTGATATAACAATATCCTGCAATTTGAGCGGCCGGCCCCCTCCCGCCTCCCGGGAGCCCATTCGAGGGCCACAATTGGCCCTAATAGGACAAATCAACGCTCGTAGGAGCATTCCTAGACGGACCAAGACGGCCCGGAATTTACAATCCACCGCGTTTTCAAGAGAGCGCGGCAAAACAACATTACCTGCGACAAGACCAGCAAGACGTATTTATTAAGATGATCATTAAATTGGGTGAAAAACATTTACTATTATATGTTACTTCAAGGTGAGTTTGATTATAATTTTATATTTTACGTTTCGAGAGAATCTCTCATCGATAGACGAAGTATTAAACTAACTTTTAGTTTAATACTTCATCGGGCGATGAGAGATTCTGTTACTCTCGAAATTGAAGTAGTAATTAATATATTATATTCGCCGTATTCCGAAAATAGAAATATCGGGATGTAAGATCTTTATCCCAACACTTAATAGACGAAAATAAGAAAATAAAATAAACGAGACGTAGGTGTACGTCGGTGTTCGGTGTTTTTCGAACTTAAATAAGAAGATTGGTATATTTTCACATGTCTCTCTCAAAGTAATACCTTTATATGTGCTTTCCGATGCGGGCGGTCTGGTCTGACAGCTTCGCTCTGCCGCAAACGTAACCTCACAATTCTAATGTTTCGACTAAAATTACATCAAATAAGTACTAATGCTGTATATATTCAAAGCTTAAAGAAAAAAGATTATTACATATACACTTATTAATTTCTTCTCCCACGGCGTCCTGATGTAAAATTATGGCAAAATTGTCATTGTTGCGTTAAACGCATATTGAAAGTTTCCTGGGTGGATAGAGTGAGGAATGTTTGAGAAAGATCGAGAAGTGCTGCGGGCTATCAAGACAAGAAAGCTGGAGAATCTCGGACATATTATGAGAGGACCAAAATATAGTCTAAACCAACTCATCATCCAGAGGAAAATAAGTGGTAAAAGAAGCGTAGGAAGACGCTCATGGTTGCGTAACTTGAGGGACCGGTATAAGTGTTAGTCGACTGAGTTGGTCTGTGCGGCGGCAAATAAAGTCGTAATCGCTAGAATGATCGCCGACCTCCGATAGGAGATGGCACCATAAGAAGAAGAAGAGGTAATGTAGTTTACGCTTTTCACCCGATTTAATAATCATTATCAATAATCACCACAACGTTAACGCCAAATCCATCAATAATTGGGGTATTTATTTATTTATTTGGAAAATCCTGGTTTAAAATATTTTTCTTACAGCACAGTAAATTTTGTGGATTAAAGTTACTCAACTAGATATCCGATAAGCTTGATATCCGGTAACTCAATATCCGATAAGCTTGTTTGTACACTGTTAATATTTTTTTAAAAATTCGCAAAAAACGATACATTTTATTACAGATGCGCAGCAACAGGTAATAGAAATGTTTGAATATAGCGATTCTGTATTAGTGGGTTGATTGTAAGATAGCGTAATAATGTTTATGTGCTAATTACATATTTAATTCCGGAGGTGGATTTTGTATTTGTATATTGTGTTGGTGTATGAAGGCTTGCTCTGGTTTTCGTTTTATGAAAATGCGTTATATTTATTTATTTCTTGTTTATTTACATTAACATTACTTAATACAAGATAACTGCCACACTAGATAAAAACCTGTTATGTGGCAGTTATTCTCATATGGTATTTATGTAGTAATAAAAAATGACAAAGAATCTAAATCTAAAAGAAAATAAAAAAGAAAGAAAATATACGTAAAAAATTTATATCTCGATATTTACGCACTTATCAAGAATAGATTTAATGTTTCTTCCAGTCTTATATTCTTAAATATATATGTGTTAGTGTACCCGTCGAATTGCGAAAAATCAGTTGACAGTCATCGACATAATCAGATACAAATATCAAATGAGGATTATTGTGTAACTTGTAACCGGTTAAAATAAAATCATCAATACATAGAAAAGTACAGCTTATTTCAAAGTGCTGGCTGCATGCCGCTTATGACTGTCCGAATGCGAAAGGAAAATAAATCCTCGAAACAATAAAATCCCGGAAATAGCAATATTTTGGCCAAAGTACCAAATCCTGCATCTCCTAATTCGAGGCAAAACTGCAACCGGAAAAAGTCCTGGAAGACGGATCACATCCTGCCTGAAATTCCGAGGCAATGCGGGAAATCTGCAATAAAAGTATTTGGGGATTGCCAACATGATCGCTAACGGGCCAGTCCATTCTACGTGGTCCAAAGAAAATTGGATGCTTGACCATCTCGGGGAATTTCAATTTTCAACTATTACTAGAAATAAGTCACTGACATCCTTCATCACACCTTCCCACCGGAACCGGGGCCTTCTAATGAGTTTTTTCCTCTATGAATTTCTATCAAGCATCCTTTTTGGGATTCGTGAATCTTGCATCCGTTGCAGGTGTCCTGCCCATTTCAATCAGAGCCCTTTATGTGTATCGAAGGTCCGGGCTCCTTGTTTAATTCTGTTTAATTCCTCATTGTATAAAATTCTCTAAAGCATTCTATCGATCACGGGTCCATACATGTGCCGCAAGTTTAGTCATACAAAGGTACACAAAAATTATCGTAGTTCTAATCAGAACTTTTCTAAAAAATTACCTCCTAAATATGTTGGCTAAATTCGTTAATCAGCTTAATCCGCAATCTTGTCACAAAATGGCGGCAGTTTAAAAATTAAAAAAAAATTATACATTTGTTATCCTGACAAAGGGGCTATGAGCTCTAAAACATGTCGAATTTTTTTCAACAAAAAAGTGGTGTAAACAAAGATTTTTTTTATAAAATATTAAAAAAAAATCTTTAACTTCGTTAGTACATATTAGACCTAAAGCAAATAGTAAAAAATGGGAAGCATCTTTCATTTTGCACGCAATGAAATACTCTAACTGAAGGGAATACTTCTAAACTGTTTTATGTGTTTTAATTAAGTTTCAAACACTTTTTTCTTCGTCTCTCTGAACCAGACACTTGTTTCTTGTCTGTTTTGCTACCGTTAATGAACATTTTTAGCGATGTAATTCAAGAAAGCGTTTAAACAAAAATATAACAAACTTTTAATACTTACATACTTTAACGACTTTCTTCTAGACTAGAAAAAATAACTAAAATAACAGAAAACTTCGCCTTAAACCGTTGGGTTCTTTGGAATTTTTTTCTCCCTTAGAAGAATAACACCCCTTTCAATATGTCATCGAGTACCAGTCTTCCAGGCGGGAGGTTTAGAATAAAGCGGGCCTAATTCACATCCCGCGCGGATTATTCACGGAAGGGTTGAAAGGGGGAGGGAGTTGTTGTCCCAGGTCTGGAGAGGGGCTGGAGACTGAGGAATAACAAAGCATTCCGTGGCCCGTTCGACCAGAAAAATGGCTCCTTCATTTGATGCTAAACGTCTGCCGGGCGCGCCCTGGAGTTGAAGCGGTGCTGAGATGAATTACGGATAGAAAAACCGTGGCAATTCTCCTTTACGCATCAGTGATTAAAAAATAGACGCCATTTTGTGAGATGAAAATGAAAAAAAAGCGTAACTTGTCTTAAACAAGTTAAGAAGCTACGCTCGCTTTAATACAAGTCAAATAAAAAGACTGAAACCTGCAATTTGCAAGAATATTTCTGCAAGATTTTAATCATTTTATTCAACTTGTATTTAAAAGAATTAGTTTTTAGTATTCGAAATAAGTTATTAAGTTCAAAGTTATAAGGAAGATAAGTCAGAAATATTGAAAAAAAAATCAAGCTTTGAAGTCGCTTATCTCCATACTATTAATCAGTGGCGTGTAGAAGCCATTGACTTATGGCATGCTGTTAACTATGTATTTGTGAAAATGTAATATATATGTATAAAGTATATACATATTTTATAGTCGATTGTAATTTGTAATATTATCTTCGAAATTGATGGAATTAAACTTTGTTAAAACCTTTAAAAAATGAAAATTCTACATTTTTAAATACAATTAAGAATGGCAATAGGCAAAAATGTGTATTATTTTCAAGACAATTTATATATAATTAAATCGGTAATTAGACTAATATAAATTATTCGTTTCTTTTTACTTTTTTCGAAAAATGAGAATGATGATAATCGATCAAAAAATTTATGATGTCGTTATTAAATATTTTCATATTGAATATAAAACATTTTTTCCAAATTACCGTAGCCTAAAATAGAAACATGTTGGATTTATTTACCTATACTATTACTTGTAATTAATGAACACATTTTTTTTAATACAGATGCGAATAAGAAATGCATGTCGCATCCATATTTTTACTGTTTTCAAAATAAGCTAAACGTCTTGAAATAAGGCTCGAACCACCGACCATGAGATCACTAGGTAAGCATCATGACCACTATACCAAACAGCTACTTTGATGAAGAAAAAGTAATAATAATCGATTTAAACAGAGCCACTTTATTAGCCGATGATCGCAAATAATTGAAATTTGACAAGCAAAAAAGCAAATTGAATATTGGAATGCACACAAAACCTTTAGTATGTCAGCAAATACAGAATTAATTTGTTACAGAGTCGTTTTTACAAACGAGGTGCGCGTAGTACGCTTTTAGTACGAATAATTTACTTTCCAATTACATAAAACTCGAAGACGCAAACACAAGACGAGTATACAACGGCTTCAGCAGGAAAATATTCAGTTTAATACGACTTTCTTGAAGATTCAAGAAATAAATTTGGTGCGTGCAAACAAGTAAAATGAATAAAAAAAATGGTATGAAGTTGTAAACAGAAAATTTTGAAAATGAAAACTGTAGCTTTAGCCGCGGATTAAACACTGGAATTTTAAATCTTTTTTTTTAATATGATAAAGATTGTTTGATTAATATTTTCTTCCCAGAATTTTAAGTAATGCACAGCTTTTGATGTGTAAAATCTTTCCTCTCGCTTTCCTGCAATCTGCGGGAGTGATTTTGGGAAAAAGGACGGAAATGAGTAACAAGAAACTAGACGCCCGGGAAGCGCTAGCTATTTCATTTGACCAATGAGCGCGCGCGGTGATAGAGTTGGCCGTCAGATGGTACCAACTCATTTTCTGAGAGGTTGGTACTGTATTAATACGTGTATATGATATTAAAGAAAACACATTATTACTGTGAAGTTGCCATTTCAGAACGAAGTTCTGTAAATTTTACGCAAATTTTTATTAATCAATTAGAAAAGACATACAGAGAAATCAAATTAACGAAAAAATATTTTAACTGCTACCGGGATTCGAATCAACGGACTTCCATTCTATATCCGGGGATAGCGCGTTATCCAATTTCGCCACGGCAGTCTGATAGTTAACGAAAATTTTCCGAACTCATATGTAGTCTCTTTTTAATTGATTAACATTTTTATTCAATTTTTAAAACAATCCGGATTGAATATTTCCCTAATGACCAAATTCTTAAATATAATAGTAGGTACACTGTTTTACCGACATCGCCAAATTTCTGTAATGTTTGTTTACAGTGTGGTAAAATACAATATTTTGTCTGAAAAAAGTGCAGATGATTGATAAAAATTGCAAGTGAGTAATAATAAAGAATAATTATTGGAATAAATATTTCCATATTGAGCTTTTTTAAATTTTGAGGTTAATTTCTGTAATATTTTTAATTGTGAAATGTCAAATGTTACACATCATTTGCGACACTATAAGGCTCGCTCGTTTTTTTGTTCGTTTATATACGTTGCACGCGACTGCTATTAATATAATAAGGACAAACGTTTTCGACTCAAAATTTAGGTAGGAATGTACTCGTAAATTATTGTGGCCTATGAGTAGCTTTGTTACACCTGTGTAAAGATTCATGCAAACAATAATATTATCAACACACCTATAGTCAAGCAGTTAAAACCATCCAAATGATATTTTCCGACGGCCTAACGATAATATTTGAGTCATGGTTGCGAGTCTATTGTCTGAAGCCACTCGGCAGTCCGCGCTCGGTACCGGCGAACCTCGGATACAACAATTAGACAACAATGTCCAACTTGATGGATGCCCTCACTCAAATTGCGCGGCACGGTTTGGGAAACTTTGCACAGCTTTCGCATACCAAACGGCCGAACAATGCGGGAACCACTTGCGGACAAGTATATTTATTTATATTTATTTATTTATGGAAAACTAACAGTACATATAAAGAGATTATACATGATTATTGAACAGTGAAGAGACCATCTTACAAGTTTCCACAGAATTAACCTGTTGTGTTTTAACATAAAGCAACAATAACTTGAGTTATAGAATAAAAAACAAAAAAAGTGAAAGTTTTAAGTTATGGACAAACTATGGGAGTCAAAGAATTAGAGGTAAAAGGAGAATAAGGAATGGATAGGAAAGGACAAATCTACTTAGTAAAAAGGACAAGAGATAAGAATAAAAAGAAGTGCAAAAGATATATGTATAGCATAAAGATATCTGATCAATACATCTGCATATATATATATATATACGAGGTCTGGGCAAAAAAAAAAAAAAATTGTTAATTAAAGAAAGATACAAGATAAAAAATTACATATACGAAGTCAGTTCAAAAGAAAGAAGATGGATTTAAGAAGAGGAAAAAAAAGAAGGTTTATGACCGAGGTGAATATCCAAGAGTTTTAAATTCATAGATGGATGAATTGAAAAGATCCAAGTCGCTGAATATAGAGTTGAACAAATTAGACGAGCGATATATAAAAGAGTTTTGCCGGGAGTTGGTATTACCTTAGAGTATATACAATCCATAGAGGGATAACTAAACATTTTACCAAACCCGTACGCGTGGTAACATAAAGCTTACTCAGTTTTAACAATATAGTAACACATAAGACAAAAAGGGACAAAAAAGATCACCCGGTCGGGTACGTCTTTAATTGCTTTGTAAGGGTTCTCTTTGCCCGAGTTTCAAAACTCGGGCAGAGACCGGCAGAGCTGACAGATTTGTTATCCGTATTTTCGATAAATTATTGTGTGTTTACGTGCAAATATTACAAAAAATTGATATGCCTTCTTGTGCAATGAAGGGGTGTTCCAATAGGACTGGAAACGGGAAGAAACATATCAGTTATCACAGGTATTTTATCCAAAATATGAAAATTTTACATGTATACGTTTTATTTCATAATTTTAACAACAAACCAACTGCAAACATTTACTTTTGTTTAAAAAATCCTAGAACGTTTATTTTTGATTGATTTTATTACACAAATAATTCGGAGAATGCTATTTTGAAGATGTTTTTGATGACTTAAATCAAAATATGTCTATGAATGTTCAATCAATACGAACTGTAAAATTATTTACTTAGATAGCCGACATTTTAAAATATATCCGTCTCTTTTTTTCTCCTTTAAAAATTCTGAATTTTTAGGAGTAAGAAAGAGAAGGCACTACATTGTATGGATCTAACTAAGCTCAATGTGGTATTTTTATGACAAAGCATATTGGACCGACAGGGCTGTGCTTAAAATTTTAGAATACAAATTATTTATTATTTATTATTTAAAGTATTCGGATTGGGATATCATTTTTTGTAGGTTCCCAAAAAATGAAGTAAGAAAAAGTGAATGGATCCATGCTGTGGGAAGGATTAATTGGAATCCCGGAAGTCACAGTTGTGTTTGCTCAGATCACTTCTTGAATGTACATTTTGACAGAAGGAAAGAAAACAAATTAGTTCGAATAAAAAAATTTGCCGTTCCTAGGAATTATTCAAGAACAGAACTGGCTTTTGATAGAGTAAGTACCTATAGTGTTCATTCTTTATTCGTTTTTCGTTACATAAAAAATTTCTTAAATCGCCAATTTATACGGGATTTATAAAATTAGTTATGTGCATTCTGAAACTCCTAGTATATGAAGTAGTATATTTTCGTCCGGTATAAATATACATTGCCCTATAAAATACACCCAAAAAAAATGTAATTAATTGCAAAATGTTTTTATTTCTTTGTTATAAAGATATAAGAAATAAGAAAAACATAAAAAAAACTAAGAATTTTCGATTTATGGGTTATTATAGCATACGTAGGAGCCATCGATATTATGTTTTACCTAAAATCGTTAGGTATATTAATTTTTCATAAACTTTAAATTTAATCGATATTATTACATTCAGTATACAAATTCGACAGTAAACATGGGAGAGTTGCTTAAAGTGATCCCTTCATGTAAGCTCTTAACCATAGTGGAGGAAAAAGAATGAATCCTCACTTTTTATTAGAATATTTAGTCAACAGGGTCTTAAAAATATTCCTAACTGTAGATTGTTTTAATATATTACTTTCTCACATGCTAGACCAGTCACCGCTGGAGAACCATACTGTTCACCTAATTAAGGCAGTTGCTTCTAAATATTTAGATGTCAGGCTACACTTTCTGATCAAATCAGCAATGTATTTTATGTGTATATACAAACAATGTATATTATGTAAATAACGTAATTTTCTAAATATTTGTACAAATGCAGATATCTAAATGTTTATGTTTGATATGGTATAAATAATCCTCGATTATAATTATTATTATTGCAGTACCTTATATAATTATTGTTGTGGTGATATTTAAAATTGTAATAAAATAAATTAAAATAAATAGATGTACCCACATATAAAAGGCATTATCATTTATTGCTACTTTATTGTAAGAGAATTCACAGAGAATCGTACATTAGTGGTAGCCCTGATTTAGCAAGAAATTACAAACACGTGTTAGAAATGAATTGTCCAGTCTCACCGAACGACCACGCCTCTTTTAACAAAATTCTTACAAGTTTCGAAATAATATGGTCTCTATGGATTGTATATACTCTAAGGGTATTACAGTGTGAAAGGCTCAAGGTCTCAACCGATCTAGTGGATCTTCCGGGTGCTCTCCGGGAGATGCGCTGCAGCAAAGCCGGGCAGTTAATCTTAGACGTAGCTAGTTTATAACTATATAACTAATAAAGTGTCATATCAAAATTATATACGGGATGTCTCATAGCTAGTAGCAAAAAAACTTTACAGGTAGATCTCTGCCTTGATAATGAGTCGAAAATGTCCAAGCAATCATGAATTGCTTTAAAAAAATCAGTCGCTTCAATACAACTCAAATAAAACGATAAAAACCTTGTGAATTTAAATTTTTGAATTTTTTTATCTATTCTATTCGACTTGTATTAAAGCGAATGAATTTTTTCATAATCGATATAAGTTGACTGTAATGACAGTTCACTTTTTTTGCAAAAAATAAGTTAAAAAATTATGAAAAAAATGCAAACTTTTGATATCTCTATAACTATTGATATTAATTAGGTCATGGTTGCTAGAATATTTTCGATTCATTATCAAGGCGCGAATCCACCTGTAAAGATTTTTAATGAGACACCATGAATAATTAATAAGGTGCATATACCAACATTACGTATGTAAAAAAAACTTTAGTTTTCTTTAATACAAGTCAAATAAAATGATAATAATTTTTCAATTCCAATTGGAACGTTTTCCAAATAATTTTTTTCAAGGTTTTTATTAAGTTATTTAATTTTTATTGAAACGAACAAATTTTTCGTAATCGATATAAGTTACTGTAATGATACTTCAACGTTGTGTAAAAAACATGTCAGAAATATTGAAAAAAAATGCAAACTTTGATGTGGCATATCTCCTTAATTATATATATTAGATAATGGTTGCTTGAACATTTTCGACTCGCGATCAAGGCAGAAATCTACCTGTAAAGTATTGTGGACTAGCTGCGAATTCATAACACGGATAGTGCGCTAGGTACTTCATAAAATAGCTCGCCCTGTCGTGAAATCGACCGCCCAGCTACTTTATTGTATAAATACAATATGTTATAAGTAGATATATATAAGAAGAAACCACCGGTACCAAGATTCACATACCTAGGATCTCTGATAACAAGCAACAATAACACTACAGAGAAGATCCAGAAGCGCATAGTGAGCGCAAATCGCTGTTTTTTCCGCCTACAAAAGCAGATAAAATCCAGACTGCTGTCCAGAAACCCCAAGATATTAGTGTACAAAACGCTTATTAGGCCAGTGCTCACGTACGCAGCTGAGACGTGGGTACTAACTAAGAGGAATGAGCGAGCACTGGACGTTTTTGAAAGGAAAATTTTGAGGCGTATCTTCGGACCGGTTTTAGAAAATGGACTTTGGCGCAGATGTTACAACAATGAGCTTATACTCTATTTAAGGAGCCAAACGTGATAAAATTTATAAAACTGGGAAGACTTCGGTGGCTGGGTCATGTGGAGAGAATGTCCGAGCATCAAGCACCAAAGTCTCTGCTGAACTCAAGGCCAATAGGGCGAAGGAGCTTAGGAAGGCTAAAAATTAAGATGGAGTGACAACGTCCTCAAATATATCTCTGCCTTAGAGTTTCGAAACTGGAGAGAGCTGGCACTAGACCGAGATGAGTGGAGGAAAATTATTGAGGAGGCCAAGACCCACTAAGGGTTGTAGTGCCAAGAATGATGATGATAATGATGATACATAAGAAGAAAATGATAAAATCGCGTAGCATCACGTTGCACAGTGGTCGGAAAAGACAATCTGAGCGAGCGGAATTATTTTAGTGTTTATTTGTATTCTATACTCATTAAATAATAATAATAAACCAATTAAAATATATAAAAAATAAAATAAATGTAGTATTGAAATCTTGATTATACCACCTAACCACACTTTATATTTAATTCTAAACTTGTCTTTATGACGTCCACAATTGATCCACTTTCGACGAATTTGTCCACAAAAATTTAACAATTTTTTTTTATTATTATACCTTGTTGTATTAATCGCCTTTAAAACAGCTTTTTTTAAAAGTCTCGCTCCTTTAACCGTACTCCAAACAGTTTTTTCCTTGGTAATCCGAGAGCCGGAAAATAAATAAATTCTGAATACAGGCGTACCGAAGTGCACTCCGATTGATTTTAAATATGTAAATAAGGTATTAGAGAACGATAGTTTACAACAATTAGAATCAACACAGGTCAATCCCAGTTTTGGCAGTCTAAGGCATGCAGAAAAAATTTACGATATTTAGTTAAAAACAAATCGCTTTTCGTTTATCGATTTATCGATTCCATGGTTCGAAGAACAAAATTCAAAAATATAAACACACCACTTTGGTACAAACACTCGTATCCGACTGACAATAACTCAACTTTATTTTTTTGCAACAACACGTCACTACCCGCTCGACTAGACACGAGGGGTTTACTCTAGGTAATTGACTATTAGTGGGACTTTATTACCCAAGGAACTAAGTTTATTTCGCTGCATATATTTTATTTTTATTACGACTTTCGGTTTTTGAACCGGCGTTTCAAAGTTTGCGCACATCTCAAACCATCTTCAAAACCTTCACTGGCTTAGATGTCCAGAGAGGATTGAATATAAGCTTTGCCTTACAATATTTAAGGCTATTCACAACATGGCCCCTCAATACATAACCGACTTCTGCATTCCATTCTCCGCAAATAATAGACAACTAACACTTCGCTCAGCATCAACATCTAATACAAATAGGTTAGCTGAAGTAAATCGCGTCCACAAAACTAATTTCGGTGATCGTGCTTTCGCGGTGGCTGGACCAAAGTTATGGAACAAACTACCTAACAAACTGAGACAAACTGACAGCTTACCACTGTTCAAAAAACAACTTAAGACGCATTTATTTAGACAATCCTATAAAAACCTATAAAATCTAACCACAACAACGCTAGCTAATGTTTTCCACTCATATTGTGCACTCCGCGAAAACACATAATTCTTTCAGGGACTCACAAACTATTATAGTACTCAATTTTAATTCCACTTCTTGTATGCCACCTAGTGAATAAGTAATAGTAAATAAGTTTTTTCTTTTCTAGCAGTAAGTTGTTTTGTAAGATAATAATTTCTCTGTGTAAAGCGCCCTTGAGGTGAGTATTTCGCGAAAACGGCGCTATACAAATTATCCAATTATTATTATTATTATTATTAAAAATCTCCGTAAGTCATATTGTGTGAGAAGACAAAGATCCTTATTGGATCGTAGCGGTGATTGTGACATAAAATACTACTGACATATATAAGTGGCACTGTATAGAAACGACAAGATATTCTGATGGAGAGACAAACGGGATACGTGTTGCTTTCCAGATTTTCACAAGCTCTAAGATGTGATGAAATGTTATAAAGTTTCCTCTCTCATATCTCCTCAAACGTTTGCAGAATCCAAACTTTATCCAAACCTAAAGATCAGAATCTGGTGACGGAATATTCTTAATTTAGGAAACGCACAATTCTTCATCATTTTACTTTCAATGAGAGTAGTCAAGATTATGAGCAAGCTCGTGAAATCTTTATCCGCATGAAAAATATGTTTTGCAGTCACGATTATGAATGCGAATGGATAGATGCTACGTATTCTCGATATTATTTTACGAATCATGGACGATTACCGAATAATTGATAAAGCGATCAAGATGTGGATCTACAGAAGAATAAATAATCAAGATAATACAGAAATATAGACATTTTTTCAGACTGCAAATCAAAATTCAAAAATAACATTTTATTGAAATTGACAATATGATCACTGATGCAACAGATAGAACAACTTGATATGATATTATTTAGATTAAATTATATTATATCATCACGCACAGAATTCATGGGCATGTCATGAATGTGTTTGTGCAAAAAATGAAATAAGCTGGATAGACAAATTACGAATGAAAATGTTATGTTTCGGATGAATAAAGAAAAATAAGTAATTTGAACAATAAAACTCCAAAAATTTCAATATCTCGGACATGTGATGAGCCATCCAGACAAGTACATCTTGGATCTTGATCTCATGATGAAGGAAAGATTGCTGGAAGTCGGGAACCTGGAAGAAGGAGAACGTCATTATCGTGTCCGAGTCCTTTGTGAAGGAGTCTTGGAGTCTTTGCCATGTGCTTCCTTTCACTTGAATTGGACCATCAATTTTTCCACGGTGTCTTCACGTCTAGAGATGGCCAAAATATCAAGAAATCTTAATCCTTAATTAAGTTCAAAAATATGATGCCTTTTTAATGCGATGCAAAAGTTGCCCGCACCGCATTTCTACAATATTTTAAACGAGAGTCGCACGATAATGAGAAATAAAATAAAAAACACGATTAGTTGCACGCCTTCAGCTGGAAATCCGGATACATTTTTGACTGATTCTAATCGCTTTTCCGCTGTTTGTTTAAGATCAAAGTGTTGACTCGTGTTGAAGCGTTGACAAGAGTGTTGAATGTTTCTTACGAAGGTACCGATATAGTTTTTAAGCTACACGCAAACGAGCATAGATGTATTTTTAAGCAAATGCGGTATATTTGGTAACTCAAGAGTTATGTAAAATCAAACATAATAATTTCTTTTTTTGTTCGTTCGTCCATCCGTCTGTCCCCGTAATTTTGTATGATGTCCGTAATTTCGTTCGAATTCACGGTTAAAAAAAACGGCCGGAGATGGGACTTTAACCCCGGATCACCAAACACGAACCGGCCGATTAACGCATGTTGCCACGGCCGCCATAGATCGCTATAAATGTGTACTATAACGTTTTGACGGGTTACAGCTAGTATTATGTAGCAAGTCTGTCAGCCACTACCTACCTCACTAGATAATATATAGAAAGAAACACCTGACCTGAGGTAGGTAGCATTTTTTGAGCATTTTAACAACTGAGATCAGTAAGAACCTAATGTTTCATGTGAAAGAACAGTACAATAAAAAGCACGAAAGAAAATATATGGAAAAATCGAAGAAAAGGAAACGTAAACGTATTTTTTTTGTAAATTGCACAAAATGATATTTGTTAATTTAAAATTGAAATATACTGTTTCGATCTAACAGATAAAAACATCATATTTTATTTTCCGATTTCAATTTCCACTTGCATTTCAATTTATTCAATAAAATAATACCTACATTGTAAACTTAAATTTAAAACATACATAAAATTACCCTTATTTACTTTCTATATATGTATTTTCTCTCTTTAAATTGACTACTATGTATAAAGAGAGAACTTTGTCAAAATTGTAGGAGAATCCTGCTTCGGAAAACCCTTTCGGATATATGGAATAGATCAATATCCGAAGTAATATTGTTCAGCAAAGCGGTAGCTTTTTTAACAAGCATAGTCGTCGGTAGGTTGGTTCTGTATATTGGAATGTGAAACGATCTATGTTTCGCGCTTTCTTAGGTATACACAAGCTTTGATCAGGAACATAAAAACCAATGTTCAGCATACTTTCAGGATTGTGAATTACATATATGAATTCGAAAAAGAAAAGTTGGAATAAAAAACTAACCTATAAAAACAAAGTTTTTATTATACTCCAATTCTCATTAAATCAGGTTTCGTGCCTACTGCACGCGTCGGGGTCATTACTAATTTGTATTGATTCCAATTTGAAAAAAAAATTAAAATTTCGAAAAATCCAAAATTATACTATAATTATTAAATTTTTTAATCTAAAATTTGTTACATCATTTTTATAGTCGCCACGAGTCTGCCTGCAAAGTTTTAGTTTGATTGGATCACGGGAAAAGGGTTAAAAATCGATCCAAAGGCAGACAACAAACCGAAGACGCTACGAGTTAAAAGGAAGGAAGTAAAAATGTATAAAAAATGTTAGCAGTTGTTTAAGTATTTTTTCCGGATAAAGGCCTCTTAACTCCTTCATTCGGTCTTTCTATGCTGCTCATGTCCCTCCTACTGTCTGGGATTCTGAAGGCCTCATCATCGTTTCTTTCGGAAAGAAGTGTGTAAGAATCCCTCTCCTGCATTTTGTAGCCAAAAATTATTATTTATTTCGCCGTATATAAAAAAGCATATATATTTTGTTGTGCACTAAGACCTTGAATTGCGTGGTAAGAACTGATTGCTACTGTAAGGAATGCATTATAAAGTATATACATTGAGCCCGCAGGGGCTACCAATATATTATTATAGAGTTGAAGGTTAATATATATAAATAAAACGTATAAATAACAATCATTACGTATAGGTTCCACTAATATCATATTAAAAGTTTTTAAGTGAAAAATAAAAACCATTTTCTGCCTTTTTTAGATAAGCAAAGAGCTTGAAATTGAGTGATAAAAGGAAGGTTATGGAAAGTACTCTCTAGTATCAGTTTGAGTAATAAACTTATACACGAAATCACAACCCTACAAGAAAAAAGTATTGCATGTGTAAGAATCTATAAATCTTTCACATTATGGTTTGAAATTACACAAGAATTCGAACAGGGTTGCATAGTAATTGACGTGCTTGTTGGTCCAGAGGTTAAACACTTGCCTGGTAATCTAGCGGTTGTGTAGTTTGAAAAGAAGAACAATACCCATTTTGCGACAGTTCACAAAACCGATCCACAGCAGAATAGCTCACAAGAAACTTTAGTATTATCTGATGGCCATGATAACCTGCATTTAAACAAATTTAAAATACCCAATAAAATATTGTTTATTCAAAATTGCCAGGAGATTCTAAAATCGGACGTTTTTAGAAAGATCTGGAAGCAAATTGAATGCGCGAGAATATGCAAGAAGTTCCGAGAGAGAACGTTTCCTAAAAACACGACACATCGCGCGCAGTCGAGTTTGATAGCTGGCAAAAACCATAGATTAGTGAAGCAAACGGTGCGAATAAAGTGTACCGGAGTCAATGGTAATATTCTAGTGTGACGAATTGGTGCGAATTACGGAATAGGGTTGTTCATGTCCAGTGCTCACAAATGTTTCGTTTCTTTCAAAGAGTATTTAAATCTATAAAAAAAATTGTTTTGAAAATGTTGTATTTTTAAAGAACACAATCAAAGTGGAAGCATGGAAATAAACGTAGGTATTGTATGAGATGGATATAGGGCATATAGGTCTTTTCCAAACCCTTCCATCCTTCCTTGTTGTTTAGTAGTTGTAGCTATTTCCTTGGAATTCGGGTGCATTTCATTTGGAAAAAACGTTAGACGTCAAATTTTTCTTATGTAATTTAAAGATTTGCATCAATAATTCAATTAAATATTAGCTTAAATTATACCTACGCATTTTTTAACAAAATTCCTCATATTTCTCTTGCTTTTATTTTATTTTTGCTTGCGCGCATCTAATTTTCAATGTTTTGCAATGAAATAAAATTGAATATGAAATGTATATATTAAGAAATACAAGGATCCAAATGACGGGCAAGGCCGTATAGAAAAACTAGTTTATCATTTAATTATTTGCCATTGACTTTAGGTGAAAGAGCATGGCCAAAACCTCCATGAATTCAAAATACTATAATCTGTTTCTATCAAGAGATTATATCGCAGATCAAGTAGCATTGCTATGTAGAGTAGGCCCGCAGGAGAATTTTCAGATAATTGTTTAATAATGCATACAACAGTAATTGTTCTCATATTAATTCCGTTGTACACTTTATCAAAAGAGATTGGAATCATAACTGGTCGAAGGTTATCCTGTTGGTACAACATGCATAAATAAAGCTCAAGTTACAGAAGCGCACTAGAGACTATCATCTCACACCTAGATTGACCAGCTTAACTAGAAAAAACTTGTTAGTTATTTGATAAGGTGTTGAAATGGTTCAGCCTTTTTCTGATAACCAAACACCTCCGTATTAATTGGATGGTGTTAATTGACTAGGGGTTTTTAATGTTACGAATGATGATTTAAGGAAGACTTCTACCGCAGAAGACATCTCATTTCCTTTTCTATTTTCTTTTGTCTCATTTCTCTATTTCATTTCTCCAAGTTATTGGAGAAATGAAATAGAGAAATTATAACATGCCCGAAGTAGAAAAGATTTTAAAGTTATGGAGAGTGTTTTTTTAGTACGGAGTTCCTGAAAAAACCTACACCACATCTTGAATGGGTGAAGCATACCTATCACACCTCAAATGTAAGGCATAACACCTATCTAAAATATGCATTCTGGGTCATGTGGTTAGAAAAGTAATTTCCATGTCGAAAACGAGGAAGAGAATTGAATTGAAGAGACCATTCATGAAGAAATCTGTAATGTATCTAGATGAACTCTGTCGAAATGAATGTCAGAGACAGGAAATATGACAAAGTGAATGAGGATAAAAAGGGAAGTGCCATCCTGGCGTGCTCTTAGCAGCTCTGGCACGACTTAGCAGGTAACCAGCACTCCCTACTTCTACTATACATTACACTACCTGTAAGTGGTTAGTAATATTGTGATTTATACCAACTGTTACACGTCAGTAAATACTCTTCAAGTGGAATACTGACTTTATACCTAGACTCCCAATTCCCAAGTCCGAAAATATCACAAACACAAATCTCAAAAAATAGAGCGTAGGATATCTTTAATGGAATGCCAAAGGAAGTAAGAAAGGAACCAAAAAATATCCAAACACAAATTCATCATCCATCCGGGTAGGTCCTTCATGACTGAGGATGGTGTTTTTCATGACCTCCTGCCCTTTTGACTATTCTCCCCCAACTTTCCCTGCATCAAGCAGATCTTGCTGTTACCTACGCTGTTACCAGAGAATTTCCGGTAACTTTTGGGGAGCTTGTGGGGAATTTTCCTCTCCCTCTTCGACCCTCGACCCTAGACGTCTAGACGTGGCCCACTACAATAAGCTTCCCCGGGATATCCTTTATTCTAGAAAGATATTTCAAAATTTGAGGATTCGTCTCAGACAATCGTTGTTATTTTTAGTTCATGCAGCACGGAGACATTTGTGCGTCTTGCTCTCCATGATATACGCAACATGTGTTTACAACACCACATCCCAAAAGAAACGATCCGCTGTCTCTGTTTTGCTTTAAATTTCACGATTCCACACCAATAATGAATATTGAGTGCACTCAGCACCGTGTAAATCTGACTTTGGTTGTTTTGTTGCTGTCTTTCCATATCTTTTCAAGTCGTGACATACAACTTTTCGCCATATATATCCGTCGTTTGACTGGCTCGCAGTTACTATTGTTAGTAATTATAGATAAATATAAAAAGTTGCATAAAAATGTGTTTGTGTCAATTTTTTCATAGGTTATAAATTGATGAAGATAAGAGCATATTTACATATATATTTTGTAGGCAATATTACATTTTTAATATATTTAAATTAAAAAAAAATTAATATAAGGTACAAATACAAATCGTACATATTTACATATTAAATTTACATTTTTTATATACTTTTTTAGTCATGTAGACCTCATCAGTGAAGAGAAGCTCTTGAGTCAGATGAGGGAGCCTCAGTTCTTACTTTGTATATAAGTACATAATGTGCATAATTTAATAATACGGGTGGTAATAAAAGGTTTAAATTGGATTCTTTTTAAATTTTTTATTATTTTATTATTAATTTTATAATTATTTATAATTTATAATTAATTAATTAATTAAATTAAAATTTATTAAATTAATTAAAATAAATAAATAAATAAATAAATTAAAATGTAAAATTAATTTTTCAATTTGTTCTGAAATGTTACTGATGCAGCGTATCTCGATAGGTAGATTATTGTAGTAGTTAATGGCTTTATAAATATAGTGGTTCTGCATTTTGGTTGTTTTAAATTTGGACGTTATCATTTGGTTTACATTTCTCATAAGCTTAAAGCATACCTGGTTTTCTGTAATAATAATAATATTCATACCATTCAGTTAATTTTTTTATTTTTATTCCTCAATATTATTAATTTCACCATCTCCGCTGGTTTCACAATTGCATCGTACATTTTAATAACGTTTTGCAATTCCAATCTGCATACTTCGCGTCGAATTGTGTCAATTTATCAATATTTTTAAATGATCTGGCAGTCAGACCAGTTCATATTTAAATAGATATTCATTTGACAGGGTATAATTAAAACATGATTTCATTCAAAACAATTCCCGCATCGCCTATACATACTCGTATGAGCGTGCGTTTACTGTACGTACCTTCTAGCGTTCGAGCTGCAAGGTAATCTCGACCAATATAAAAAAGTGTTTTTAGTTTGTTTGGTTGACATTCAAGACAAATAGTAATGGTATGTAGATCGTGTCTTTGGTAAAATGAAAAGGATTATGTCGGGAATTTTGTAACGGACAGGAATCATGCCAGGAATTTTAATTTTAAAAACAATAAGTAATCACGTCGTATGAGTGACCGAAAATCTGAAATAAACCGTTATGAGAACTTTACTGACGTGGAATAGTTCTGTGACTTTAGTGACGTGGATTAGTGGACTACAAGAACTCCAATCATTCAAAAGATTTAAAATACTGGCGGTGTAGTACAGCGTATAAGGCAAAGGTCACATATAATTTTAATTTTTAGAAACCAAGAGGCCAAGTTACAGAAGCGTAACAGCGAAGAAACATGTCATAAAATACTCAGGTTAGAGTAAATCACATATATTAATTGTGATCTCATCGAGAATCGAACCCAGAACCCTCGTTATGGGAAACTAGTGTCGTGCCCACTGGACTACGAGGGGCCGCCTATATCTTCTAGTTTGATTTTTCTGTAGTATTCTGATGTGCTTAAGTGATACTTACTTTCTGATCGACGCTTGGACCCCACTGCAGGGATCACCACGAGGACTGATGTGTGTGGCTTGCAATATCGTGTCTGCAGGGTGAAACGATATCAGTATTGTCCTAAGTACTGGCAAGTAATACCGTCTCAAAAGTAGAATGTTTCTGGCCCTAATCCAGAGTCAATGATGATTTAAAGGCCGATGAAAATCTCCTACAAGCTCCGAGAAATTCTCTGATAATAGAGCAGGTAAGAAGATCTGCATGATGCAGGGAATGATGGGGGAGAATAGTCAAAATAACTTTTAAGGTTAATGTACTTTAACCTTTAAATGATTTCAGTATTGACTCTGAATTCGGGCCTTTATGTTACGTACAATACCGCGTCGTAGACATGTATTATGTGATTTGTCTTGTATTATGTGTACGTTTCATACATTGTTGGATGACTATCTTTGCAGAAACTACGACGGGATTGGTTTTGAAGCCTTGGATGCCATGTTTTGAATTTGAGACCACCATCTCTATTTTCCGGGTGCTTATAGAACTCAAGTGCCTCCTTACCAAGACAAGCATGGCACTACTTGGGCATTCTATGATCTTCGGTTCGAATGCAAAAAGATTCTGAACGGCCTTGAAAACCTAAGACCATATTTTCAATAGTTATTTCAAAGATACTTTTCCCAATTTTCGTATTCAAGATACTTTCCCATTCTCATAAATTTGATGTAAATAAGTCTTAAAGGTAAGACTTTAAACACTCTTATGTCAGAAAGCTTATAAATACGGAAAGAAGTTAATGTTAATAATGGATTGAAGACAGATTTAATTATTTTTTGCGTAATTGGAGCGCTTAGTCAACTTCGGGACACCATGGCGTGTGAAGCGTAAATTCGAAACAAATGTTATACGACAGCTTTCAAGCTTAATTTAAGTACAAACAGACGATTGTAGAGAAATTTAATGAGGTTTAATGGGGTATTCTCATTAAAACAATGAACAAACAGGTGAATTTCAGGCATTTTAAAAAATCTAGTTTCTGCAGTAAATTTATTTAACTACAAATTTTTTAATTTTCGAATAAAATTTGTGATAATATGGATGAGTAATTGAAAAAATGTGTTCTTAAATGCTTATGATAGCTGCAGTTGCAATCATCTGCAATTTTTTTTTAACATTAAAGTTGTCGCTCCTAGACATTGAAAAATTAAACGGATGCTTTTAATTAACATAACATTTTGATTCGAATGCTTTTTGCTATTTAGAAGGCAAATAGGAATGAAAATATTTTTTTGCCATTTTGATTTCTGGCACGGGCCATTACATAATGAAAGGAATTGATTTCAAATGAAAAAGGTTCATTAAAATAGGTTGAAAGTTTCGCGTACTATTTTCACAATAATTAAATAAAAATTAAGTACTTACCTGTGCGTACTAAAAGCGACTCCTGCATGAGTGTATACCATAAAACCGCACAGGTATTCAGAATTCTAGGCGTTGTCATTTCGACAAATACCTTTCATTGTATTATCCTTGACAATAAAATTAATGTAATGAGGGCACACAGGTCAGGTCATGAGCTATAACTTTGATTTGAAAGAAAAAATTCAAAAAAAGGATTTATTGATTTATGAGAATACCTTCTTCATTGAAAAGTTGTGGAAAAAATTCATCTTTGCGGTGGTATAAATTAAAATTTAAATACCAAAAAACAAAACTAATCCGATAAGGTAACAAACCAATTGAAATTGAACAAATCGCCGATTCACAATTCGTAGAGCATTGTGTTGCATCCTTATTGATTTGACAACTGACCTTCACCGTTTACTCATAAAGAATTTAATGGCCTTTTGATATTTATTCCACGTACATTGAATAATGGTGCGTTCTCACATACAATATTATCATATAGCGTTACGCGGATGAATGTGCGAGAGGAGAACTGTAATTCTTTGTTGTTCGCGTTTTGATCTCGCGCACAATTATTTTCCCATAAGTCTAGATTCTTGATTATAGGAATACAACCTTTAGCAACCTCGAGCGTTTGACTAATGTAAACGGTATTACAAGCCCTAACAATAAACTTGAGTTGAGAACTTTCCTGGAACTAGAAGATTGATTTTGGATGTAACCAAAAAAATATACAGATTTTCGCATTAATTTGCGATTATTAAATTGAGATGCGAACACGGAATTTTCTTAAAATAGAGATGGAACGAACGATTTGGAACATTATTTGAACATTATACGGAGGTAGCGCGGATCCGCGTTCTGACATACCAAGGGTCAATAGATAGCTTTGCTATATTACCTCCGATTTATTGAACGCCATTTATTTTTAAAATTCACCTCAAGAATACTTTACACATAAATTGTTTAGACCTACATTTTTATTATCTGATACATTTTTCCTTATTACGCAACTGCAAGGAATTCCACGTGTTTTGGGCTGCCATCTTGTGCCGTTCTCCAACTCTTCCTGCAGCTCTTTAGCTCAACTTTTTGAGGCTGACATCTACACCATTCAGGTTGTTTAGAATGCAGATCTCTCGATGATACAAGAGAGTCATTTCATGGAGATTTTTGGAGATTAACCAAGCAACACAATTTAAATTCTATCAAAAAGGCTTGCAACCGATAGAATCCGAATTTACACTCTCCCAGAGAGACGAGACGGCATACAATGGCCCTAGTAATTATCATAATGTATTGCATATCTAGTAATTATTCCGAGAGGAAAAATAAACATTTTATATATCGCAGTGAAAGAGAATAACTAACAAGAAACTAAATTTGTCTATTATAATAGAATATAGGGGTTGAAAATATACAGGATTGTAGGGATATTGATTAATAATTTTTTTCTTTGGAAAAATTAACATTAATTCTTTAAAATGAACGTATATACACGTACGTGTTATATTATTGAGTCGTAGTATTTCTTCTTCTGCTAGGGATTTCCGGGTCTTGCAATCAAACGCCGGAATCTATTGACAGGTTTATTGAGGAATCTCTGGTTGGACTATTAAGGACTCTTGAGGACTATTAGGACTCCGGATTAAGAACTCTTGACCGAGGACTCTTGAATGACTGAGGACTGAGGATCCGGAGTGGCCACGCCCCGATACCTGACGCGATCACATTAATTTATCTTTTGTTCCTTTCGCGCACACTCAGACACCCGTGAAATCGAAATACATTACCATATGATAATTAAAATAGTATACTATGCTAATTATAAACTTTTCATTGCTATTGGTTAATGACGTAAGTAAAAGTGTGTCCATATAAGATATTTTTTGGTTACAAAATTTGTTGAGAAGTGGAAAGGAGATTGAAGGGGAATGAAGGATTCGGATAAAGGAACGAAGGAACATAAATTGAGTGCGGTTATGAAATTAATTTTCATTTTATGTTGTTGAGACAAAACACAAAATAAATTATACAAAAATTACTTTAATTACTTAATTTGACTTATAAAATATTTATAAGATTTTTTATAGTAAGTTACAATTTAAAAAAAACACACGTAAGACTAGGTTAGGTTAGGTTTAAAAATTCGAGACCTCGAATATGTACTGCGATTAATATTGACCGCTGTGTATAATTTAAATTACATTTTATGTAACATTAATATACCTACGATTCGATCGGAATAATGACTAAAATAAATAAAATGAATGACATCATGTTTGTAACCGTTCTTTAAAATAATATATTTTTTAGTATACATTATATCCAGCCGAAGGGATCATTAGCACTGAAACATATTGATATTTTAAGTTAGATGTATTTGTAATTTGTTATGATATAATACCTTAATAATTAAATAGTTAATAAATAATTGACAAAACCCTCAAAGAACACGATTCCGTTAACGCTGCACTTGTAAGGACTTCGCATAGCGTGTTACGTGAGGATTAACGGTTTTAAATGGGTAAATGTTGATATTAGCCTAATGACGTCACCGTTCCACACCCACCAATCAAAGCTGCACCCAATGCATGGATACCATTAGAGTCGATTACTATAAAGTGGTATGCACATAATGGTGTCAATTAAAATTTTAAAAATTCGACAAGGTGAAAATATTCGGTGTAATTCATCTTTTTATTAAGATTAATTTATCATATTTCTGGTGGTTTTAATAAACCACCTTTTTGCACACACTTCATACAATATTTCTATATTAGACTGACGATAAAAAGGCTCGTAAATCGATGCAGACACTTCTTACGAATTTAAAATTTAAAAGTCATTTTAATTTATTTAAAAAGAGAAATAAAATTACAAAAAATGCATATGTTTTGTAATATTGACTAGCCGCACACATTCTAATTAAAGAGTTAAGGTTGTTATTACGGTCGTTAGACATATTTAACTGAAAATATTTGCGGATATTTCATACGAACCGTATGTTTTTCCGAGAAACGATTCTCGACGTTTCGTTGAATGCTTATTCAACTTCATCGTCGTTGAGGTCGGAATTCTAATTATTTAATGTCATTCCAGCATGTTACGGACCGACAACGAAATTATTATATTTAGATTTAGGAGTACACACACCGGCGATTCTCGAACTCAAGGCGCTGGTATCTCGTGACGGGTATTCCTGGTTCGATTCCCAGTGAAGTCTCAATACATATATGCAATTTTATCAATCAAGGGCTTTTTTTTACGTATTTCGCTACAGTAATTAGGATTGAACGAGGCTCCAGTCTTCAACCACATGAATTTCTTAGACTATCAATTGACAAGTTTTCTGAGATATTCTGCCCCGTTTCTACGACTTTTCTGGCTGACGTTTCAGATCCCATTACAGGATCTATCATCGCGGCCGATTTATTGTGATGTGATGGCAAAATATCAGCCCTGATGATGGAACTTGGAATGGGATCCGAAAAGTCGGCTAAAAACACGGCAGGATATCCCAGAAAACTCAAACCAGAAGATTCTGAACGGCTGTAAAAGCCTGAGAAATTTTTAAGCTCTTTAAGTTTAGTTTAATGGATTTATATCGCAAGGGTCTAAAATGATTTAGAATTATTAATTACCGGGGTTTTTGAATTATCTGCGTTAATCAACTATGACAGATGTGGCGAAACCTATGGCACGCGTGCCAGAGGTGGCACGTTTGAGAATTTGGAAGGCAACGATTTCCAAGTTCAACAATATTTTTTAAAATTTTTAAATAATTGAATTTGGAAATAATTGAAAGCGATCGATTAACGAACATACTTAATAAATACGCAGAAGAAGAAATAATGAGACATTGGAACGCCATTCCAGAAATCATCAGCGATTTAAAGAAACTAGCGACAGCAATATTATCAATTTTCTCTTCTACATTGCTTGGGAGTCATTATTTTCAGAAATGAATTTCATAAAATTTAATTCAAGAAAGAGAATGACTGATGAATCCAGTTGGTCGTGTGTATTACTAAAAGTGATGAAATATGAACCAGATATTCAGAATTTGTCATCGAATGTAAACAGAAAAAATCTCATTGTTAAATAACGAATGTGTATGTTTATTGATTACGACTTTATTTTTAAGAAAGTATATTGTAATTTTTAAGCTTGTAAATAAAATTCAATTTTTTTTTACTGCTTGGACACGCCACACAATCGAGAAATAATACTTGAGGATTTTTGGCACGCGGACCCAAAAAGATTCGCCACACCTGAACTATAATATTAATATTTTGAGTATTGTGAGTTTAAAATCTCGAATTATGATGAATTTGCTAGAGTAAAGAATGGAGATGTTAGGAAAGAATGAGTGGCTTGTAGCCGTAGTGGTCATGACGCTCGCCCAGTGATTCGAGCCCCATTCCAAGACACCAGTTAGTCCTATTTTCATAGCACAGATTTTGACTTAGCTTGATAATGGAATAGTAAGTAAGAATAGAAACTATTGATGCGAAACGTATTCCGTGTACGCATCTCCATTATCTTTAAAAAAATGTACAGCTGAGCATAGTCGATAGAATGGGTCGCTCAGATGGTTTGGGCATGATGAGCGAATGGATGAGGAAAGAATGGTAAGACAAATATATGACGCATGTGTTGACCGCACCAGAAAGAGAGGATGATCGCGGAAGACGTGGCATGACCAGACTAACCAAATACTGGATGATGATCCTGTTAGGAGTCTCACAATGATGAGGCGAGAGTCGTGTGTCAGGACAGAAAAGTGCAGAGCTCTATCCTCTCTACCTACTACGTGTTTAAACATCGTTGCTTATGTTCCTTTTTCTTGTTATATTTTCTTTATATTAAAAAGTGTATTTTAAAAACGTGAACCGCCGGGACAGTGGGGGGCAAGTTTTGGATGGCATCCCGTTTGTTTTTAAGACGCCGGGTCGCACGGTTGCATTTATCATTAAAAAATGCCAACCAGGTGGCGAATGAACATGACCTATTTAGAACTTTTTTCTTATACATGAATGAACATTTTTTTTGTAATACGGTAACTTAAATAACAACAAAAATTTAAAAAGTAAACTACAAAAGATGCCCCCTTCATACGCAATGTACTTATCCAAGAAAATGGAAAAGAAACATGCCGACAAGCTGTATAAGGCTTGGCACGATCTATAATAATAGAAAATATGTATAAATTCAATAATAAATAATAAAATAAAAATGATGCTCTACTGCCTTGTTGGTCTTGTGGTTAGGACTCTCGCCTCGTGATCCTAATCTCACTCCAGACCAGAAAGTTATTCCTATTTTCATAACACAAGCGCTTAGGTTAGTTTAAAAATAGTAAGAATATTGATGTGACGTGTATTCCGTGTCCGCATCTCTCTATTAATATATATTATATATATAGATATATATATATATAATATTGTAAATAATGGGCCAACGTATAAACAGGCAGCTTTTCCAGTGTGTTTATAAGATGCATCGTTTAAATTTAAAGACACCTGTTGCCTGCCTTTCCAGACGGAGAGGTCCGTGTCTCACATCCCGGGCATTTCCCAACTCCCAAGTCTCCTCGCCTCGGCGGGCCCGGCGGGGCGAGTGAAGGGCTAAGGTCGACACAATCTCTTCGGAATACCGCGGATTAAGCCAATAAGCGTGCGCAATGTGGGTACCTAAACACTCTGAAAATCATAGGCACCTCAACATTTCTGTACATTACAATTAATTACTAGAACCTCAATTAATGTATATTATAGATATCTCACAGAAACGAAACTGTATTTCTTATGGGAAAGTAGGTATAGAAGTCATTTGGGTGTTAATAGGACTTATGACCTATCTCATGGTTGGCTTAAGTGATCACCTTTGTGATCATTTAAGCCAACCATAAGATAGGTCATAAGTCCTATGTACACCCAAATGACTCGTATACCTACTTTCCCATAAGAAATACATTTCTGTGAGATATCTATAATATACATTAGTTGATTAATAATGTCTTTGTGACATAAATCCAGCACTATTCTGAAAGATTTGAACAAACTCAAAATATTCTGTACTAGAACCTCGTTAATTCGAAATTCAAGCGACCAAAAAAAACATTTCGAATTATCCAGAATCCTGTCAATTTTAAATTCACAAAAACTCATGTCAAAAGTCATTCATTTTGTGAAAAACGTTTTACTGTATTAACATATTTATGTCTTTCAGTGAGATTCCTAAAACTACTCGATTCGGAGCTCTTGGTGTGTCATTACGAGATGTCCTTCCAATATAATGTGTCCAGTACATTATATTGGAAGGACATCTCGTAATTTTAATACTAGAATCAAAGAACATATGAGGCGCTTTAATAACAACAATTTTTCAGAATTTTACAACCACCTCATAAAAAATAATCATAAATTTGACCCAAAAATAGGGGTGAAAATATTAAATACTAATAATAAAGGTTTAAAATTGAATAATTTAGAAAAATTTTACATTAAGGAGGCGGTGAATAATAGAGTACCTCCCATTAATAACCAAATTAATTTTCCATATAGCCCGTTGTTCAATGTAGCGTTCACAAGAGATGTGGTAACACCCACTTTAGACCCCGCCCCGTCTCACTCTCTCTCGTTAGATCCCTGAATTGTTCAGTAGTTCAATGATTCATAATCAGTGCATTCTTGTCTTTGACAAGATTAACACGCATGAACAATAGTGGTGATAGTTTGACAATACTATAGTTGGGGTGTATAGTGTTGGTCCTGACGAAGAGACGGGTACGTCTCGAAACCGGTACACCGTAATGGTTTTTAATAAGTTTACTAACATTCTGTTATTATGTCTAACTACAAAGTTAATGCTTTAAATATTAATAATATTAATAATACTAGAAGTTTTTCGCTATCATTAATTAATTAGTATTAGTATGAGTTAATTTAATATGAAAATTTAATAATAATAGTGTTAAAATATATTTTTGTAATTTAAGAAACGCTGGAATTTAATATAACGGACATACTGCCATTACTTCATAAATGTAAAACTAGAAGTTTTTCGCCAACATTAATTAATTAGTATTGAAGTACTGAGGCTTGTGTTCATTATGAATTAAGTTAATCTCTAATTCGTAAAATGAGATTCAGTTAAACCCGGTTATAGCGACCTTGGCGACTCGGCCGCAAGCTGCAACGTCACATTTTTAATAGACTAATAAATCGTCGGGCGCACGACCGTATCGGCTGCTATAAGATCGAAATGTCCAGCGAAGTAATGGGATTTTTCCATTGCTTAAACATTGTCGGCCAATATTTTTGTTCTCCCTCACGTCTCATGTGGTACAGTAATCCCCCGACTTACGCGAACTCGCTACGCGGTTCTTGATTTCTTTCCTGTTTCTCTTGCTGTGCATTGGACGCATTTCACTCAAATTCTAAGAAAATTAAGATTATTTTATTACACGTCTAAACCCTTAAACTATGTAAACCAAACATAGTAATTTTTTTTTTCAATTGATTCAGCAACACTGTAGATTGACTTTTAAAAAATATTGATTGTATTATTTGTATAAATCTATTAATATTATTAGATAAATTACACCTACATGTTTCGGAAATACCTTTCCATCGTCCATATATACGTCAAAATATCAAAATGAATAATGTCACACCCTGACGATGGAAAGGTATTTCCGAAATATGTAGGTGTAATTTATCAAATAATATAAGTAGATTTATACAAATAACACAATCAATATATTTTTTTTTAATATTATTCTCCTGCACCTAGAAAAAAAATGTAAACTTAACATTATCAAGGATTTTGATAGCAGAATGAACATGACAATTGCAAGCTTGACAGAAGGTCTCATCTCAATTAAAAAGGGCTTTGTGTTTTTAGTAGTGATGGTCAAACCGTTATTTTAATCGGTTGTTTTCGGTACAGTTAGTTATTTGAGATTTGTATCGAATTGTACAGATGATTAGTAACTAAGATATAACTGTTATCTAGTGTCGATGGTTGCCCGTCGAACTGCGAAAAATTAGTTGCCAATCATCGAAGCAATCAGATACAAATGTCGAAAAACGGTTAGTGCGCACTGGTTAAAATACCATGTCTAATTTTTATAACGCAGACTCCAACGGAGAACACATTGAAGCTACAAAGCAAGTCGATTACGATTTTATTAGTCGAGTCACACTTACAATAGTCCCTCAAGTTACGCAGCCTTTTCTTTTACCACTTTTTTCCCTGGATGATGAGTTGGTTTAGACTGTATTTTGGTCCTCTCATAATATGTCCGAAATACTCCAGCTTCTTTGTCCTGCTAGTGAACAGCACATCTCGACCCAGGAATCTTTCATTATGCTTCTATAGATCCACATCTCAAAAGCTTCGATTTTTTTTTAGTATCCATGCCTCCACCCCATATAAGAAAATGGCAAAAATATAACATCGAACCACACGCATTCTAAGTTGCAGACTTAGGCCACGGTTACAAAATAACGGTCTCATTCTGAGAAACGCACTTCTTGCCATCTCTATTCGAGCTTTTACTTCTTGAGATGCATCCCAGTTCTCGTTCACCCTTGAAGCTAAAGCCATGTCTACGTGACGTTGCAACGTCGTGCACTGTTCCGCGACGGCGCGCACAACATAGCGCGGCATTTCTACGTGCCGTGGCAACGTTGCCATGCGCACGGTACCCGAGCGAGCTCACTGCAACATTACGCGGAGCGTCAGTACCACGTGGTATGTTTACAAGCGAATACGCATGCGCTGTATCTGTCAAGATGACAGTGTGGGGAAACGAAATTGTTCTTGAATTCATCGAGCTGTATCGATCGAAGATCGCATAGAATGTCCGTCCTTCTTTCTCTTTGCAGTAAAATAATTTCGCATTCTCCTCTTTTTCTCCTCTTACGTTTCGATAAACTCATTAACATAAACAAATACGCAGTTGTCATCATAACCTGATAGGGCGACATTTCCGCGACGTGTGGAAAACAATAATTATTTGCAAAAAGGACCTTGTTTTTAATAATATTCAATTTACTACAGTAAAACCTTGTTAATTTGAAATTGCGACCCAAAAAAACATTTCGAATTGCGCGGAACCCCGTTTTCGCCAAATGAGATACTGCAGCTGTCATTATAACCTCATCGGGTGACATTTCCGCGACAAGATATGCGAGTCCCGGTGTGTACACGTCAAATGACCGCGTCATTGTCCCCGAAACATGAGCGTAGATGTTGATGCGACATACCGAGCGGAATGTTTCGCGATTTATCCCCTAGTGAATACATGGCTTAAATATTTGTATTGCGTGACTTTTTGATGGTTATATTTGGCAACAGAGGTGATACTTTACTCAGTTACTTTAATATATCTTTATATTAATAAATTATTTCCACTTGTAGTATAAATTTTAGCAAGGTTCATCGTAAAGCACATTTAGTTTTGATGTGCACGTATTTATTCCGGATACTAAACGTACACTTTAATCCTTTGTATTATTCTGTTTTTATTTTTACGAGTGCTTTTCAGAGATGTTTGATGATAATCGTGCCAGACTCGTTAAAAGGTCTATAAAATTCTTGCTATAATGTAAAGTGCATAGTATATAATATATTTTATCTCTTGTTTTAAAATAATTTTTATTGTGAATTCAAGGCAGAGCCAGATAGTTGATCTCAGTGTCGTAGAATGAGTTAAGAGGTCGATTTCCAACCAAGATCAAAAAACCCAATTATGGCCAGAATCTCGTTAAGTTAAACGAAGGGCAGGATCCCAAAGAAATAGCGAAGCAGTTCGCTTTCTACTTGTAGATTCCAGGTATAGTATAGTAGTATAGTACAAAGGGAATAATGAGGTAGGTATATAATATATGATAATGCTGAGACCGAAGAAAAAATTTGGTGTACCATTCGTGATTGTTTGTATGGCGGTATTCATCTTGGTTTGTTGTAAGGGTGAGATAGATTTCAATAACAGAAGCTTGAGCAGAAGTAACGACTTATACAGGCTTGTCGTGAGTGAAATATAAAACCGGTATACTCGGGACAATAATTTATAGTAAATTGATTCAAACAAAGTAGGTGAAACTTGCTATCTTATTCATAAACTCTGCAAATATTCTTAACATTAATTATGTTTTGACGCAGGCTGTTATAAAAGTTATTGAGCTAATAAACGCCGATTTATCGGCGCTGAAACTGAAAACTGAAATGACTTGTGTCCGGGATTTGCCTGTAAATCATCGTCTTCTTGACATCTACAATATCGCTTTTACAGATTTTGAGATCTTTTGTTTGAGTTTCGAGCAGTTTACTTACTCTGTTAGGGGTAACTTGCGAGGTGACATATTTACTCTCACGTATGCGCGCACGCACACATTCCTACACACACATACACACACAACCAACTTTTTAATTTATTTACTACATAAGCAACACTCCTGTGAAATTACGGTTTCTTATAATTGGCCAAAGGATCTGTCCACTATATCGCTGATATATTTATTTATGGTTTTTGTGTTTAATTTGTAGAACTCCATATTTATTTTTAGCGAAATTTAAAATAAATTAAATTTTAATAAATATTATTATTAAGTTCTACGGGTTAAATATTTTTATGTGTTACAGCTGTTTCGGCTTGTAAGGCCATTAAGACTGTTTGATAATGGCCTTACAAGCCGAAACAGCTGTAACACATAAAAATACTTAACCCGTAGAACTTAATAATAATATTTATTAAAATTTAATTTATTTTAAATTTCGCTAAAAATAAATATCGCTGATATATATGATTATCAATGGCTGTAAGTAAAACTGTACACGAAAAATAAAATTAGTATTGAAATGAATAATAGAGGGTAATGTAGTGTTTGGGAAGCGATAACCGTGTGCATATATGCAGGCCACCGTACAGTAAAAGAAAATGTTAAAAAAATCGAGTAAAATCTTTGATTCAAAGTGCAAATTCTGTATTACAATTTGTGTCGCATCAATATTTTTACTATTTTCAAATAAAGATAAACGCTTGTGCTATGAAAATAGGGCTTACTTAGTGTCCTGGAATGGGGATCGAACCACTGACTAACTTCAATAATAATTTAATAGTGAATACTGCTTCCTATTTGCTAGACTATCCAAAAAAAATAATATTAAGGCTCTTCGTAATTACTAGACTGCTGTGCAATCGTTTATTATAGAACTAATGTACAATGTAGTCATTATTTGTCGTAGTTATTACAGAACTAGCCATAATCCCGGTTCTTGTTTTCCTGCTTGGCTCCTTGTCTCACAATCAGCTGAGATCGCTTGGTTATCACACCTATAACACTAAAACTGAGTATCATTGCTGGTCTCATAATTAGTCACTTAACCCTTTCAGAAATGATATGGGAAAACACAGTACGTATTTTATTTTTAGTTTTATCAACAGTTCATATTTTTCCGTGCAAGATTCACCATTCTTAATGCAGTTTTATATAATAATTTCTCCAAAAGTTGTCTAGTTTTGCGGGAAATTTAAAATTAAAATATGACAAAGAATTTTTTGTAAATTATATACTTTAAATGCAGATATGAGGCTTGTTCTATTGCCTGAATTAAAACAGTATTGCAACGTACAAAATATGGGGCAATATTGATATCTATTCTCTTTCCCTGGTGGACTGTAGAAGATCACATAGGTGACCACAGAGACTGTGATTCAGAAATATATAATTTAGACAACTAATCTATCCTAATATAGTACAGGGTGGACTAGTGAAATGGTAAATTACGCATCTGCGCATGTTAAAAATATCTAGACACGAAATTCTCATTAATTAAATATTTTCATGAAAGCAAAAATGATTTTTTAATAAAGTTTTACAAGAAATGTGCAGTTTTCTAGGGATTAAAAAAATTCGCAGGACTGGCTGAACTAAAAAAAATAATTAAACTTTTAAGGTTTGTATAATGATCGTTGGATATAGTTAAGTAATGAAATAAAACAGATATTTCGGAGATGTAAAAATATATGATGAGACGCCAGATAACATGAATAATACAATAAGATGAATGAATTTAAAAACAAGTGCTATAATTGTTGTAAAAATAGTACAGAATTGTAGAGCCTAAGATGTATTATTTTTTATATTATCGATTGTACCATAGATTAGATCACATAATAAGACGTATTATATATTATATTATAGATTATACCATAGAGTAATTAATGTAAATGTAAATATGTAGATTATTATGGATAATATATTACTAATAGATTTTAGAATGTAATGTGAAAAATATTAGTTATTATACAGGAATGTAATATTAACTAACTTAAGAAATAAATAAATTTTAAAAAAAAGAGATTCGACAAGCGGCGTATAAAATATCAATACCTAGACCGTTTTATTTCAATACCTAGAAATACAATTATTTATATACGTAATTAATCAATTAAAAACAAATTATTGAAATAAAAACAAATGCAACTTTTGAAAAAGGACAGTAAGTCCTCTACATACGAGTTCCATTCCGAGAGCTCGTTCGTAAGTTGAAATTTTTCATAAATCGAACGAGTAATAATCATCACAGTTCTTATAATTTGATATCGTGTAGTGTCAAGGTCATCGCACTGAAATAAAAAAAAAGTAGATACACTGAAGAACATTCACACTTGTTTAAGAAGTCCACCCGTGACTACTGTAAACGTTACTGAATTGTAAAGTTTACAGTAGTCACGGCCTGCATGACGTCACGCGAAAGAAATACAAACTAACCTTACACGTTGCCGCCAAATTTTAAATTCTGCATTCATTTAGAATTTTGCACTTATCTAAATGAATTTATATAATTGAACGTCAAAGATACGAATCTTTGAAAATTCTCAAGTTTAATATTCGCGTGTAGAGGATTTAATGCACCTGAGAAACATGGCCACTTAAATTTAAAACAATTAATTAAAATGTCCCGTTATACTTGGAGTGTGCTGTTAAGGGTTACGTTTCTAGATGCGAGTGTGAAGGCGAAGGCAATAATACTCTCGGCCGTCTTAGAAGTGTTTATAATTTAAATGATTTATGAAACGAGATTGAATCAGGTCGCCTCCACCTGTGTCATAAGATTGTGTAAACGCACCTTTACAGACCCAGCGAATGGAATTTGAAGTTATATTTAATATGCATATTCGCCTACAGTAATTAGAATTTATTTTAATCAAACTGTTTAACTGTCGAGTAAACTGAAAACGTGCTAAGACTCAGACGAAAATAAGTAGGTACCAGTGATTGGAAATATTAGTACTGTCAACGACATGCTATATCAATGAATAATTGTCAACGTGTTAAAATATTTCTTTATATATATTTTTTCAAATACATCTACCTTATTCTCAGATAGTTATGATTTTCTATCCCAAAATAAACGGGATACTTATTTAAGTACGCGTAAAGTTTCTATGAGGAATGTCAAGACATCTGTCAAATGTCATCTCGTCTAAATTGACGAAGTGTACAATGTTATATAAAAGCCGTCAATACGTGGTTGTTAGGACAGCGCAAACCATTAAGAATAGATTCGTCTATGTCTTATTTGTCAGCAAATAGTCATACAAAATGAGTGAAACTACTTCGCAATATGATTGGAATATAGGTACACACCTGCGTCATCGTTACGTATGTTAATATTTATTAAGGCGATCGTCCGGCAAAGTAAGCAATTTCTCTATTTTTTCTAATATCTTTTATTGCGTTTTTTATCACATTTTTGTATGGAAATATTTCATTATTTAAATTTATTCATCAGGTTCCATATATTTTAAATATGGATATATTGTTAAAATGACGCAAACTTAATTTTTTAATCAAATTACCAAACCAACAATGTTTTAAAAATGAAGAAAATTGCTCCATTTTGTTAGCCTTTAAGACTGAATGACTTCGTGAGATGTATTTTTTTCAATATTATTACAAAGAAAACAATTATCCCAAATTTGCTAAAATTATTGCATCATCTGTCAATTAATTTCCTAACAATTTATGTTTTAAAAAAAAATTGTTTTTAAAAATATTTTATTTTTTGTGTTTTTTTGTTTTAACTCATTTAATTTACAGTACATTTATGTTTATACAGTACAGTACATTCTATTTACAGTACCTTTATGTTTATACAGTATAGTACATTTAATTTACAGCACATTTATGTTTGTTATATCTGTGCATGCCTAAGTATGTTTAACAAAGCATTTTTGATTCTAGTTATGTTCAATCATGAGTTTAATGGTTCAATTTTTAATGCCGTACAAGAATTACTGATTTTTCCTATTTCTATTTGAGATATTTGTATTGATGTTTTCATGTATTTAATTAACTTGATGAGATTATTTTTATCTTACTTTTGACTGTTGAATTGATTTAGTGAAGAGTTTCAGTTTGTTTTAGGTAGTTAAAATTGTATACCACAATTGTGATATTTGATAGTAGTTAGCTTAGCTAGATTAGCTATATCAAATCTATTATCAGTGGGGTTGTACCTACAGATTAATGAGCATTTTGTATAAAAGATTCATAAGTATTTAAAATTATAAGTATTTAATTAAATAGTCATATAATTTCAGTTATATTGCTAAAAATGATAATTTTTATTAATATACAAAATTGTATTAGGTAAGTATTATAGTAATACGCATAATTATGTAAGTCGAAACAGGAATAGTATTAGATTACCATATGAGAAAAAAATATAAACTTTTTTCTTAATTGGAGGTTCCTACGTGTACTGTCCAATCTGCAAAAATTCGATTTTCGTTTTATTATTTTAAACTATCCTATTTATATTTTCGGATAAAGTTTTAAAAATTATTAATTTTCCTTTATATATATTTTATTTTAATGAAAATTTAATGTTTTTATGACATTGCCCAAAAATATAGACTTAATTCGATGGTTTAAGAAAGTGAAACAAAAAAATATTTATTGGAGATTCAACAGTATACGTAGAGACCGTCAGTATGGCAATTTTTAATGATATCACAACATTATTTCAATAACAGAGGATTTTAAATATATGATTGAGATACCAAAAAATATCAATAATGAATGATACGATTATAGGAAATAAATTTGAATGTTTACTAATAATTAACTGTAGAATATAGTAATATATTTAGATAATGAAACGTTAAATGTTAGTTGATATACAAATTATAATATTAGCTTACTTAAGAAATAAAGAAAAAATAAAAATGGTTCAATGAAATGTTTTTTTTTAAATGTTTTTTGAAGCAACGATGGCAACATCGATTATCGTATTTCAATACCTGTGCACACTCAGTATTACGAGATGGACAACTAAATAAGGATATTTTGTGAAATATTAGGATTTGGAAGAATTTTTATATGCACACTGTAGATCTATTTTTTTTGAATTTTTTTTATTTTTATATTTTATTTTATTTATTTATATATTTACGGCCTTCAGGGCTTTTACAAAAATTAAGGTAAAGTGTACATTGGACGACTTTACATTAATGAAGACTTCAAATAATATGTCTAGAAATTTTAAACAAAAAAAATATATAATGTAGAAAGCAAATACATAGTACTACTATGTATGTGCTTTCTACATTTAAAATTTTTACATTTTTTTTTTTACCTTTACATTTACATTACATATTTACAAACACTAATACAAAGAGATAATAAAATCTTCTAAATATATGATCCATTCAATTATCAACGACTATACTATTCTTGTTTATATTTACTCGTAAGAGTATTGAAGATATATCATACTTCATCGGGTAATCAAAACCCAGGCCCACTAAACATCCCTAATTCTTCAAACCGATTCTGAAGATTCCTCATTTTATGTCGGATGTGACCGGGATGCCTGGCGCATTCCAGAAAACAGACAGGATACAGATGGTGTATAATGTTTCTTGGAAATGTATTTAGACGTATTTCTATAAATACGCCAAGGAACAAGAATTTACTGCTATAATCAAACCACGCTGTACGTAAACACTACGAATATTTGCTCGTAAAAGTCGTACGAAAGCACTGCAAACGTTGCAAAAAAATCATCTCGCCAACAAAAGAAATAATCAAAATCTGTAAGAAATATTTGAGCAGGAAATATTGAACGTGAAGGTAAACAAGCAGATGGTTTTCGATGAATGAAAGTGTGACAAAATGTTTGCAAATCATATAATAGAGATGTAGAATATAGAATAAAATAGAGCAATGATAACCGTTGGATTCATCAAGATTTATTATAGATGTCTCATAGAGACAAAGCTACTTTTTTATATGGGAAAGTAGGTATAGAAGTCTTTTCGGGTGTTCATAGGGCTTAAGCTTAAGCCCTATTCTACGGCTGGCTAAAGTGATTACTTTACATAATATAACGTTTACCAATATCCACATCTATAAAATTTTTGGAAGTTGTATAGATATTTCATGAGAGCTTGATAACGTTTAAAAAATATAATATGTTTTATTGTCTATCAAATCGCGAAGTTTTTATCGCGAAGAAATCGCGAAGTGCCGATAATGTAATTTGTTGTAATATTTAACTCAAATATAGACCAACAATATGATTTTTTAAATTTTATTTTGACAAATAATTTGTTTTTTTCACTTTAAACTGATTCAAACAAATTATATAATTCTAGCAACTAGTATTCACTTATCGATTATGCGATCATAGACAAATTATATATTTCTAGCAACTAGTTATCACTTACCGATTTCCACATTATTTTTCAGTGTGTTAAGTTAGTCTAAATATTTCCTTGTTTCATGAGAATACATTTTGGCATATTTAACAATTTAATATTTATAAAAAAATTCGTAAAGTATTCGACACAAAAATGCCGATTTAGTATGAATAAGATTCAGGCAGTCTTGGATTAAACTGGATTTTAGATCACTTGATCATCAATAATAATTTTATTAGCCTACTTTATATTATTAGGATTAGAAAATAATAATCGGTGTGTTTTGGGATGTTTTGGAATTAACCCCGATTTTCAAAATTCGATATCAATAGATTGAAGTGTCTAGCTGACAAAAAATTTACAAAACTTCATATTTAATTTTCGATCACGCAGGGGGCGGTAGTAAAAATACAACTCACAAAAGAAACGAGGTCTACAAGTTAAACATATACATAATTCCAAAAAAATTATGAATGTGGTAGTCTATCATGGGAAGAATTGTGTAAAGTGATCACTTTACACAAACCAGCCGTAAGATGGCTCGTTAGCCATATAAACACCCAAATAAAGACTTGCATACCTACTTTTCCATAAGAAAATAGCCTCATAGAGATGAGACGTCTAAAATACATATTTTAATTAATGATGTCCCCCCTGGAGATAAAGTCCAGTATTGTGTTCTTGAAAAGTTAGAACATACTCAAAACATTCTGAATCTTTTGTTTCCTTTTAAATATGTACCTATACATGTTAAAAATGTTAGTTTTCTTCAAAATATGTATTATTGTTTTATGAAATTTATTCTCAAAGCGGAGGCTGAGAAAGATATCTATAAAAGGACAAGGACGACAGAAATGAACAAACTGTATGGTGCTGTGAGATCACTCAATCGGTAATGGAAACATTACAGTATCATCCGAGGTGAGATTAATGACTCATGATTGTGTTCTGGTATCAACGCTGATGTATGGAAATAAATCCTAGTGGCAAAAGAAGAATTACTGCAAATCAAATGCAGCGGAAATGAATTCGCTCAGCGTAGCAAATGCATTTATTTTTTATTGCAGGGTGTACAAACGAGTGATTGTAGCACAGTGAAGGATTAACAGGTCACTTAAGTAGGTTGTACATATGGAACTGATGAATGAGGAGAGTATATGACGCGTTGAATTATACAGTAACTAATATCGATATGGTTTTCACAAATTTTTAGATTTTTGAAATTAATAAATGTGACATTATCCGAAATATATACCTACGTTATTTTTCTCTTATAATTTACATCTTGGAATACACACACTATGCAAAAACCCAGCTTTAATTCCAGATATACTGATTTTATAGTGTTTTTATGTAATATCAAATTTATTATTTAACAAAAACATAAAATGATTACCTTTTGTTTAATTCAATGAAAAAATGACCAAATTAAAAAACATGATATGATAAAGATATATGGGAAAATTATTTTAATTACAGGAAATTATTGGAAATATGTTTGGAGAGGACTGGTGGTTAAATTTGTTTTGTTAGTTTTTTATTATTTTTTTAAATATATGTATAACTTACAGTTTATTACGTCTTATTTTATTATAATCTATTAAAAATAATTAATATACACCTCTCTAAAAAGAGAATAAATCTTGTGTTAGGAGAGGGACCTACATTTTAGGTGATTTGTATATATATATGTTTAATTATTATGTTTTCTGTAGTGTTTATTTAACTTCTTTTTTATTTGTTTGGTCTCAATTATCTTCTAAATTTCTGTAGGGAGGCTATTTTTTAATGTTATTTTGATTATTTTATGAATACATATATTTATTTCTTCAATGAACAATTTATAGCTTTGTGGTGACATATTTAATAATTAAATAAAACACGACTTGGTATACACCATCAAATATTTATTTTCTTTTTTCAATATGAATAAACACCTTCACAAGTTTCGGGAACGAAGTTTTTTTTATTTTTATTATTTTTTATTTTTTATTTTTAGCGTAATTTAAAATAAATTAAATTTTAATAAATATTATTATTAAGTTCTACGGGTTAAATATTTTTATGTGTTACAGCTGTTTCGGCTTGTAAGGCCATTATCAAACAGGACTGTTTGATAATGGCCTTACAAGCCGAAACAGCTGTAACACATAAAAATACTTAACCCGTAGAACTTAATAATAATATTTATTAAAATTTAATTTATTTTAAATTTCGCTAAAAATAAATAGGGAGTTCTACAAATTAAACACAAAAATCATAAATAAAAGGGAACGAAGTTTCCTTCCTCAGGAGGATACAACGTATACTAAATTTAATGATCATTATATAGTTAACTAACTTTTATTTATAATTGGAAAAATGTTAAGAATGGGGTTGTTTGGGAATTTAATTTTGCTGTTTATTATATTGTTATTAAGGTTAATATTTGTTCTTATTTCAAAAATTTCGAAACTATCTAATTGCCTATTTTTGTTATTTTGTAAAATTTTAAGACTGCTGTATCTTTGTTGTTCCCCTTCCAGTCGGGGAACCTTATCGCTTACTGATGTCGGACTTAGAATGTCTGGTTCACGACTTGGAATGTCTGGTACATAGGTCAGAAAATGCAGACAATGGAAACAATTGGACAATGAACTGCTGACGCTATGCGGACATTACCTCCGCAGTAACTATTGGATAATGGAAATTGGGATAGTGCAATGTTTTCTGCTCAACGCCCCCCAGGCTGCTTTGCTAGGACTGCTGACGCTATGCGAGGATCTTCTGCTGAGGCTATGCGTAGACTGTTCGTAGTAGTATGATACACGTAGTCTATATTTTTCCTAAAACGAGTATTATTTTATTTTTTAACAAACAGACCGTCAACAGGTCATTAATGACCCTAATAGATGGTCCTAGAGTGACATTAAAGTACATATTGTGAATATTTTGTGAACATTTGAATATGATAACTAACTAACTAACTTACCATCACGCCGTTTCCCCATTGGGTAGGCAGAGAAGATAGAGCGCCATACTCTTCTGTCCTGACATACAACTCTCGCCTCATCCACATTCATACATCTTTGCATGCAAGCCCGATGGTTGATAAGGCTTCTAACGGGACCATCTTCCAATATCTGGTTAATCTAGTCACGCCACGTCTTCCGTGGTCGCCCTCTCTTTCTGGCGCGCCGTCAACACTTGCATTATATATTTTTCTTACCATTATTTCTTCATTCATTCGCTCAACATGCCCAAACCAGCTGAGCGACCCGTTTTTAATTCTATGAATTATGCTACGATCAGCTTTACATTAATTCCTAATATCTACATCCTTTACTTTATCATACATGGATTCGCCACACATACGTCTAAGGGATCTTATCTCCACTGTATTCAATCTACTTTCGTCCCTCTTCTGCCAGCTCCAGAATTCACTTCTATACATCAGTGTCGGCACTAGAAATCCATTATATACCGCATAATGGAGTTCTGGTGATGAATATGATATAGTTACAAAATACCTTTTTACGATTAATTATTAATTATTAATAATAATTAATAATGAAATAAATACGATATAGCTACACAATACACTTTTTACGGTTAATTAATAATTAAAAATAATATATGATAAAATAAATTGAGAATACTATTCAGACTAACGCAAATCACTAAATATAATTTTAGGAATAAGTTTTTCGACAATAAACTTTTTATGATAAATAGAAATAAATAATGTTTTAATGATAGAATGAATTGTAAATAATATTCAGAAAAAAATATCGCAAATCAATAAATATAAGTTTTTTCATAATACACAAATAATGATGAAAAATAAGTAAATTTATAATAAAACTTGTCTTAAAGAGAAAAAAGTAGGTTTATCATGGTGGATTCATTATTAACCCTTTGTTTAATTTAATGTTCACAAAAGATGGGGTAACACCCACTTTAGACCCCGCCCCGTCTCACTCTCTTTCGGTAGATCCCTGATGGTTCATTAGGCTAATCAGTGCATGTTTGTCCCTGACAAGACTAACACGGTCAATTCTTGGTGGAAGTGTAACAATACTATGGTTGAGGTGTGTAGTGTTGTGAATTTAGTGGTGTAGTGTTGGTCCTGACGAAAAGACGGGTACGTCTCGAAACCGGTAGACCTAAAATCTGGTAGTGGTTTTTACAAAGTTAACTAACAATCTGTTAATTATATTCCTTTTCGTATTCGTTTCACGCGATTAACAGGGTGGATTCACCGCGTTAAACGAGGTTTTCCTGTACCTATTAAACATAACCTGCAGCACCATTGTACGCAAAATAGTAGTGCAAAGTGCACTGCTAGTGAAGTGACTCATCATCATAATTACTCGGACTCATCAATGAATTTAACTGGTTCAAATTACATTTGATTGCATCGCCACCGTTAAATTTAATAACGTCGTGTGCCATTTTGCGAGACGACCACAAAAACGGCAATTGAAACGGCTGCGTAATTAGACTTATAAAGTTAAGATTGTGCAATAATGAAGAATTATAATTTAAATATCACGATCTAGTCTGTACTCAGCGCACTCCGTTCAGTTTAATTAATAATATAAGCAAAATGAGTTTTGCAATATATTTTTAACTACATATATATAAACCACATTGAAATAAATCTGACGCTCATCTGTTTCGACAGCATCTTCATCAAAACGGATGGATAATAACTGTTTCATCATTTAAAAATGTAAGGGAATCAATTGACGAGTGGGTGCGTGGTCTCTTATAAATGGGGTATATATTTTATATATTTTTTTATAATTTATAAAAAGAAAACGGCATCGAATCGGTCGTAACTTGTTATACGATACACATCATTTTTTGATTTGCAGCAGTCCTAATTTTGTTTCAAATATTATTTATATTTTTTATCACTAAAATACATTATTTCATATGTCCGTCACTAATGCTACCTATACGCTAGATGGCGCTGTTCTCATAGACTAAAAACGCTGTCGAAATACCTATTTACATAATTCTCTATAAAAAAATACTTCCTATCAAAGTCCACCATCGTGAACATTTGCATATTTACCAAAAATATTGTCATTAAAAATTGAAAATTTTAAGAAATATTTTATATTTCAATGAAAAATTAGCAACATTTAAAAAAAATATAAAAAACCTATTGAGAAGACAGTGAGGCATGTGTTTTAATTTATATTCCGCTAGGACTTCAAAATAATAACTAACTAATATAAAACTAAAATTCAAACAAGTAAAAGTACCTACATCATATTTGACGAAAAATATAGTTGGTAAAAAGAATATTGACATCTTACCTTCAAAATATTCATAATTTGTATTCTTATACTACACCAGAACCATCTACCAAGGTCAATAAAGACATTTTGAAGGTCTGTTTGTTGTAATAAAATAAAATAAAATTAAACTACTACATTTAATTAATAGAGGTCTTAGATTAGATAGTCAAAAAATCCTCAAGTATCTAAAATATGTACTTAATAACCTATATTTAATATATTTATAACACATTGATTTGACCGTTATTTTGTAAATTACCTATTTTAATAATTCCCTGTCAATTTCTCAATACCTTAATAAGTTAATAGAAAAATTAGATGGAACGTTCCTTAAGAGAGTTCTTTAAGTGTGCACTGATTAAAAAAAAAAATTAGACACCCTCATGCACTTCAGCTCTGCTTTGGTGGACAAACAATTTCTTTGGATGTGCCTCCTGCTATGGAAATTTGCTGCCCTAGATATGCATAATCATCGACTTGTTCAAGCAGGGTTCCATTATCATTAATACCTGTCGAGTCAGTAAAGCAGTTCGTCGGTACATTAGTCTTCGAGACGTTGATATTACCTTCAATCTTAATCTGCAACTGACGTCTGATGCATTTTGTGAAGGTCGTCTGCATAGTTTGAAAAGATCACAAATTTCATCTGCGAAATGCAGACAGCTAAAATATGTAGGCATTATGCAAATGCTCTATCATATATGTTGTTACATAATTTATTGATTACTAGCTGTGACCCGTCAAAAATGACGGTACTTTTACATGTCTGTTCTTAAGGAATAATTCTAAAGGAAAAAAAAATTCTAAAAAATTTCTTTTCGTTAAAAAAAAATAATAATTTCTGTCCGTTCGTCCTTCGTCCGTCTATCTGTCTGCTTGTCCCCGTAACTTCGTGTTACGTCCGTAACTTTTTTATAGTAATTTTTTTTGTGAAATTTTTTTACGGACGTCAGTTTTACAAGTGCGATTTTCTCGCCAATCCAACTAATGTTTTTTTTTTTTTTTAAATAGAGATGTGAACACGGAGTACGTGTCACATCAATATTCTTACTATTTTCAAACTAAGCTAAGCGCTTGTGCTATGAAAATAGAACTAACTTGCTAGTCTGGAGTGAGGTTCGAACCCGCAACCTTTGGATCACGAGGCCAGTGTCCTAACCACAAGACCAACAAGCTACTCACAATGTTTGAGTCCAATGATTTTGTTACTAATACAATTTCATTTGTTTACAAGTGTTTCATTTGGATCCCATCGCACTGCACCAGGAAAATGAAATGGCAGTGGACAAGCCCTACCTTTATAGGATGGACAATTGCTGAGAAAATGCGGTTATCCAGTGGTACCCGATGAAAATTAAGAGGCCGACAGGGCGATCTATTGTTAATGTATAACCCGCTGGACTGACAAAATCATCAAATTAAACTTTTGCTTAATTTGATGATTTTATAAACGTGGTAGCGATTAGCGATAGGACAGTGAAAAGTAGGAAACACTTGGAAAGGCCTTCATCCAGTGAATATAAATGGCTGATGATGATGATGATGACAGTCCATATATGATACATAGGTTTTGTTTTGAAGTAATGTTTTGTTATGCAAATGGAACAACTTGTAAAGTGGTCTCTTGTGTAAATGTCATCACAACGTCATTAACTGTTACCGCTGCGTTCTGATGGCGAATTTTAATTTGCAATAAAGTTTGTTTATTGCTTTATTATGCGTGGACGCGGCTGGCTGGAACATCGGGTATGGTCCACTTCAGTAAATAATTAGTAATGGAGCCATTACAGAGGACAAACTTTAAATAATTTATTACATTACCCGGGAAGGCTATAAAAGATAACATATCGAACCATGAGTACTTAAGTATTAAGTCAAAAATATCTATGAATAAAAACAAAATGTTGTTTACTTCACACAATGACAGTTTAATTAAACAAATTAATTAAAACGTTTTCGATGCTTACTGCATCATCTTCAGTAATATACTAACTTAAGACTAGAAGACATTTTATCTATTACATGGGGCGGGAGTTGTCGGGAGCGGGGGGAGGGGCAGGCGGAAAGTGAAAGTGGTTATTGGGAGGGGCTAGTATGGTTAGAAAAGGGGATGTAATAAGTGGTGTTTGTATGTTTAAGGCCTTATCATTATTTAGATGAATTTCTATATTTTCTAAGATGTCCAATTTCTTTCCTTTTTTGCATACATGCAACACCTCCACGTTATCATACTTGAAGTGATGTCCCTCTGATCTCACTTGGTCTGCCATCTCTGAATTAATATTGAAATTTTTTATCCCTTTAAAATGTTCATCTATTCGCGTTTTTATTTTTCTTCCGGTTTGTCCTATATAGCATGATTGGCAGTTCCCACAGTTAATTTTATAAACTTGCGTGAAGTAAACAACGTTTTGTTTTTATTCATAGTTATTTACAATGAACTTCCACAAAGTTTTTTTTTTTTTTTTTAGCGAAATTTAAAATAAATTAAATTTTAATAAATATTATTATTAAGTTCTACGGGTTAAGTATTTTTATGTGTTACAGCTGTTTCGGCTTGTAAGGCCATTATCAAACAGTAAAAAAAAAAAAAAAATCCACAAAGTTAATCACGAAAATTTCGAAATATTATTCAAAAATATCATTTTTAGTCAAAATCAAAAATAGCTATTTTATACATTTTTTTGTTTGTTTATTCTTTTAACGAAGTAAATAAAATGTGGAGTGGGTTGTAATTGAATTATGATGAAAAGCGTACATTTGACTTTTTTAATGAATTACAGCATTTATCTAAAATCATTAATTTTGTATTTTTCGCTTGTGACACAACGCAATTGCTTGTGAAATTTGTAACTTCAAATTCTGATATCTGGAAACTTTTTTACTTAATAAACTAATGTACTTACGTACATATATATATATTATATATTTTTTCTTCTTATAGTGCCTCCTACTGTTGGAGTCAGCGATCTTCTGGCGATTACGACTTTTTGTACTGCCGTACGGAACAACTAAGTCGGGTTACCCTTATACCAGACCCTCAAGTTGCTCAACCATGAGATGCGGCCTTCATCATTTCTCATCTTCCCTATGGCTGAAGTTTCGGAGAAATCGATGCTTATCATTTTTGAACCGAGAGGAAGTACCGAGATATGAAAGACCTTCGGTTGTAGACCCTACTTCTACATATTGAAACACCTCAATAAAGGCTACTTGGATAAGCCTTACGAATGTCGGAAGCATGACTATTAAGGTGCATTTTCATGGTGATTTTGGAGGCAACGCAGCCGGACTAAGTTGGAAAGTTGAAGTCTTGATTTAACAAGTACCGAAGCGGAGCAAAACAGGGAAAATGGAAGCACCTTGTCGAGGGGATGGTAATGATGACGATTTGTTTGTGTTTGACGGTATTTGTTTTTGTAACTAAAGCGCATAAATATCGACGTCCTCTAAGAATACCGACAACACGCAGTAGAAAAACTCTTGTATTTATTTTTTCAGAGCTAAGTTTGTAGAACTCCATAATCACACATATGGAAATATAAACAATTGTTTTTTAAGTTCTGCCTTTTTAATTTTCTGAGACGCGTTTTACCTTATGAGGGCATTATTAATCTTGATTGATAGTGTCCTCATAAGGCGAAACGCTTCCCAGAAAATTAAAAAGGTAGAACTTAAACAATTGTTTTCATTTCCATATGGGTGAACTCCTGTATTTTTTGAACATGTTGCTAGAAAAACCGACAAAAGTCGCAATTACAAGGTCAGTTGAGGCCTTGAAAGTGGGGAAGAGGTCGTGGATAATCCAACTAAAGGAGTCAACAAGATCCTCCAAGGAGACGTATTATTTACCGAGTGTTTCAAACAGATCAGGAAACTCGAAGTACGTCTGTGCATCTGTGCATGCCTTAGAATTGCTGTCTCTTCTTACCTGCAGATAAGTATCGATTGAAGTCACAGGCATATAGACGTACCACTATAACTAGGCGTGCGAGGGAGGGCGTCGCTGTCGCGTAACAGAAGTTGTCAGGGTGTAAATTTATTACACAATACATAATGTACAGAATGTCCGGTGACCGGTGTCGAATTAAATACAGAAATTTGGTCGGGCAGCACTAAAGAAACCATGCAGCAATGGCGGCCGTTCTATCCGTCAAACTGTCAGACGGTAATATCGGTCCATTATTCGCTTTTTCAGCATCGCAAAACTTTAATACTTCATTGGCAATTGTTCTTGCACCATCCCGGACTGTTTAGGATGTTTTAGACATAATAATTCAGTGTATATTGATAATCAAGATGACACAGCTCGCGCTCAAAGACGAGAATGACCTGATTGACAGGGCGAGGGGTTACCGCCGGGTGCGGGCGGGGCGGGTTGTAGTTCAAAATTCGCCGCACGCCAAGTTACGTTGGGCAAGCAATACCAGAGAATACTTTAGAAAAGGCTACATAGAACATTCTGAACAGCCGTAAAAGCCCAGTGATTTTTTTTTTATAAATGCCGGTTTGTATTAAGGGGGGTGTAAGGTTAATTCGTACAGAAAAAGGTATGTTTTTGTGAATTTTTTGTGACGACACAGTTAAAATCTCTTTATTAAGACCAATGATACATTAAAAAATGACATTTGAAAAATATTGTGTAAAATTTTCGAGACGAAATATTAAAAAATACGGCAATGGCAGCAATTTTTCGGACGTGTCTCGGAAAAAAGTAGAATTGCGGTGTCCATCATAACTTGGTGCTAGATCATCTGAAATCAAAAAATCAAAGTTCATTCGTTAGATAATAAATTTTCCGAGGTAACGCTGGGAGGGTTTTTTGAAATTTCAATTTTTCAATTTTTTGGAACACTTTGAAGGGAAAAACGCGATTTTTTGCGAAAAACATCGACTAATTTGTTATTAAAAAATAAAAATTAATAACAAATTTGAAAAAAGTCTCCAGCGTTACCTCGTAAATTATGTACAGAAATAGTGTTCAAAATTTCAAAAGGATCGGTGCAGTAGTTTTGAAGTTATGATGGACACCGACTTTGAAAACGTGAGATGTGGGGAAAACGATTTAAAGTTTTGCACACTGTAAAATTCAAAATAAAACTCAACACTTATTTTATACTTACACATAATCGTCGATGCCATGTTCACACAGCAAAGAGCTTTCATCATCAGCATCTTTTTGTCCTTGTCTACGCAAAACTCTTCCAATACAATAACACGTCCGGTAGTCCTCAGGTGAGCGCGTTTCTTAGCTGCCCGAGCAGGTATAGAAAATCAGTCTGAGTATCGCTCAAATGTTCATAATTTCGTCAATTTTGCTCCGATTGACTTGAAATTTTGACACAATATTCTTGCGATGTTATAAATTTATTTAAAAAATTAAAAATAAAATGCAAAAAAAAAAGTTAAAAACCTTACCCCCCCTTAAGTCACCTTTTTCGTTTGTTGTTATTAGAAATGCCTTTTATTTACGTAGATCCGATACTGAGGAGGACGACCGTCGCGTGACGATAAATGCAGAATTAGAATATGTAATTTGCGGCCTCTATATAATATTTCTATAATTATTCCACATTCTTCGCGGAAAACGATGTCACAAACAAAGACCACCGCGCCAGTCCAGTCGGTGACACAGATGTCTTCCTCCAGCGCACGCAACGGAAGGTAAGTGCTACTGCTTTCATTAATTAATGGCATTAAGCAATTTACTTAATAACTCTCCCACATGGGGGTATAATATTATCTCTTCAACTCTCGACTATTTCAAGGTGATGTTTCATTGGCCTACCTTGCGTGAAGCACTTGTCAAAGATGACAGGTTTGTCAGATAATCCAAAAGACGTACGCAGTTACAAAATGATCGCTAGTTATTCCAGTGCTTTAAATCGACGGCAATCTTTATCATCAATATTAGTTTAGCAACGATTGTCTTGCTAAACTGATACTGATGATATAGAAGAGTTGCTAAACAAAGATCATTTGATAACACCAAGCTAGTTGCATATCATTTGCCGGTTGTTTTCATTGCCGTGGGCTATTAATAAAGAGTAAAATACATTTAAATAAGTTAATAGATTTATGATGAGCACAGTTCCAGGCAACTGTCAATGTAGCTGAATGCACCCGATACCATTGGCTGGCTAAGTATTAGTTGGTATCAGCAAGGGTGGCTGGATGCGCGAGCGGCCTGCCGGTGCATGGTCCACATACTTTTTGCAACTCAGTTTCCACCGCGTAATTTGTATTTTATATTATAACCAGTATATTTTAACCAAACTTTTGTAACTTAACATAAACAAATTCGGTGTAAATCTTAAATATGTTCAATAAACCTACCTCCAATATCTGAATACACTCATGTTAATCACACAATCAATATAAAATTTGCAACATGCTTACACGAAGACTGACTTTTGAGGCAATTTTGCATCTCTTCTTCTTTTGTTAGGACTGTGTGCTGTCTTTCCCGGCTCTTTCTCTTGGGATATGGATGATCAGCTGTCCCTCCATCGTTTTGGTGGTCTTCCTGGAGGTCTGCTGCATGCAGGTGTCCCGTTTTTCGCTATTCTTAACATTCACCCATGGTAGACTACCACATCTTCCAAATTTTTAGAAGTTGTATATATGTTTAGTTTGCACACGTTGTTTCATATATGAGTTTATTTTCACCACCGCCGAAATTTTTCTTTCCCATAAACCAGTACAGATGTCGCCTTTGGTGTTGAGATATTTATATTTTTGAAAGCAATATTCTTGCAAGAATTTCATATATATATATATTATATATATATATATATATATATATATTAAGAAATCCTTGCAAATTATTAACATTATACTAGAATACGCCTTTAACAATGATGTCCCCCTGGGGATAAAATTCAGTATTGTTTTTGAAAAATTTGAACAAACTTAAAATATTCCGCTCTAAAGTGGTTCAGAGAGTGAGTATTGCGATTGAGTAATATGGCAGCATGCTCTTAATAGATATGTATTTCCTATTGCATTCCTCTCGAAGAATCGCGATGGTAACTTAGCTCACCAGGTCACCATCTGGAGGACTGACGTTTTATCAAATTAATAACATAAATCATGTGACGTGAGACATCTGCTGCGTAATTTATTGTGACTAATAAATGTATCATTCAACAGTCATACCAACGTGTTCCATCAACCTATTCTGCAATACTTGTTTTATAGGAATGCAGCCATGTAAATTAATAAAAAATTAATCACGTCTGTACACATATGATTTTTGAAATTTAAACAAAACAATTAAAAAATAAACCATAAAAACATTGTTTTCACTATAAATCCTTTATATAAGAGGCCTCGGTTTTCATTATATTGTATTTTTGTTTTCTATTTTTTCGTGAATTAGATTTTTCTGTATTTCTTTCTAATTGATTAATTAATTTAGTTTTAAATAATTCACAGAACTTCGTTCTGAAAAATTACAACTTCACAAATATGAATGTGTTCTTGAATATATATAATATCTGTTATATAAATGTATGTCCAAATAAAATGAATTATTCAATTAATTCTGGCGTCCATCTAGCGGTGGCATTGCAAAGTAATTTCAACTACCGTATCAAAAAAAAAAAAGAAGTGGATTGCTCTATGGACAAAAATAAAAATTAATCAATTAATAAAAATAAAAACTACATATAAGGTCGATATATTCACGGAAACATAGAGGGTTGCTATAGCTTAGTGGTCAGAGCACCGGCCCCGGAAAGGAGGTGACCTGGGTTCGAATCTCAGTAGTAACCTAATATTTTTTCGTGAATTAGATTTTTCTGTATTTCTTTCTAATTTTGATTAATTAATTTGGTTTTAATAAATTAAATTTAATATAATCAGGAAAATCGTTTCTTCAGCATTTGTATTGTAAAGTGTTGATAGAATACGGAGAAATTTACGCATGATTGGAATTCCTCGTGATATATCACTATGGAACAAAATTATCGAACGCTCCAGTACATTCTGGAACACACTACTACTATCTGGAATTAGCTATAATATTCGAAAAACGTCTAGAATAGTCAGGAAGCAACGGGAACAAACTGAAAACCAGAAAGTACCAGAAAGTAGATACTTGCTCAAAGATCTGAGATAAATTTGCATTTTTGTTTGCGTGTGTGTATATGTGATCCCAAATGAATGTAAGAACGCATTGTCATCGATATGAACTCGATGATCAATATTTAAGCTCGATTGTATGATGGGAAATATGTTAATTTTCACATCCAAGATTTTTCACAAGAAATCAAGATCGGCGGTAAAGTTTATATAAAGGTTTTAAAAATATATGTTCCTTAGCAAACATGAGAATTTTGGCGACTTTTGTATGGGTCGTAAACAGGTTAAAACTAGCGATTAATGTATTTTTTGAAGCCTCAAGATGGTGTAATCCCTTTATGTATTTCAGTAATGTATAACACATACATACTGTAACGAGGCTAAAAAGAATCACGTACTCATATCAAGTGGCTGTTATTTGAATTGGTCACTACACTATCGAAGAATCGACAACGGTCTACAATGTTCTGCGGCTTTCGGGAAGCATCTTAAACATTCTACAAGAATCCAAATGCCACGAGAATCGTCTCCTAAATACTGGGAACGCCTAGAAGGTTCGATACCAGCATAGGCCAGATATAAATAAGACGCGCGCGGGAGTAAAGTTTTTGTTGTTTTAGTGCGATTGACAGCGAAACCAACGAGAAGGCAGCTGCGGGCTGCCGAGGCCAGGGTGGCCAACCAAGCGATAATTCGTCAGCGAATAATCTATAAAAGTTCTTACGTAGCAAAATAAACTGAAGCAAATAAAACGTGCGGAAACTGGTTGGAATATTCTAGTGAATATTGAATGAACTGTTAGAGCGATAATAAAGTTTCTATTTACGAGTGATAAATTACGAAATAGTTTAATTTAAAGAATAGAGTTACATTTCATAGTGTTAAGTGACTTTACACGTTTGATTATTTAGTTAATCAGTAATTAATAAATCCGTAAATAATTTCCAGGGTTTTCATTAATTCCTCCCGCAGCCACGATACGTGACAATATAATACGATACATACAAATTTATACAATGGAATGTAAAATTTGCATTTTCTAAAAATTGGTCCATTAGTAGCATGGGTTGGTTACCTACAGTATGCGTTGTACACGTCATCAGCGTTAAACTTCTAGGTCGCCTATCTCTTTATTTATCTTCTTATTGATCTTTATTTATCTTCTTATTGATCTTTATTTTCTTGCAGGAATTCGGATTTCAAGAAATCAGGGAAGATGACAGAAACGCCAAGATAAATTTTGATGCCTGTGGTGACATTTCAATCCAACCATTTGTTTGTGCGATGTCTATTATTGTCGACTGACCACCACGGAAACCACAAACTCCAGCAAGCGTGACAATGTGCATTGTAATAGGTGTCTACTCGCACCTTTTGAAGTTTTCCATTCTGCAACAACAAGTGATATGTGATACACCACTGGTGGAGAAGGAGGGGTAGGAAATAATTATTTTTATTATTAATATTTGAAATATTTGAGGCATACTTTGTGGTAAGGCATTTTAACAAAATGTTAAGTGTGTAACCACTTACGGAGATTTTCGATCTACCGGTTTCGAGATGTATCTGACACTTCGTCAGGACATCTTTATAGAAGTTGTTTCGTTTCCATAGAAAATATATATAATTCGCCTCTGACAGCTCTAAAATCATCAGACAAGAGCAGTACGATATTGCGATGCTTACGGACGGTTAAAAAAGTTTTATAAGACGAGCGTTGGTAATATTTACTAACGAACGGCCACCCGTTCGTTAATTGTCGATTACCTAACGGATACTTGGTCTTTCGTTTATAAGACCGGCACTTAATCAATTATATAAAATATATTGTATATACATTTTTTTTTTTTAAATAGAGATGCGAACACGGAATACGTGTCACATCAATATTCTTACTATTTTCAAACTAAGCTAAACGCTTGTGCTATGAAAATAGGACTAACTTGCTAGTCTGGGCTGATATTCGAACCCGCGACCTTTGGGTCACGAGGCGAGTGTCCCAACCACAAGACCAACAAGCTACTCTTGTATTGTATATGTATTGTATATACATATAATAGATTTAAATGTATAAGCTGCGCGCGACAAAAATGACACCCTGATATTATACAGGGTGTAATAGAACAAGTCCACAATATTTTGTAGTTGGACTCCTGCCTTGATTATGAGTCGAAAGTGTTCAAGAAACTATGACCTACTATCAATAGTTAAGGAGATATGCGACATCAAAGATTTTTTTTTAACATTTCCGACTTATTTTTTATAAAACGTTGAAGTATCATTTCAGTAACCTATATGATTACGAAAAATTCATTCGTTTCTATAAAAGTTAAATAAAATAATAAAAACCCTGAAAAATTCCAGTTGGAATTTGGAAGTTCTTGTTATTTTATTTGATTTGTATTAAAGAGAATGAATTTTTCATATTAGATATAAGTTACTGTAATGATAGTCCAACGTTTTGCAAAAAAAATGTCAGAAATATTGAAAAAAAAAATGCAGACTTTGATGTCACATATTAGATCATGGTTACTTGAACATTTTCAACTCATAATCAAGGCAGGAATCCACCTGTAAAGTATTGTGGACAAGTTCTGTTACAACCTGTATAGTCTGGTTGTTAGTGTTAAATTTTATAGTTGCCAGAATAGCTTCAGTTAGCTATCGACGTTTCGGAAAATTAACATTTAATGTTGTTTTATTAGGCTGAGAGTTTAAAGCAGCAGTTAGTCATTCTACCAGGACCATTCAGCAGTAATTATTTTAATAGGTATATAATCATCCGCGAAACTACTATAGTATTTGTATTATACTTCTAGGAATCTCTAAAATTGGTACCAATGACCGAAGCTTAAATAAATTTCGTAACTGCTTAGTTTCCTCATGTGAAAACCTCGATGATTAAAACATTCCTAAGAAAATTTGCATTATACTGCAGAAATTGTACCGTTTTGATCGAAGTCGTTATATGGTTTTAAGGTAAAAGCAGAAAGAGATAAAATTCTAATGCAAGGGCAAGGGCATTCATTGCCTTTTATATGTAGCTTGTTGGTCTTGTGGTTAGGACACTGGCCTCGTGATCCAAAGGTTGCGGGTTCGAACCTCACTGCGGACTAGCAAGTTAGTCCTATTTTCATAGCACAAGCGTTTAGCTTAGTTTGAAAATAGTAAGAATATTGATGTGACACGTATTCCGTGTTCACATCTCTATTTAAAAAAAAAATAAAAAAATACGCATAAATAAAGACATAGTTCTCCAAAATATATAGACATGAACGATAGTAAATTTCTTAGTACGCGGTCTGTCTGTTTAAAAAATGTAGGTCGAGCTTGTAAATTTTGAAACAATTATGAAAAGGTATATATATATTCGAGAGAATTCAATATTTTATAAGAAATATAGCTCTATACTTTCCTAAATCATGTTTCCAAATCACTTTTAAAGGCAAAGACAGAAATATTCTCGTTGTGTAAAAAGCAAAGCCAGCAATATCCGCTTTAACCAATCGACCCCCATTGATATATATCACACGACAAAAATGAGTTGATTGATTGATTTTGATGTTGATTTTAGAATTTAGATTTTAGTTGAAACGTAGCAAAGACAGCAATATCCAAATACCTAACCTACTAAATATAATAATTTCGTTATCTATCTGTCCCGCAAGTCCGTAAAATTCTGAAATTCACAACTAAAAAACAAAATTACACGGATTGAGGCGACTAACCAACATAGCCACCACCGCTACTCCGTGGCCCGTCCAAAATATACTACGCATTGTAATGGATTAGCTAAGACGCGAACCATTAATTTACGCCTCCTACGTTTGATAGGCTTTTTATTTTATTATGTACCAGCTAAGTGTAGACTTTAAGTAACTTTTAGTCATATTTTATCAATTTGTGTATTAACCTTAAAATGTAGATAAATGTCATCGCGGAATTTTCTCTATATCTTTTTGAGTTCTATAAAAGAATTTAAATATCTTTTACCGTCAAGGCAGCGTTCGTAAAAATGCTCGCTCGACCATTTTTTCGTCGACTTTAGTTGTAAAATAGGCCACCACGAAAAGCCCTTTTATTTTAATATACATCTTATGTTCATCCTGAAGATCGATTCTTAATATTTATATTTTTATTTTATTAATCTATCTTAATTATTTAGTTCCATACATGATTTCATTTAAACATATTGCATTCCATAATCTTGTCATTTAAACGTTTTTATAACAACATTTTTGCACTTCTGTTTTTGACATGGAGAGTCTGAAATAGTTTTCGATTAGATACCTATGCGAGTATTCTTGACCTGTCATTATTCGCGCCAAATTTCCCATCGCGGATCGGGGGTATTTTTAGCGCGGCGGATTCCTGCCGCTCGCAGTTCACTTGCACCGGCGCGTGGGAAACTTTCTCTCGCCTACTAATATTACACTCCGCATGAAAATAGTGCACGTCAGACAGGTAATTCTGCGCCAGCTGCCAATTTCTATGTACGCACACGTCCATACGCCAGTGGCATATCCATTTCAAAATCCACAAATCAAAACGAGGGGACATATCGTCCCATTGGAGGTTTGGGGGTTGGTAGTACTTTGGAAAAACTGCTTTTAGGTCACCACCCGTCGTGTGACGGGAAAGCTCAACAGGCGTAGAATATTTGATGATTTTATTATCTCGATAAAACAATACAAGGTATACATGAGTACGATTACAAAGACAATGATAGATACTCGAAGGGCGACAGCCTCTGGCCTTACGCCGGGGGTCGATGGAAGACTGACACGCCCGTACAGGGCGTGGGCTGCTTTTTATATGATTTGTGAACAAAGGAGTTTCTTGAGGTCTGGCTGTATGTGTATAGATATGCTGACATCGCGGTGGTCTACATCGGGAGTGCGTGTACCCTGCTCATGCCTCGTTTGCTTATGCGGCAGTCTTGCCACGTATGTATATGTGTGGCCTAAATTGTTGGTTTATGTATTGTGGTATGAAATGCTACAGAGGCAAAACTCACTGAAGTGACATTCTGCCGAATTCTGAACCAAGCAATATTGCTATTTCTGTTCTTGACACTTATTTTATAACATTGTAGTGACGCCAATTTTGAAGTTTGACAGGTTTGAAATGAATGAAGGTGGTCGCGCCAATATCCATGTATATTTTTATAATATGTATTTCGAACGCCTGTGCATGGGAGGGATAGGCAAACTCTCCACATGTTATATACTTTCGAAGCGCCGACCGACCAGAGCCGAACTCGCCAGTTCAAAAACGATCGCCGTTTGCATCGCATAAAGACATTTGTAATTGAACGATCTCTCCGCCCGCTTCTGTTATACCGCAGTTTTTTGTTGAGAGTGAATATCTTCATGGTGGAGACGGCATCCGCATCTTCATACAGTCCATTCCAGAGGAGTATAGAGTTTTCTGGCAAATAGGAGGATCCAAAGGTGAGTTTTGCATTGTTTGTGTACGGGCGTTTCGCTCTTATAATGGACAACTGGCATGCTTTCGAAGTCTCCGTACAGCTGTCAACTATTTGAGCGTAATATTCTAATAACTGCCGCCGATCCAGAAGGAGATAAAAAATTGAAAATATTGATTTTCAGCTGCGAAATCTATGTATACTGTTTCATAAGAAGGGACAAAAGATGTCACTAACATAACCTCTTGAAATATACGGATGATTCCTATTTCGAACATATACCTGTATAATTTTCAAAAATTCGATACGTGGATGTTCTTTCGATGGAATTGATGAACATATCATCATGTAGATTGATCACTTAAGTCAGCTCCTACAAGTTGTAAGCCCAGGACCATCGTACAAAAGACTTCCATACATATTTCTCACATAAATAGCTTATTCTCTGTGAGACTTTTATAAATCATTATCTTAATTAAATAATAATCCCGCAGTGGATAAATACAATAATTGTGTTCTCAGAACATACATATAAAAATGTTTTTAAGTTTAAATACTTTTTTGGACATGACTGCTTTATGGGATCTTCCCAGAAGTTCACTATTTTGGAACTGGGCAAGAGAGTGGTGATTAAGAACACCAAAACGGGGAAAGTAAAAATTTAGTGACTATATTTTAAATGTTGAATTTAACATATCGACCGTCCCCTTCGTGTATTGTCAATTTCTGTTTTACTATCTGATGATATGGCGATGAAATTGAAAAAAAGAATATTCAAACTTTGAAGCTTAATATCTCAGTTTTTTGCTTATGTCAGATAATACTTGTTATTCCAAGGACACGACATGTCGAAGTAATAAGTTAAACAGTTCCGATATTTGAAAAATTGTAAGACCTGATATAACATAATATAATGCTACTATTCCTTATTCCTATTATCTGAAACTGGTGTTTATAAATAATAGAACCGACCGAAGGTTTTCAATTTTTTTTTTTAAATAACGAAAGAGATGAATTGTTATTTAAATACATAAATATAGTACATAATGTACGGAAATGTATCAAAAACAAAGGGACAAACTCTTCGGAATGTCTGCAATTTTTGGGGCACAGCCAATAGTAAATATTTTTAATGTGTAAAAGACCTTAGAGAATCTATTTTTTCAAGAAAGTAATTTAATGGCAATTCAGTGACCCTCGACTGTAAAAGTTCTCGAATATAAATATTCTATTTATAATTTCAATGTAAGGATTTCATTGACAGCTCGTCATGATACTATTTATTATTAATAATTTTAAATTTATTAGACTTCATTTTTATTTGTGGAATACATTTCAATATTTATTGAAAATAATATATAGATTTTTTTTGATAAGTTTTGATTGTTTCTGTTCAACCAGCCCTAGGGAACGTTCCTAAGTATTTGTGTATTTGTTTTGTAAGCTTAATTACAAGTTTGGCGGGTTAGGTGTGTGTGTTTGTGTTGCGTTGTGAAGAAAAAAATGTCTGCCCGTCCAAAGACATCTCCTTGTGGTGGCGCGTGACCTGTATTGTGTGAGTGCGCGTGTTATATGTGAGATGTTTCAGCAGAGACAGGATAAGTAGATGGATACAGGGTGTTATATTTCTCGGCAGTCGGGGCCTGGTTAGCTGCATAGATCTTCTGATTGGTTAGACTCGCTTGATCGTACGGTTAGAGACACGGCGGGTATAGACCACCACACGAGTATATTATATGTAAATCACATTTTAAATTATATGGTATATAATGTATTATAGTAGGAAATTTATGTATGTATTCATATAATATTACAACATCATATAAAAGATGATACTTAATAATGTTGTATAATTTCACATTATTATAAGCGTAGGGGAAAAGTGCCAAGTCAAAAGTTCTGTTTGATGGATAATTAAGATTGAAGTTTTTGGATAGTGTTAACAATATACGATTCTGAATGCGACTATGTCAATTTTTTTCGTACTGCGGATAACCCTAGACTGCTTTGATCACACCACAAAATTCCATGTTATAGAATATTTAAGGATTTACGTTAGCATGTTTATTTTTAAGTAAGAGATGACTACTTGTAGACTTGGTAAAAAAACTCGAAATTGCTATAATTTGACTTGATCAATTTTACTAATATACTCACGATATAATATGAAATTATTTTTTTCGTTCATATATTAATTAAAATAAAAGAAATATTTTTACACGTATTTAAAAATATAATACAAATCACATATACTTTCGGATTAAAACGGTGACCCGAGAAAGCCGCGCCCGACAAACCCGCGATGACAAAGCCACGATGAAAACACCGCGCCGATAAAGCCACGAAATAAAAATAAAAATTAGGTTACGTTAGGTTAGGTTAGGTCTTATATTTTTTTTTTTGTATTGGCAATAAAAATTATGCAGATATAGTGACGATTCTGAAGTAATTATGATATAATAAGATTGACAGGCTTGGAGAAAGGCTTGCACACAAAATAAAATAAATAAAATAAAAAACCTTTTTTTTTCATTTTATAATTTTGATTCGTGTGGCAATGTCGATGCGGCTTTGTCATCACGATATTGTCGGTATTATCGGAATGACTATTAAAAAAATATTTTACCACTTTGTACATACCTATCATACTTCCATAAAAAAATAATTATGTCAGAATGAGGGAAAATATGCGAAAGAGCTAGAGTGTCGATTCGTTCAGTGATGACTTGCGTGGTAGAAATACAATGTGAAATAGTGAAAATATTTTTTTCTGATAATTGCCTAGGTTTGATTTGACCTTAAGATATTCTTACTTCTGTGGAACGTTTTCCTAGACCATGGCATATCATCAGTTAAGAAATTCCACACATTTTCTAGGTAGCATATTCCTACTAAATTCACAGTTGAGTTAGATATATCGAAAAAAAGTTGTCGCTTTTTTCCTTAACCGTTGACATTTCACTCAAAGTTTAAAGTATATTTTTAACTGTTCGAAGAATATTTTTTCTTCTGTATGAAGGCTTGAACTTTGTGGTGACATTATTATTAAAATAAAACACAAATCACTTTGTTTTCACCACTTTATTAGATTAAACAATCTACATGTTTCGAGAACAATGTTCTCTCCTTCAGGATTATTGGTGTACTCCTTGGTGCATATTTTCAATTCGAAATTCCACACATTGTGTATGTAGCACAGTCCTACTAAATTTACAGCGGAGTCAGAAATATCAAAAAAAAAGTTGTCGCATTTTTTCCTTAACTGTTGATATTTCACTCAAAGCTTAAAGAATATTTTCTATTCAAAATTGAATGAAGAAGATTTTTCCAAAGTTTTTGGTATAAGCTACGAAACTCCCTGTATAATTCTTGGTTTATCTGAATAAAATTAATGATATATCTACTTTTATATACCAATTAATAATTATCAGTGAAAACCTATAATTGGCTTTTATGTTTCCCATTCTTTGTATTTACTTACTTATTGTAAGCTGTTGGTTTTCCGAATAAATATAAATAAATAAATAGATTTTATTTTCGACGCTAACAAGCCAACCCGTGTCTGGTATCACCGACACATTATCGCCGGGAACCAGACCAATTTTTTTGCGTGAAACTCAAAACTGGTAAAAAAAAGCGCCCAGGAATGCGAAGAATGTTAATTGAGATATATGCAGAGCTGCAATAAGAGGCCGTGGTCCCGCGGCTAATGGTGATACCGTAATGAAGTGGCCTAGAGCCAAAGCGCGCGGCATACCGACCCGAAATAGCCCGCCACTTCATCACCTCCGCCCCGCGCACGCATGGCGCTGCCGCCGCGTATCAGTCATCGGAAACTGGCTATCCACCCAGTCGATAAATCAAAACAATTATTATTGCGAAAACAATTTATGAGGCGCTCATTAAAATCGGCTCTGAATTATGCACTCCTGGCATCCTGGGATTTCAACGGAAGAGCTAAAGTATTCGCTCTTCTCGAGCTGGTCTACGAATACCGCGGACTACAGGTAAAACTCATCTACGAGCTAGCGAATGGAGAAACACAAGACGAAGACATTAAACTACACAAAATACACGAAAATCATCAACACTACACTAAAACTGGTCAAAACTACCACAAAACTCAAGCCAAAACAAAAACAGGACAATAACGACTAATTTGTAACGGTTTAAAATTATACAACGACGTATCACAACAGACCAAACAATTGACTACTAACAATATCATTGAGATGAGACTGTGATCAAACGACGAGAAACTTAAATATACGAATCGCATCGCTATTGCCCAAAAAATATCAAGTTCTCCGAATTTGCCAATCATGTAATTAACACTAATCATTCTTTCGATAGTCATAAATTGAAACTACTCCAATCGGTTCCTCATAGAGGATGGATAACGAATAGTTTGGAAACCTTTGAAATCCTAAAAAAATTTAATTCTAAATACACTCATTAATAATATCACAGTTCAGTCCACTTCACCAATCCAAGACCTTTTTGCCAAAAAAATATCCCTCCCCACCGCGCGCCCCTTACCTACCCGATTAGGTTGATAAATTTTGTATTTAATTTAGTTATTATCTGCTCCTCTCGAAAATATAGTAGTAATTAATAACTCATAATGTGTGTGTGTATTACAAAGTTAAAATAAAACATATTTTAAATTAGACTAACAATTTCAAAATAGAAGTGACAAATGTGCCAAAACTCGGCCAAATATAACAAACGACTGTGTCCTTATTATCGTCATAATATTATATCGAACAATTATGTAAAATGTTATCCATAGACCTTTCATGTCTCCATCATATTCTATATAAATAAAAAAAAATGAAAGTGAACGAACAATTTATCAATAAAATCGAGGCCTTTGAGAAGTGATTCTATAGACGCATACAAAAAGTTTCCTCAGTTACGAATACCCTCTGGTCTATGTAATTGCAGGGTCCATCATCAGGGCTGATGTGATTATCATCACACACTATCCCAGAAATACGACACACTATCCCAGAAAACTCAGACTAGAAGATTTTGAACGCTGTGAAAACCTAAGAAGATTATTATCATTTATAATTTTCAAATGTAGAAACTATGTATTTAAGTTTTTTAATTTGTTTTGGTATGTAAGTGTTTTGGATTGTAAATACATTTCCGAAACAAATTATGCTTTTAATGGCGCTATTTGCCGTCAAAGAAATAATCAATCCAATGATTACTATCGGCCAATTCTCTGAAAGGGTTGTAATTTTCAAGATCGATATCTATGAGAAGATAGTTGAAGTGTGGAGACAAGATGTTTGGAATTTCCAGTTGCATAACTGACGAACGTCAATCGGACGACGCGTCAACACTTGCAGATCTCATTAAGATAAACAAAAATCAGCTAGACAGATAAACAGAAAACAACAGAAGATGACAAATGGGTTTTTTGCTCGAATATAAGAAAACAAAAAAATTGACTTAATCCTGGTCAAAAAGCAGTTCCCACACTAAAACCCACATTTATATGGTGGGATTTGAAAAAAGTTTTACTCAAAAATTCTGTTTTATAATTACGTCATTTATTGGCATATCTCATACTTTGGAATATTTATTTTTAAATAATAATTAAGACGTTTTTATTAAAAACCTAACTATTAATTAGTGAGTAATGCCTCGAAATACGGGAATAAATAGAATATACTGCTTAAAATCATCTCATTATATAAATAAAAATCGATTTCAAATAAACAAAAAACGTACAAATTAAAAAAAAATTAAAACATTATAACTTTATTAATATCGAACATTTCTTAATTATCTAGATAATGAAGTAAAATTTATACGTATAAAAAAACATATTAGGCGAACATATAAATATTCATTAAAACTTTGTTTCGCCTAGGACACTAAAAATGCCTGTCGATTAATGCTTATATTTTCTTAATTATTACAAATAGTGTTCAGTTTATTACTTTCATATAAGAACAAAGGCTTTATCTAAGTAATTAATCTAAAAAAATTGCAGTCTAGAATATACATTCTGATATAAATGAATAAGAAAAACGCTGAAATATGCAATTTGCAGTGAATGTCCAGCCTTAAGATATCGTACCAATAAAATAACAAATATACTATTGAGATTTGGAAATGGAGCTGCGTAGTGTTGCATATCGCAGCGAAATGAAAGATGCGGTCTTACGCAGCTGACAGATTTATGGTTCATTAGCTTGTCGGAGGATGCGCGGATATTATGAAAATAGCGGACTGCACTTGTGACTTTATTATTTTCCTGATTATGTCAGGCATATTTGCGAGCGGTTTTGTATTGAGCGGCCATGCATATTATGAAGAAAGCGGTCTTGATTCCGACTATGTGAGGTGTACAAATTTAAACTGTGGTGCCCCTGGACTTAACTATTACTAGTTGATGCATAGTTATGCACCGTTTTCTAAAAACTATATACGCAAGATATTGTTATTATTCAAGATATATAATAGATGTCTCATAGAGACGAAATTATTTTTTTACGGGAAAGGTATGGTGGAAGTCTTTTTTTATGGGTGTTCATAATATACCTATCGTACGAATAGGTTAAGTGATCACTGTATACAATGTAACGTTCACTATTCCACCAACAATAGAATACCACATCTATACAAATAGAGATTTATGCTTTTTGCTTCTTATACCTCATAATTATTTGAGCCATCTGGTAGCGTTTGTGACAGACATTATTACGCAGAGAATTATATATTTTGATTATACCAAAGACAAATGTGATATAGTTATGGTTGCACTCATTTTTTTTCAGATGATAATTAAATATACAAATATTAGTTCGTATATAAATATATTAAATCTTATATTCATACTCCGACGCCCTTTCTAGTTGTTTGCCCACGAGACGTCCCTGCGACTGATAAACGAAGGAAAGCTGCATACTTCGGATATCTACAAATTTACATAGGTCATTAATATATAATAAGAATAAGATTGGGCTCAGTACACTACCCTGGGGTACGCCAAATAAAACTGTTTTATTGGAACTAACATGTTCCTTTATTATTACTAAATGCGTTCAATTTTTTAGTTCTATTTTTCTATTTTTCTGAACCAGTTTAGCGTCTTATTTATGTTAAGTATTTAAAAGCAAACAAGTGTTATTCTATTTTATGTATAAATAATTAAATAAATAATTTAAAGATAATGTGACTTGGCAGAATGTAGATTTATCTTCTCCCGTCCGTACCCCATCTTGATATATAATGTGAATCTATTGGACAAGACTGGCATATAAATATAGTACATACCTAATTTATGAACCTTGTTCTAATGGACAAAATTTCAAACACCGTGTCATAATTAGCTTTATTAAATTTTGTCAAAGCCGTCGTCTGGTAATAAATAATTTCAAGAAAATGTCACTAATGCGAATTGAAATATCAAAGTTACCCGGGTTTATTCGCATCAGTCTGGGTAGCTGTGTGTTTTTTAAATTTTCAGCCATTAGCGAGATATAAAATCAAATGTTCCAGTAAGCTTGCAATGTCCTGAAATATCTAAGGAAAGCTATAATTTTCCTGGACAGCTATCTCCTGACATTTCAAATGGCGGTGAAATAGATAGTGAAAGTGGCTAGATCAATAACTATGTTTTTTAATAATAATATACGAGTACAGTGTGTAACAGAGCCAGATTACAACAATTTTAGAGGGAAGGATAGGTTTATGTTAGGTTAGGTCAGAATATATTTAAAAAGATCAATTTATTTTGTTTTGTGTGCTCTATTTATTTTAATAATTTTTGTCTACATACCTTATTCTTTTATTCTTCTTTCTATTATGTATAGCTTGTACTAAAATTTCATATGTGTATATAGAACACGTATATAGAATTTTTGGGACTGCACTAACCTTCCCGCACACTGGAATAAAGACATAAATAAATTAAATTAAATTATGAGTCAAAAATGTGCAAAAAAACAATGTTCTAATACAAAGTAAGCAACCTCAAACGCTTTTTCTTAAATATTTTTGATCTATTTTTCATAATATTATATAACACAGCACATTTCGTCAATTTTGTCATGAATAATGTATAAAATAAAAATATTGTAACATGATGAACAATAATAATATAAAAAAATTGAGTTCTAACGTTGCCTCTGAAAATAATGGGTAGGGTGTCACCATTGAAAGCGCTTGGCTTACATATTATAACTCAACAGTGGATAAAAGCTTAGTGTTTAAATTAAATTGTTTATATAAAATAAAAATTGGTAGAAGTCAATTTGTTTCACACACAATAAATTTACACACAGTAAATATTTAATTTTTGTTATGAAATATATGTTTGTGTAAAAATTCTTGCTTCAGTTGAATGACTGCAGGCGTCAGCTATACCTATGTTTATATATTTTGGAAAAATGTGCATTTGCGAGTTATTTATGCTGTATTAGTTGAAGTGCTACAATATAAAAATAATAATAATTCAAGACCTATATACAGTGTTATTTCGAAAACATTAATAACCTCGCAGGACTTTATTCCTCCCTTGATTATGAGTCGAAAATGTTCAAGCTATTATGACCTAATATCAATAATTAAGGAGATATGCGACATCAAAGTTTGCATTTTTTTTCAATATTTCTGAATTATTTTTTGTAAAACGTTGGACTATCATCATAGTAACTCATATTGAATACTTAAAATACAGTCGCTTTAACACAAGTCAAATAATAAAATAAAAACCTTAGAATTCCGGTTGGAAAACATTCCAATTGGAATTTTTAAGGGTTTTTATCGTTTTATTTAACGTGTATTGAAACGAATGAATATTTCGTAATCGATATTAGTTACTGTAAATATAGTCCAACGTTTTACAAAAAATAAGTCAGAAATATTGAAAAAAAATGCAAACTTTGATGTCGCATATCTTCTTAACTATTGATATTAGATCACAATACCTTGAGCATTTTCGACTCATAATCAAGGGAGGAATATAGTCCTGCGAGGTTATTAATGTTTTCCAAATAACCCTGTATATATGTATATGTCGGGACATATCAGGGATTTTTTAATTTTTTCCTCAAATAATAGCTACTTATATTTTAACAAGCCTCTCCCAACTCCAATATTAAAGTGCCTCTAGCTGTAAATTTGTAAAATTATCGACACCTGATTTTTATTTTGTTTACTATCAAAAATGACGGTACTTTTATATGTCGGTTCCTAAAAAATTATTTATTTGTTTATAAAAAAAAGAAAAAATATACTATAAAGAAGTAACAGACTGCCGGGCGGGCGCACAGACAATGAAATTATTATAATTGGGTCTGTTTAATATGTTTTTGTGTATTATGAGGAATAGTTGCATCAAGTTGTCGTTAAACCTTCCTTACAAAATAGCACGTAATTTATGACGGCGTTGCTTGTTGTATAAAACGATCCTGCAACATCCCGGCGGCGGCATTTTTGTTACATATAAAACGTGCGCAATTTTTTGACGGTAAACACATATAGCGCGTGATTTTTCATTTTTTTTGGGTCGATTTTCAATACATTTGGAATAACCTTGAAACCGATTACAAGGAATTTTTTCACCATCCATCCCGAATTATCGGGAGTCTACTGTGTTATATAACCTTGAATTTCCTAAATATTTGTAAATGAAGATCAGTAGGTAGGTACCTACTCTTCATTTAATTTGAATTGGTAAATAGAACATTTGAATTTGCGTGCAAATTCTTTAACAACTGACAATCGACCTATTGTGAAAATTATGTTTTGTAACAATATAATGTGAATGATATTCAATATTTTTTTGGTGAAATAATAGCTTTAAATGTTGCTTTTCCTTTCAGGTTTGATGTGTAGTATTATTATTTTTAAATTTTAATGTCAAATGTTATGTTCTTTCGTTTAATAAAATATATTCTCTTTTCAGAGCAATGCAAAACAGCTTTTATTTACACAAACTAACAAATATTTGGGAAACCAGATTACATATTTTTTAATTGCTTAAGATTAGGTAGGTTCGCGAATAGATGTTTCGCATATTCGTGGTCAAATCGTGCAGGTAAATATAATCGAGGGTTATTAGCAATGCTCTCAGAATAACTCATGAATAGGCCTTTCTTCTCGGCAGCAAACTAGAGTGAGCTGGGATGTGTGGAATTCCAAAAAGCCCTCGAGGAGTTGACAGACGCCGTTCAGCCGCTTTTTTGGGAGCCGAAGAATTTAACCTTGTGGCTAACTTTATCGCGGAAGAATAATACATTTTCAGGATTCTTTAAAAAAATATTAACTTTTTAACGCGAGATATATAAAAGTATTTTTCTTGTGTATTTTAGATGAGTTATTTTTGTTATACAGAAACACAAATAACACTACTCAACACCCTTCCTCCTCTTGCTGAAAAATGTACCAACACCTTTTGTCCGGCTCCCGCAGTTTTCAAGAAAAACCGTTTAGCTTCGGGACAAATTATTATTTTTATTAATAATTAAGACATTTAAATAAATAAATTAACTTTATTTTAAAAATATTGTAACAATTTGGAATAAAAATAATCGAATATTTCAGAACTTGTTGAATAATTTGGAAACGATTGGAAATTGTTGAAAAAACGAGAATATATCGGAAGATGCTAAAAAATAATGTTCCGCATAAATTTGCAGCGCGGTGCTATATTTATAGTAATATTATATATATGTACATGACAGAGTTAAATATACTCTCTGTATATTTAATTAAAACTAAGCTAATCGCCTGCGCTATAAAAATTGGACTAAATTACTGATCTGGAATGAGACTCAAACCACTAATTAATAGTCTTAACCACTAAACTAACAAGCTATTCGAATATATAAAATGTGGAACATAAAAGCAAAGGCAGCAATATCCAAAAAATTAAAGAAATGTTTTGAATGCTGTCGACGAGGATAAATAATTGAAAATGTACTGAATTCTAGATATAAAGGTTTTTTTTTTTTCAAAACCATGTTTCCCATAAATTTATAGACTATGTTTCTTATAATGTCTCGAATACAGCACTCGAACTTAGCTATCCTCGATACCTGCATTAATTTTTTTTTTAATATTGCTGTCTTTGCTTTTATAACCTACATATATAAACCATTTTTTTCTGTATAAATATACAATAAATTCTCTATCTATTAAATAAAGAAAGTTTTGTAATAATTAATGCATCGGAAAAAATAAACTATAATGTACCTACTTAACAATAAACGGTATATGTGTAAATAATATTTTTTCGATGTATTGTCACGAGATGGTAGAATTACAACGACTTACGCATTTCGACATGTCTCTAAATGACTTGGTTATTCTGGTATATTCTCGAAACATCGCGACGCGACATTTATCTATAAAAGGAGTCGGTTGGTTACTGCAACACTGTAATTGTTTTGACGTTTAACGTGTGTGACATTACCAGCAATAAAACCGTAGCGAGAGCAGCGTAACCAGTGCGTGTTTAATTGAGTGACAAATATTCGGACGAAGTACCTACGTGCGAAATTTAACAGGATATTTTCGAAAGTGATCGATGCTATATGCTTTTGGAACATGGCTGTTACGCACGTTGATTCGAATTGAATCCTTACGTGAAATGCAGTCTAGATGCTGTAAACTAATTTGAAATGATCAAAATTCAAAGAGTATTAAATTCAGAGTGCATGGAATGCGAGGAGGTGATCTGGCATCTCGCGTGGGTGAAGAATGCAACTTCGAGAGATGTCTTGCAAGGCTCACATATCGCATGATTTATTTAATACGATAACTTTCTTATATTTACACGATTTTATTTATTATTTGACATCTGCATCCAACTTTACATTAAATTCATTGCATGATGATTTAATTTCAGTGTAGTAAAAAAATTAAATAAAAGATGCGAGATCACAGTATAATATGCGTTTGTTAATAAAATCAAAGGCGTGGGGTGCTTTTCTATTGTTCATGCGAAGAAACAATGATATATTGAAAGTAAGATTGTGAAAGCAATTTTTTAGGTTGTAAAAAAACACGCCCCTTTTCTCTTTTTTGTCATCTTTTAAAAAGATATGTTTTTACTATTTTTTTATATTACTAGCTGTGCCCGCGCGGTTTCGCACGGGTAGATTACTTTTACTTAGTAAGTTTTAGTAATATTTTATCAATTTGTGTTTTAACTTTAACATATAGATATATGTTGTCGCAGATTTTTTGTAGAACTTTTTGAGTTCTACACTTTCTCTATAGAAAGTATTTAAATTTTTCTTACCGTTAAGGCAGCGTTAATAAAAAACGCATCTTTTCGTCAAATTTTTTTATAAAATAGGTCACCACTAAAAGCCCTTTAATTTCAACGGGATAATATATATAGCTTGTGTCCACTTGGAAAGTCCATTCTAAATATTGATGAAAGAATTTTTGAAATCGGATGAGTAGTTTCGGAGATTACTTCTTACATCCAAACTTACAAACTTTGTCTCTTTATAAAGTATAGATTATTCTCTTCGTCTATAAATAAGCATTAGGGTTTCGTATTAGTATTTTATTTTACTTTTCAACTCTAAGATTAGAAGTCCCTGAATATTTCTAACAAACGTATGATTCAACAACATACACATTGACATGAGATATATGACAAATTTCTGACGTGAACTAAGACAAATTGCATTTTATTTATTTGTTATAAGTTATATTTTCTTCACTGGCGTATTTTTTTTCTGTTGTTTATGCAATCCCTCCTTGGTGACCAATTTGTGCTATTAAATTAGTTAAATTGACATGTTTTTTTTCTACTATTGAGAATATAGTACCAAATTGAGCCTATAAATTAAAATTAGAAGTTGTATTAATACTCTTTCTTTCGCTTAGCGTTTATGTGCGGGACGGCAATTAATACCTTTTACGTAAAATTTTGATTAATTGCAAAAAAGGTTATAAAACTCGATCACGTATATTTCATGGTGTAAGGTAGATGTTAAATTACTATAGTACAGCAATAAAATTAATCTCGTGTTTTATTATTGCAAAGGATACGCGTATACTATACGCTCCTTTTTCGATATGATTTGGTAATTATTTAAATTAATTATTTCCCATTAAAATTTAGCATTTAAATTTGGATAGGTACTGCATAGGGTGATGTTAAAAATCGATTTTGAATATATGCAAAAAAAGCATTTCTTCAAATTTTTTGATTGATTTATTTGCTTAACATGCACCTTATTATCTTTATGGCAATGTGGAAAGTTAAAAAAAGGTAAGGTAAGGTAGGAAAAAAGGTTAACGTTTGAGGAATCGAAGAACTAGATGTTTTCTGTGTTCACTAGTAGGTATTTTCGATTATAGCTTTGTTGAACTAGAACTTAACGTTTTTTATGAATAGATTTTTTATCTAGCAGGGGCGTGCAGTGGGAACATCGCAGCATGACTTTTACGGAACCAATAATTTGGAAAAAAAATCGAAATACACCACATATTTCGTAATATTTCTATCACAATTGTTAACATAGCATTAACTATTTTTTTTTCCAAAATATACATTTACAAAAATGTCATGCTTCAATATACCCACTGCACACGCCTGATATCTAGACATATCCAATAATACATAAAATATTTTTTTTTTGAAAATTATTTTTCTTCGCGAAACCCTGGTTTTTTATTTAGCTTAGCTCGCGAAATTACTCGACGGGTATGTGTTAATATTACGTCTATAAGAATACCAGACTGGGTTTGAATTTCAAATAACCGAAACGATTCTTTCCCCTTTTTTGCAGCGTGTTGTGCATTACAGCACTCCTTATAGCACTATGATAATGGCGTGCTGCCGCCAACGCTCAATCCATCACAAGATTGACTCGGTAATGGCGGCCAATCTATACGTCACGAAACTGTAATGAAAATTCACTTTCGTACTCTAAATAACCTTCGTCTTATTTCCATATTCACCTTGTTATAAAGCCGTAATACTTGACAGGTAGGCACCCGCCAAGATTGTAAGTGCATACCGGATCATAAATGCTCCAGAAAACAACGCAGAAATAACATTTTTGATAAAAATTTGATTCAAATTATAGATTATTATTTTCCAATTCTCAAATCAATCTTAAGAGGTACGTACCTTATATAAAAGATTCGGGCAGTGGGGAAATTTTGGTTAACAAATAAATAATTGAAACCTTTTTATTGAATTCTAAAACTTCTTTTTTAAAAATAATTTAGAGAGCCTAAAACTAATTATACTATTGGCGACTGAAAGGATTTCCCATTCGTATTACAATACAATTTGTACAATTAAACCATTTGAAAATTTAAAAAAGTAACCTATAAAAACCTAGTATTTACTATACTCCCTTTCTTTGTAAATATAACAACAATTAAAGACAAATTAAAAGATATAACATAACACTAAACTTACAGTAATTTAATATATTTCTAAAATGTCAGATGTTTTGAGCTTTGATAAGACACTTCATGCTTTGAAGAGTAAATTCCAAAAACATTTGTCAGTCAATTTAGATTTTCAACATTCGTAGTGAAGTACCTATTATGTATACCGACGGATTAATTCAAATTTAGAAAATATTCCGCGACGTTATCGGGCCGCCGTTGCTAACCAAACTTTTCTAATGATTCCAATTTGAAAAAACCAATAAAATTTTTAAAAATCCGAAATTATGCTATAATTATTAATTTTTTTTTACAAAATTTGACAGATCTTCATGATCGTCGCCACGAGTCTGCTTGCCAAGTTTCAGTTCGATTGGATCACGGGAAAAGGGTCAAAAATCGATCCAAAGTTTTTATTGATGGCAAGCAAGCAGACGCCACGAGTTAATATAAAGGGAGTAAAAAAGTAACCCATAAAAACCAAGTTTTTACTATACTCCCTTTCTTTGTAAAATATAACAATAATTAAAGACGAATTAAAATATATAACATAACACTCAACTTACAGAAATTTAATATATTTCTAAAATGTCAGATGTTTTGAGATGTCAAGATTTTGATAGATTCAATTATTATCAATATCGTACCTTATGAATTTCCAGCGTCAAATGATTTAGTCAGAATCAGATTTGAGCAATGTAGAATTCTTCAAAACTAAGCATAAATCTAAAAGAAATAAATTATTATTTGATTTTTTCCCAAAAAACCCAATTTTTCTGTCATCTGTGAACCAATTGTTTTGTAAATTTTCGAAATTCATAGTGATGTACCTATTATACCGACGGAGTAATTCAAATTTAGAAAATATTCCGCGACGTTATCGAGCCGCTATGCTAGTAATCAAACTTTTCTAATGATTCCAATTTGAAAAAATCAATAAAATTTCTAAAAATCCGAAATTATACTATAATTATTAATTTTTTTAACGAAAATTTGATAGATCTTCGTGATCGTCGCCTCGAGTCTGCTTGCCAAGTTTTAGCTCGATTTGATAACGGGAAAAGGGTCAATAATCGATCCAAAGTTTTTGTTGACGGCAAGCAAGCAGACGCCACGAGTTAAAATAAAGGGAGTAAAAAAGAATATTTCTATAATAGGTATCCGAAAACACAAACAAAATTTCGCGTTTCCAAATCAAAGTGTTTATCCACTAAACGAGATAGTTTTCCTCGCTTGGATTATATATATTTTTTGCAACCTTGCTAACTCATATACAACAATGTACTGACTTTTAATTTGCAAGCTCATATTTTGTAAGTACGAATCAGATATTTACATAGTATATAAGGAGGAACGTACAACTGCAGGAGTTACAAGTAATTATTATTATGTGTTTCTGCCAATAAGACAGCTGCATTGCATTTTCCTTGTAAATTAGATTGCATGGCTGCCTCGCGTAACGAAATTACTTTTCATAAAATTGCTTTAAAAATGTGTTCTGAAAGAGGGATTTCAATCACCAACCATGTTCAGAATGATATCAATTTTAGTTTTTTCTGTGATGCACACGATTGTATCTCGTTAAAGTTTCAAGTGTAGGTACTCCCGTAAAATTCCTTTGCAATTCAAATCGAATTTGTTTTACACGCTATTTTCTTTGTATTATACTTTTACGCCATCTTATTTTTATCACATACATCTGACAGATGACTTTCTTATAATCGAATACAAAAATTTGATGAGCTGTCGGGGTTCAGGAATAATAAGCTAGGAAAGTGTGGTAATCTATATATTTATTTTTTTTATTTAAAAAGTAATGGAAACCTAAGAGGTTTATGGGTAACATTTTTACATGATTCAATATAAGAAAATATGGGTGGAATGCAGAATAGGGCGTTGGGAGTTTTATGAAATATTAATAACTTTTTTCGGTATAATTGAGTACTCTGATTTTAATAATGTCATAAAATAATGTCGCACAATATTATTTATTTATATTAAACGAGTATTTTCAATTTAAAAATCGTAATTATTTTCATAGTAGGGGTTGTTTTCATCAATACAATGGTCCCATTGCATAAACAACGAAAATGAGTATTTCACTATATTATTGAATGTGCTAATAACAAAATGAAACATAATTTATGTTTAAATAGTAAGTATTAAATAAGATATCACAATTTAAAGTTTCGAAAAATGTACCGTATATTTTGACATTTCATAGGTAATATCTGAGGAAAAATGTGAAAATCATAGACAATGTATAAGTTTACATGACAAAATATTTATAGACGAAATAAATATGATGAATATTGAACGTAGGTACTTTTTGTATTTTATTAATGGGCCTGATTTTAAGACTATCAAAAGTTAATTAAGAAGATGAAAGTGATTAATTTCATTTTGAATTGGTGAGTGTCTTATAATGTTTTTTCTTGTTGTTTTTTAGTTAATTATTATATGTATATGGTTATTATGTTTGGTTAGGTTAGGTTAGGTTTTTAGGTTTGGTTAGGTTAGGTTAGGTTAGGTTATTAGTTTTGGTTAGGTTATTAGGTTTGGTTAGGTTAGGTTATTAGGTTTGGTTAGGTTAGGTTATTAGTTTTGGTTAGGTTAGGTTATTAGGTTTGGTTAGGTTAGGTTAGGTTAGGTTATTAGTTTTGGTTAGGTTAGGTTATTATTTTTGGTTAGGTTAGGTTATTAGCTTTGGTTAGGTTAGGTTATTAGTTTTGGTTAGGTTAGGTTTTTAGTTTTGGTTAGGTTAGGTTAGGTTTTTAGTTTTGGTTAGGTTAGGTTAGGTTTTTAGTTTTGGTTAGGTTAGGTTATTATTTTTGGTTAGGTTAGGTTATTAGGTTTGGTTAGGTTAGGTTATTAGGTTTGGTTAGGTTAGGTTATTAGGTTTGGTTAGGTTAGGTTATTAGTTTTGGTTAGGTTAGGTTATTAGTTTTGGTTAGGTTAGGTTATTAGTTTT
>JADDOH010001574.1:0-233869 GCA_016648135.1 Agrypnia vestita
GTCGCTAGCACTCCCCCTTCAGCATTAGCCCCGCGACCTAACCTATCGTTCCGCGCGAAGAGCCAAGGCGACGAAACAAAAAAAAATATCTCGGACTGACTCCCGACCTGGGGTTTATCAAACTATATTGGGGAACAGGGAAAACGGAAAAAAAATCTTCCAGCCTTCTGGCTTCCGGTGTCACTCATCTCCCTTCCGGTTATTACTTGCGTGCGTGCGTGTGTGTATGTGTGCGTTTTCCTATGCAGCCCTCCTCGCTCTTTTTCTCACTTCACTCCGGCGGGTCCATGTCGGCGCCCTGCCGACGATGGGGTCCGCGCCCGCGACCCCCCTTTCGGGTCCTTCCTCGCCTAACACGCCCTTGTGCTCCGGCGGTTTCCGTCGTCGTCTCCCCCTTACGCATCCATATCGGCGCCCTGCCGATGATGGAACCGTGCCCGTGACCGCTGCCTGGGTCCTCCGTCGTCTCACGCTCGTCTCGCTTCGTCCTACCTCGTCATCCCTGCGTCCGCATTCAGCGCTCTAGCCTTGCTGGACTCTGCTCTACGCCCGCTGCATATTCCGGCGCCACAACACATACAAGGAAACACACGCCGCACTACCGCGCCTCGCACTGAGACCGGTTTTGAACAAGGAGAATTATGAATATTAAAAAAACAAATAATGCCTACTCGTCGCCTCGGCCACCTCGTATCCTATTTATCGCGAATTCCGAACTACGCATCGCTTGGTACTTAACCCACTTCCGGTTCGATAGTAAATCTTAAACGACGAATAAAAAAAAAGACGGAAAAATAGAAAGTGGCGCCTACTCTATATTCAAGTGTACGATAACGAGAGAGAAAAAAAAATTGTACTCTGATCTTTTTTCATGACTGTATTACTACGATTACAAATTATGTTCACGTACACCCAGAGGCAGTAAAACATTACCAGTCGTCCTCAATGAGTGGGCAAATTAGGACCTACACTAAACTCATTATCGTCAGCGACCGTAAACTCGACCTAAATATACATTTTTGAAGTACTCGGTCGGCCCCTCCTAATTAAGTAACAATGGGGTGTTATGGGGATTATCGGCGCCTGGGGCCGTTGACCCACTATTTACTACCCCTAGCTCGAGTGCATCATAAAACGACCTTTCCCGGCGCCCACTGTCCGGGACGAAACCAAAATGGTTTGACTGTCGGCACACCGCTGTCATTTCGATAATCTATCGGAATATATTTTATTCTTACGTGTTAACTAATTTCTAATATTTCCACTCAATTCTAACTTATATTAACGAGAAAAAATTAGAAGTGTTTCCGGGAAAAGAACTGCTGTTGTAATCGTCCGTACTTTAATTTAAATCTATTCTTACTATAATGTCTTTATTTTGGTGCCCCGATAAAATAATATTTTGGTATCCGGTTGTCTCCCCGGACATATCAACCCCGCGAAAAGATTCGCCGACTGTACAATGCTATCCGCCCTTCGTGAAATCCGCGGTTCTACTCGCGCCGCGAGCCTTATCGCAACAAAAATCGTCTGCAGGAAAATTACATAGTAACATATTCCTACTTGTGGCGGTTGGCGAAATTGTTCCCTTTCCGCGCACGATTTTATTTCTTTACGGAACCCCATGGTTAGGTGCACGATTCGTCACACACGAGTTTATCATATGGTACCGACCGGGTAAGTTATTAGACTCGGTTACTTAGGTCTGTGGGCGCCAGGTACTTTAAGGTATAAGTACCAACCGATTGGCTTGATTCTATTATCCCTCGTTTCACTCGCTTGATATCAGTGTCTTTAATCTAAATCTCAGGGTGGGATCCGCTAGAAAACCCTTTTCCGGCGTGCTTTATACGCACGAGCCCCGCGTTGGGCGCCACTTGATATACCGGAGTTCAGAGTAGGGGGGGTAAGGTCTGAGGGGGTCAGAGGTGATATAAAATCACGGTGTGGTAAACCGGCCGGGAGATCTCAGATCTACGTATGCCGGCGGTTACGCCCTCCCCTAGGTACAATCAAAACGTCAGGTGACTGACTAGGACACTGATATCTCGAGGCGGGTGAAGGGATATAAAAAATAATAAAATCGAAACAATTTTACAAGTTTCTATATTGGGCACTGTAGCAAATTAATTTACATGAAACATTAATCCTAACTTACATACGACGCAGCAAAGTGGTTACTAAATTAAAAATTACATGAACCCTAATTTAGAGGGAGAGGACAAAATTATAAACAAAGAAAGAAAAAGGCAAAACACATAAAAAATCTGATCTTACTGCTAAAATGAATGGTGACGAGATTAAATTAACACTTCGGTAGAAACAGGTGGGCGGAGAAAAAGTCTTTAGATCGGGGTAACCTGTTTCGGAGAGTTCGGCAGGTGTCTTCTTCGTGCTGCTTCGTGGTGGGCGGCGGCTTCTGGCGTCGGCGTCGTCCTCTGACTGTGTAGGCTACGTCGGCGGCTTCTGACGTCGGCGTCGTGGCGGTCGTCGGCAAGACGTCGCTTCTTTTGTCACTGGGCGTCGCGGCGGTACACTGTGCGTCGCGGTTTCTGATACGTCGTTTCTGGCGTCGCGATGCCGATTCGGTGGTCGCTACCGTTCGGACTTACTTTCTTCGAGAGTTACCAGGGTATTCGGCCGGACCGATTTTACGGGTCAGGCTAGAGTTCCTGGTCTCTCCACCTTCAGCTTCTAACTTCAACTCCTAACTCCAACTTCAACTCAACTCCTAACTCCAACTTCAACTGGTTTCTCGGCGGCTGGCTTCGCCTTATATTCTCTTCTCGCCGGCCTGAGGCGTGACCGACGGTGGAAAGGGGGCATCCCTTAGCTCCCTATTGGTCCGGATGATGTAGACCGTCTCCCGGTCGGGCCGCTCTTGACCCACCCTCGTCGTCCATTGGCTTCCTCTGGGTCCATCCCAGGCCCCGATGGACGTTACTGGTTACGGGACCCGGCGTCGCATATGTTACGCCCCCTATTGTTCTCCCAGTTTGCGGCTAATCTCGATGCTTTTCTGGTATGTAGGCCTAAACACTTTGTTATTTCACGAACGCTTTGTTCACTGTTCATATCCCTATCCCGTCACCAAAACACATTGCAAAATGAATTAAACTTAAGGAAAATACTACAGTACAAATTGGCAAAGGCGGAAAATTGAAAACACAAATCCGCATCAACACTTTACCCAACATTACCCAAAAATAAAACTGCTTACATATACATACTTAATTAAATCGACACGCCAGACATATTTTTATCGAGCAGTTATTTCTACCATTATTGACTAATTACATGGGATTGACGCAGGGTTTCATTAGATCACAGTAAAATTCCTTGAGTATGCATTACAATATTAATCTTATCATTAAGTCGTCGGTTTGATTCTTACAGTAGGCCTCTCAATATTTAACGTTATTTATACATTACATCGTTACAGGTCAATCCTTATCATTAACATTGATTTAACGCTATTTATACATTACATCATTACAGGTCAATCCTTATCATTAACATTGATTCAACGTTATTTATACATTACATCATTACAGGTCAATCCTTATCATTTACATTTAAAATTTACCACTCCGCATATCCTCTTCCTTTCTTTTTCTTTTTAATTTTTTTTCTTTAACAATGACAACATGTACTTGATACTTAGTTTTATTTTTAATTTTAGCTTAAATAAAACAAGCTATCGTACTTCTTAGTTGGACCAAACATAATTGTCAATATGTGACATAGAGATACAAAACAAAGGGCTAAAATTATACAGACATCGTGGCATTTCTTAGTGAATCAATTAACATAAAAACTTATTTACATGGGATACATGCTTCAAGCGGGTCCCCTAATGTTAATGTTCTGTATACATCTTTGTAATTTCTTTTGGGATTACAAAGTACATGAATTTGCATCAACGCCACTTTCCCGAAAGGAATGCTTACATATACTAACATAATCAAATTCGATAGACACTTTTTTTTCAAGAAATTATGTTAAACCTTATTACTAGAAGAAAAATTAAGAAAACTTGGCGTAAATTAATTAATGTAACATTATTTACACCTAAATAATGAAAATTCTTACTTCAATATGTAAGCTGGATTGAATGCAAAACATTTTTTTTTTGGACTTTCATTATACTAATCATTATCTTATCAAATCAGCTTTCTTCCACCCCTGGTATAAGAATATAGGAAAAGAATAAAAATAGAGAACACTAAAAAATTATATAAGCCACATTCCACCCGGCAGACAATTGAAAATTTTCCAAACAAGAATTATTTTGAGCTTTATTATTACTAGATTAAAACAACTATTTTAAAATAGACCGACAAATTATATTGCTTAAACGAGTAATCAAAACAATAATTGCATGTTTACAGATAGGTTATATACCTACAACCTACAAATTTGTATAAAAAAAACACAATATTGGGAGCTTAAATAACTAATGACAAATTAACATTATTCTTAAAAATAATTAAAACTCACAAATCAACATTATTCAACTAGGTGTAATACATGAAAACATAAGACATGAAAGCCTCGATCTAAAGTAATATTAATGTTTATTCCAACACGGCATTTACTTATTTGCAATTAATTAAACTATTTTGTTTCAACCCCGTGTGCTAAAATTCATTCTGCAGACAGATTTCAAAAACTAAAAAGTCGGAATCTTATATCTCTTCAACCGTGTTACATCTTTTCACGAGATAATATTCTATTACGTTATATATTATATATTACATCAATATCAAACATCGTCGGCAATAATACAATCAAATTTTTTCCTTTTGTTACGATCAATACATTTTCTATTATTTGCTACAAGTTAGATTAATTCGGGATGATCTCGTTATTATTTCAAATTGCAATGTCCCGTTCATTTCGATACTTAACAATAGAATACAGAATAAATGAGGAAACTACATATAAAACGAGTAACATCCACCTGCAGAGGTGGCCTGGGTTATCTAAACAATCATTACCTTACTTAAATTAAACATATCAGTTGCTCATTAATTAGGTACATATTACATTGATATTATGATTCACCACTTTGCCTCAATTTCTAATTCGGCCTCTACCTTCTTAATTGATTGACCCCTGTTATCTTTATTGATAATGACCGCCTGGTCGTGCGTCGCGGGATCTTCGCGCCCTTATATTAATAATTATACGATCCTACATCTCGCGGATAGCGTCGCCATGTGGCGGATCGGTATGTCAGCGCTTTCTAAAACATCTCTATTGTCTGTCGAGGACAATAGTAAGTTTACTGCGACGACTTTCGGAATTATTATCTTGTTTTTTTAAAAAAATGTCTTTCCCAAAACAATGGCGACTTCTCTAACAAACGCAGCTTTCTAAACCGTTGTCCCATGTGTTCGCATTTGGCCAAGATGTTCTTTCTATTGTTTAATCGGGGTTAGAGATATACGTCCCGCTGCAAGAAAAGGTTTACCGTTTTTACCCTTCCAAGATGTTACTTAAGAACAAAAGGTTGCGAACGTATTGCCCATCCTAACAAAAGGCCGTGCACTCTTAATGTCTTTGGCGATGCCCAACGCCTTCGGCAACCCTAACTTTCTAATTCATTGTTTCATATGTTTTATGGCGGGCTATCCTAAGAGCCATCGTCCGTCGCAATGTTATTTTTTTGAACAATAGGTCACATATTTCGTCCTCGAACAAAAGATCGAACATGACCGGCTGTGACCACATGGCGCGTGATCTTCGAAACATGGGCGCTTTGATTTCGGTATTGCCCTAGGACAAAATTAATAACCTGGTTCGCGTCATATTCCGGTACATCAAATTCATTGGTATTACGGGCCCTATACACATTGGCTGAGGTTGACCCAATGTGTACAGGGGGTTTTAGCGCAGGTTGGCCGAGGTTGGCTGAGTTGTCGGTTTTTCGAGCACACATTGGTACACATCAAAAGAACAATGGCGACGCTCAGCCGGGTCGGCCACTTTTTAGTTCATCACCGTCCGTTGGCTGGGGTGTGCATCTTTCGTGTTTTGTTTATCGTGTTTCAGATATCGCCGAAATGTCGCTATCGTGGATCAATGAAGAGACATTCAAATTTATTGAATTATTATTAGTAGTGTGGGTAGAAATTAATTATGAAAATAATTAATGGAAATTTAGTTCAAAAACTTTGATTTAGTCACTTTTATATAATTTTCTTTATATTTTTATAGTATGATTCGTCAACCGATTGAAAATATAAAATAAATGTAAACATTAATTATTTAAAAATATAAACAAGAACAATATAAAGATAGACATAAAAAGTTTTCGAACTAAATTATCTGATAAATAGAACTCATTCATTGTTTTCATAATTAATTTCTGTCCATACTCCTAATAATAATTTAATAAATTTGAATGTCTCTTCATTAATCCACGATAGCGACATTTCGGCGATATCTGAAACACGAAAGACGTACACCCCAATCAATGGACGGTGACGAACTAAAAAGTGGCCGATACCGGCCGAGGGACGCCATTGTTCTTTTGATGTGTGCTCGAAAAACAGACAACCAACCTCCGCCAAAAACTCCTGTACACATTGGGCGAACCTCATCCAACGTGTACAGGGCTCTTTAGATAATCATAAGGCCAACGGGACTAGCGAAGGGAAAACTACATTTCAAAATGAAGACTATAATACACACACGTTCACCAGTTTGAAGATTACAAAGTGTACACTACATTTGTAAACTACATGAAGTAAACTAACTGTAGTACTACTGAAGTGAACTAATTGTAGTACTACAAAATTGTAGTATTAATGAAGTGAACTATTGCAGTACTACAAAATTGTAGTACTATTGAAGTGAACATATTGTAGTACTACAAAATTGTAATGATCTGCTTCTTCTTGTGCTTCTTGACAAGTGCTTCTTGAAAAATGTGCCAATAGAAAATTTTCAAATCCATGGGGGAGGAGGGGATTGTTAGTTTCCAGAAATTTCTTATTTTGGGATTGAAGAAATATATACATTTTATCATTCAGTGCCAAAATTTTTCTATTCCATGGGAGGGGGGGGGGTTGTTTCGGTTTCCAGAAATTTCTTCATTGATCTACATCGACATCTCAAAAATTTCACATAAAAAATGTACTATTATTTGAAGTATGTACTTTCAAACATCTTTGAAGTGTGTGTAGTTTGTAGTGTGAACTACACTTCAAAAGGTATGAATGTAATGTAGTATTATATTGTAGTAGTTAGTACAGAGCGGACCCATCACTAAACGGGACAAATGGCAACTCTCGCTGTGTTGTTATTATCTTATCTATGGTTGTGAGATATGCGGAGATATGTCAAAGTAATTCTTTCGGGCGGAGATAGTTGTGTGAAATAACTGCAGACAGAAGGCATTTATTTTGCGATTTTATTTCAGTATTATCGGCAATAACACTATACATCGTATTAGTTTTTTTACATTTCACACTTTCAAACTAATAATATTTAAATAAACAGTAAAAATGGCGAAAATGGCATTTCAGCACCAGGCGGGCACGGCTATGGAGTGCCTTAGCGTATGTAACGTTCATTATTTACCAGTAGTAAATCAAAAATATTGTAAAATAGTTTTTTTCGTAATTGTATTAACATTCGTTAAATATTAGTAACCTTATCGTTAAATAAATATATTTGATAAGAACACGCCTTTCTGCCTTCCTAAATCTATCCAATCCAATATAAATTATTTGATAATCAGGTCGAATAAATATTTATTATTATTACTTATTATATAAGCAAATAAAAAACAAGTGTGATTCTTTTAGCGTGGATTATAATGATAATAAAAAACATTTTTATTTTTTAGATTCCTATAACTTTACATAAGGAAACCAGTATTGATGCAGAAGGGAGAGATGTTGTGAAATGTGGATTCAAGATTGGTGGGGGAATCGACCAGGACTTTCGCAAAAGCCCTCAAGGATACACAGACAATGTAATTAAGCCCTTACAATTTATATTACCCCAAGAGGTTTATTCAGGTGTAGTATGAATATGCATAATGGCGGTCTGAACTAGACCCCTTCTTTATGTGAGGGCCTGTGATAGAGCGGAAGTATGTCTACCCCCGCGTATATTTCAGACATATTTATAATGCAGTTAAAATATTTATTCTTCCATAATTAAATCTCCCGGTAAACAAAACACAATTTTCACAATAAACATTGTTTTTTTAATTTTTTGAGGTGATGAGGTCTACATGACCAACAAAGTTTAAAAAAAGTCAATTAAATGTGTATGATTTATATTATGTACCTTATATTAAATAAATAAAAATAAGCATCGGCACAAGGGCCTCTGGCGCATTCACAACACGGTGTTATGGTGGTTCTCAGGGATCCCATTGAACATCTGCGGATTCAGTAAAAGCTTGATTGTAAGGATGATGGATTCTCAAGCAGAGAGACGTCTCAGCAATAGATCTGCACAGGCTGGCGTTTTGGGGCATTTGCATAGGGCGTGACTCGAGTTTCACGGAAGCTCGGCCCCGCTCAAACTTCATACAAATTTGGCTTGGAACCAACCTGGTCAGCAGGAAATGACTCGACTAAACAGAGATCTGGCACTTCAGATTCGCAGTAAATACCTCCCTGAAACCTCCTAGGAGGGCGACAGCGCTTCTCCAACTGATTAACCTCACTATTAATACCAGCGCACGGCTTTTATATGCTTTCAGTAGCGGTGGCAATTAAAAATAAACGAGATGTAGATTTTTAAGTTTTTGTTTCTACCAGTTCCTACTTCAGAGAGATCCATTATCTTTCAAATGCCAAAATTTAAATATGAATGCCGATTGATGATTTTTTTTAAAGATTTGCAGTCTTTATGGCAATTTGTTCCATTGGAGTACCATTATTTTTACAAACAGATCCCACGTTATGCTCATATTATTGAGGTATGTGCCGATATGATAAGCTCTGATTAAGATTTGTACTAAATTATAAATCTTTATCAGAGCGGGCTTTTTTATATCGTTGTACAGAATAAGGGATGTCATCAATAAATTGTTTTCGCTTATTTTACATCTTTATTTCATATGTGGTAGGAGCTTTTCAGATTTTTAGCTATTTTGCATTTGGGATTATAATAACTGAGAATGATAGTTTTGTACTCTAATGAACACTAGGAATTAAATTTGTTTTCTTTTACATCTGCAATTGTGTAGCTTGTTGGTCTTGTGGTTAAAACTCTCGCCTCGTGATCCAAAATTCGCAAGTTCAAACCTCACTACAGACCAGTAAGTTAGTCCTTTTCTGATAGCACAAACATTTACCTTAGTTTGAAAATAGTAAGAATATTAATGTGGCATGTATTCCGTGTTCACATCTCTATTTAAAAAAAAAATAGTCTCCGCAAATGTTTGCACAGAATCAAACCTGCCTGCCTTTCCTCACATTTTTTCAAGAATATTCAGCTTGATCTTCTGTGTAAATGGGATATTCTACCGTGTATATGTGACCTCTCTGGCCAACGTTTCGGATCCCATTGCAGGGTCCATCATTAGGGCTGATGTCGGACCCTGCAATGGGATCCGAAACGTTGGCCAGAGAGGTCACATATACACGGCAGAATATCCCAGAAAACTTTACACAGAAGATTCTGAATGGCCGTGAAAACCTAAGGACATTTTTATATTCAGCTTGAAGTATAGATTATTATCATAGGTGTAAGAAAATTCTGTAATATAGGATATTTTGACAAATAAATATTTTTTAATATTATTTCATACTACTCAATCTCTGTTTATGTCAGTGGTGAAATTTTTTCCCATATGATTTGCTAAAAGTTTTAAGTTAAGGATATTTAGGTTGACAAGTGACATCTTTGATGTGATCAGGAAGCATAACGGCATAATATCTCAGCAAAAATATCAAGAATTTGTTTTCTTTACAATAATTAATTTGGTTGCAGTTATGAGTTATCTGAGTATTGAATCAGATAAACTTAAACATAAAAATGCATATTCACCTCAAATTTATATATTTTGGAGGTGTCTGACGATTGATATGTAGAAACCAGGGTTCGAAAAAATCAGATGTTTATACAAACTAATCGAAAAATCTGATTTTTATACGTATCCGATATATGTATATCAAAAATTGGACATACATATATCCAAACATTTTTTCTTCTTTTTTGCACATGTCGATTGATACAAACTTAAAATAATTAGGAAATTTATTTTTTATTTTGTACATGAATTATTATGTTGCTCTTTCTAATGTAGTGTTATGGGTGTTTGTTTCTTTGTGTGAAATAAAAAACGGATTATATGAAACAAATTAAACTAAAAAACAACCGTAGCACTTTTTAAAATACAACTAGCGCCATCTAGTAACAACGGCAGACATTAACTCTTAAAAGACTGTGCTAAAAAATATCTTTGGGAACGGTGGTGTAACACAACGTTACATGATTAAAAATTGACATAGTTTTTAATATGTGGTAAAAAAATATATTTTCAATACAGATAAGACTTTTCAAAGGTCCCTTTATATAATTATGTAAGATAAACATACATACATATTTGCATTATTTTAGTAAATTATCAGAAAATTATTTTAGTAAATTATCAGAAAATTATCGTGGCGTATCGAATTCGCGTGCACTCATGCCGACGCATCATTACCATTTGAATTCGACGACGCGGCCGACTGCGGTCCGTCTTTGTCTAAAATGGGATTCAGCGGTGCTCTTTTGATATTGTTTTCTCTTTCACCAAAGTGTGTCTGTCCTACATGAAACGTGTGGTATTGTCGTGCTCTTTCTTACTCGATTTAACTGCGACATGCAATATTCTGATCTCTTTTACTCATTGGCCGAAAATACGACAGTAATGAATAAATATTTTTTAATTAAAAAATCCGTACATTAAAAAAATTTAATTAAGTAATTTTAGTGTGAAAATAAATGTTTATTAGATGATTACAAAAAATTTGACGTTTTAGGTTTGGTAAATAAGGTAGATATTAAATATTTTCTATGACACGTAGACCTATGTTACATCACCGACTCACAGGAATTAAAAAAACAACCTGTCGTATTTATTAAAATACAACTAGCGCCATTAGAAAGTTTTTTTGGATATATATCAAAAATAAAAATCAAGTATAAATATCGATATATATATCTTCGAACCCTGGTAGAAACTTAAACTGTTTTTCACACTGATGTTTGACAAGAATTGACATAGTATAATACATATAACGGTTTGGTCAATTTGGAAAAACAGGGTGTGTACCGTTATTTCGTTTTCACACATTTGGCACACGGGTTTTCAAAATGTGAACGGAAAAGCGAAACAAAACATAATAACCGGTATCAACAAGTTGTGAAAGGCACCGAAAGTTGTGATAGCTTGTACCAAGTATAGTACGACAGTAATTAATCACAATATTTATCATAAATATTTACTTTTCATTTATGAGGTATAGAATTATATACATATTTTTAATGTTTTAATTTACGATAACACCAAGTATTGATGGAATTGCTTGATTGCTTATGGAGTTATCAGCATAAATATCGATTAGGGGGACCTAAGATTCATCCCCCTTTCGGCAAGGGTGGATTCGTTAATCCAGCAGCAGCAACTTCAGCATATATACAATAACTGTGTATGTATGTAATCATCACTCAAGTTTCCGTAGAGCTAGAGTATTTTCATATTAATCAGAAACTTATTATTCATAAAAGATGAATACTTAGCAATTATTCTTGCCCAGTTCTATCAAAACATGGATTTACTCCATTTAGAAGTATATTTTAGAACTGGATTATTTGTTCTTTTTTCATTCATTTATGAAATTGGGTCAATTTCACAAGTTTTTCATAATGTTCTTTGGAAATTTTATGTCTCCTACTTCGATACCATCCCTGCTCCCAGTCTTAAATGGTTTAGTAGCTTCGTTAATTAATATATAGCTGTCTAAAATGTATACAATTTTGCATGGTTGGTTTCAGGAAAGGAGAAGTATAATGCAGAATGGCAGTGTCAATATGTTTTTTGTATTTTGAAATACTTTATTCTCTTTTTGTGATTGATTTTGGGGATAGGATGGGGGAGGGTTAAACCCCAATGAATCTTTTTCTCTTATCATTCATTTTACAAAATAGTAACATGTAAAATTGCATTGCATCAATTATTTCTCTATACATTATTTCCCCATGTTAGTTGAAGTCATAAAGCATGAGTAAACGAAATATATTAATTAAAATCTGCTATTTATACCAGTACAAAGCATTTTAAAAGCATACAAAAAAAATATTGACAATGCGCAATTTTAATGGTTTATAATATAACTAGCTGTAACCTGTCAAAAATGATGGAATATTGGTTCGCATTTTTTCGAAGCCCTAGTATATATTTATAGTATCTTCTTGACGGTCTATGGAGAGGCGGCGGTAGCCACATACATTAAGCGACCGGTTCGGGTTTGCCGGCCCCATGAATTCGAACAAAATTACACGAAGTCACAGACAGACAGCGAGATTATTGTTTGATTTTTTTTTATTGGGTTCTATTCAGATACTATTTAACATAATAGTATGTATGTACAATGTTATTGTTGATATTTGTGTTCTTAGTCCTCCTCACTAGGGGTTCCTGTGCTGAGGCGGACTAGTTTATACCTATTTTCTATTTTTAATACTCCTTTTAATTTATCTGCATTGACTCGATTTAGCCATACTTTTATTTTTTTTTGAACTCTTCAATCTTTTCAATATTTTTGAAGGTTGGAGGAAGGATGTTGTAGAGTTTTGTTGCAAAATAGATATAGCTTCTTTGGCCCAAAGTTGTGTTGAAAGTTGGTATATTTCTATTTACCATTTTACTGCCTCTCTGTTATATGCGCCGGGGTTCTATTGTTTTGTATCTTTAAATTGTTGTAAGAGAATGCTCTTTTCTAAATTGACTCATACCTATCCCTCAACTAAAATTAGTACTTTGAAGATATCGCAAATGTTTGTCTTTATACCATTGCTTAAAAGAAAAATTTAAACATGTGCAATTGCTGATCAGATTTTTTAATAGAATCACTATCGAGAAAATGGGACATAGTTATACCTATATAGTACTTGCTTGTAAGTATGTAATTTCTTATGTTTCAGGGTATTTACGTGACGGAAGTGTACGACGGCAGTCCAGCAGCTAAATCAGGCCTGAGGATGCATGATAAAATACTGCAATGCAATGGTTATGATTTTACAATGGTCACTCACAAAAAAGCTGTTAGTTACATTAAAAAGCATCCTGTTTTGAACCTCCTGGTAGCCAGGAAGGGAGTTACTTCCACGTAAACCATACTACCTCCTGATATTTTGATAAAGCTGGCAGCTAATAAAGACATTATCAGAGTATTGAAACTGCTTGATGCTGCCAATCCACAGAGTATTAGCTAAGTTAACAGTGGCCAAATTTTAAATGTACATTTTAAGTATTTTTAACCTAGCAACTAATGCAATACAAAAGCCATCACAGTAGTAGAGCCATATTAATTTATTTTTAAATATTAATTCAATTTCTTGAGAAAAACATTCTTTTCACCAGATGTATTCATTGTAACCATTACCGTCCCAATCATTACTTTTTACCTATTTATATGACATAAGAATACATTTTTTACTTTACAGACAAACCATAGATATAACTAATAAAACTAAAAAGTGTTTGTATCAAAAGGAAGCATTCTGGCCTAAGAAAAATTATCACTGCCCTATTATGAAATATGTAATACTGTAATATTTATGCACATATATTGACCTTTAAACAATATACACATATATTGACTTTTGAATGCAAATGTATATAATTTTTTCAATTGATTTAATGTGTCTATTTCGAATCCCCTTTACAATCTCCAACCAAATACAAGCTTAATTTTAATGTTGAAAGATAAATCATAAATTTGTATGATTAGACAACCATTAAAAATGTTGTTGTTGGATCTCCAACTGCAGGATTTATGTTGTGTTACAGCGTACTGTGATGAAGCATTTGTATTGAGTTTCCGCAAATGCATTTTATTAAATGTTAAATATAAAGAGTTATAGCGTCTTTGCATTGTACCCGACCTACCAGCTTTATGTGTGAAATGAAATCACAGAAGCCATTCCGCAACTGACATTGATGTATGTGATAATATTATTGTATGTTATAAGATTTATCAAAGGTTGGTTATGCATTTGTGAATGCCATAAACAAACACCAGAATTTTAGAGTTGTGTTTTAAGTTATATAGTTTCTATATATTATAATAGTTATTGAAAAATAAAAATAAATTAAGCAAATAGAAACAGAGTATTATTTAAACACTTTATTAATATCTAATATTAAATACATAGGCAAAAAAAAATTACATGACTTTTGCAATTAGGCAGAAGTTAATTAGTGGGCGGCCAATCCCACTGTCCCTTCGGTGGCATCACTTCAAGAGGCTCCCAGGGTTTCCAGTTTAACATCTTCCTGGCCAGAACCAACTCATTACTGGCCTGCACTATTAGTTCTTCTACCTGGCCGCAACCAATTTGCTTCTCCACGTCCGATACATTACTAGTCTGAAAATAATGAACACAGAAAAGACTATGGAGTAGAGAACACAAATACTTTAAAACAATACTATGTTAAGCACTGATCCAATTCTTTTTTCACTTTCCAAATTGACATTCTTCGCATTCCTTTCTTTAGTGCGTGAGGTAGTATTTCTGAGATAAATACAAAATCATGAAACTACCCAAGAAAATTTCTCTGGAATCTGTGAAACCTACATCTTATTGGAAATAAGTTTTTAAAAGTGATTTCCACTTCAGTTTTCCTTTTATATATGTGTATATGTATAAATCAGCGGCGTGCAGAGCATACAAGCAAAAAATTTGTGCATTAGTAAAGATTCTGGGAAACAAATACGTATTAATTAACCGGTTAATTGGTGTGCCGCCACGCGGCAAATAATGTTTCCATTGTCTGCCGCGCTAAAAATACACGAATGCACTATTTTTACTTGATTGTTTTTTTTATTAAAATTCGTATGCCACTAATTAAAAAAAAAATTAATTACCACTGTAAATTTTTATACTATAACAATTTCTTTCGACTTATAATAAATACTAAGTATTGTCTTGTGCAAGGAAAATGATTATAAAATACTAAATTTACATTTGGGTTATGTTTGTTTTATTTTATATTTCGATAGGTTTTACAGCGGAAGGTACAAAAACAATGTAATAAAATACCAATAAACTGAATAAAAAGCATATTTGAAAATGAGCATCATTGCGAGCGCGGATCCGCTCAATGAGGCAAGGTGATTTGAACACAAATTTAGAGTTAACCAAGATTTATTGAAAAGATAACTTTTCAAAATCATAATCTATGAAACAAAGTCTTTCATACGATAAATGTGAAATAAAAAGATAACAATAACCGAAAATAAGACTCACGCACTACCAATGGACAAAGAACTTTTATGTGTTCAAAGGTTTGCGTCATTTTCGAAAAAGTCTTTACTTCAAACTATTGCAAAATAATAAAAATACAAAATAAACAACAACTTAAGACACCTTTATCAGCAATTATTTCAATAATCAATAAGAAACCGTCGCATGTCTTTCGCACCGATCATAGAAAAAATGGGTTGCTTTTTTATACCGTTCTGATTGGTTAAGAAACCTTCATTCGTTCAGTAAGAATACACGTGAAGGGATTTTGAACTGTATTCCGTAATATTATAATAAACAGAAAAAAATGCACGCGGGCGTAGAAGCGCAGATCCGCATTCCGGCATACGGTTAAGTAATACTTATCTTAAGAAAGGGTTGATTTAAAATTATTTTGACTCATCTTTATGCCTGCGAGTTTTTTGTACTAGACAAGTAAATTTTTCATGGTGTGTCTCTTCGAAAGGTCCAATGTCAGGTGAGAACTAATTTTTTACAAATTTCACACAAATCTTTTTGTGTGAATTCTTTTCCTCTTTTTTATGCTGAATTCCATTTTTCTTTTATTATTTTTATAAGAATTACTGAGTTCAACAGTACAAATTCAATCAGTTTCTATTTACATGAATTAGTTTATGGTAATTTATTAAGAAACGTTTATTTACAACGACATTGCCATCAATGATATCATAAAATGTTTGATTTATTTTTGTGAAAAGGAACGTACATCTGAAATTAGTATTACATATTCCCAATTTAATTATACATAAATCGTCTTTGAAATATATTGAAAATTTTTGCCGTATTACCTATACATAAATTATTTATTTATTTAGAAAATCCTTGTTTACACTACTTCTTTTATAGTGCAGTTAATTTTGTGGATTGAAGCTACTCCAAATAGTTCATTATATACAGTTAAAAAAAAAATACAAAATATGTACAGTTGAATTCGGTTATAACGAGCGCAACAGGACCAACTAAATTTGCTCCTTATAGCCGCGACTCCTTATATCCGGGATAGGTAAATTTCACTTTCTAAATTTTTTTGATTGTGTAATGCTATTTTCAAGAGCAACCAAATAAACATCCTTATTTTTCCAGAGCGATGAAACTGTAGAAGACGATAGTGAAAACTTTTTGCTGGTGCCGTGTTCTATTTCACAAATAATTTTGACTTTTTCGAGAAACCGAGAGACACTTTCGTTTGTTAGTTGTCATGTTTCCGATAGAACAATACGCGTTTAAATGTTAATATAGTAAACTGCATAAAATAAACTGTCACTTCAAACATTTTGGAAACCCCCAATAATCGGATTTATATATCCAATATTCTCAGCTTTCAGTTCGCCGCCGTTCCTTTGATAAGGAATGCCGACGAACTACTGTTTACCTGCGCACGTGGCATTATCAGACACACAAGTTTGTGTACATCATAAAATGAACCCTAATTAAGTGCGAGCCGCTTTAAAAGCATAGTTCATTGTTATGAGTATTTTTTTCTGTAACCCAAGCAAATATGTATGCAGAGTTTCTAAAATTTGCTCCGTATATCCGAGAATCGCGCTCCTTATAACCGAGAATGATTGTATGGGAATATGTGCAAATCAAAATGAATTCACAGTTTTGCTCATTATAGCCGAGATCTCCTTATATCCGAGCTCGTTGTAACCGAGTTCGACTGTACAGGTATATGCGTATATATTTTTTTAAAATACAGGGATATAATCGGTCATAGTATAACCTAAGATTGTACCCACTGCACGCCACTGGTATAAATATTTAACTTTTAAAGATGGGTATTACTGTGTTTGCCACCGTAGTGTATATTACTGATTTTTCTATTTACATAATTGGATATTTCTGTTTTAGCTGTGATGTTTCATTCTAAAATCGACATCAAATTTAGTGTGAAGCAGCTATTTTGTCATATGACATCCTTGGGAGTTGATTGATTGAAGTGGACATTGCTGCCTTTGTTTTTTACACTACAGGGATGCTGCTCTCTTTGCTTTTACTAGTGATTTGGAAACATGATTTTGGAAGGGATAGAGCTATATCTCCAATAACATCTTCAATTGTTCATTCTTTTCAGTTCAATTCAGTACATTCTGTCTAAATTAGTTATCCTGCTTTTTTAATCGTATAATGCTTCGAAGGCTATGTCTATGTCCATTCCAATTTCACCAGTTCCAGGATTTACTTTTAAAAATCAATACTGATAGCAGAGCTTCCCTGTGCACTACCAATCTGTCAGATGAGACGAGCATTCATGGCGTACCGCGTACCTGCTAGGGATGGGCGTTGAATGGACGGACTAGTTGAAATCAACCGTTGACGTTGCATCGACGCGTCGACCGTTTACGTTTATCGCATGGACTAGTTGAATTCGTAGACGGTGGACAGCTGAGATTGACGCAATGCAAAGCAACGAGCGAGAGCAAGACAAAACGTCTCCGTTTATTTCTCTCGCTGTCAACTTGTAGATGCCATAGACGTCATAGACGGCTCGACGGGTAATTTCATTTCAACTCTAAAGTACACTACCATAGAGTGCAGATCTGTGTACACGAACTATGACTAGAGATTTGAAATTTGAATACATGCGTAGCGCGAGATAGGCTTAATAAGCTATTATCTATTATTTTTTACTTGATTTTTTGTGATGTCACGTGCGACGATTCGGTGAATTCCCAATTTTACGCCGTATAAAATAAAACAATTCTGTTTAATTATTTTATTTTTTATTGAACTATTATTAATTAATAGGCCGGCTAGATATTTTTCTAAAATCAATATTTTATTCGATCGATCTCGACTTCTTATATATTTACCTGAAAAGGGATGCTAAAATTTAATTATTGCGTTATTTCCTTACTTTTCAACTTTAGCATATAAATGATAAACAAACTTGTAGGGAATAAAAATTTCTATACCTAACTATGGTCCTTATTCAGGAGTCCAACATTAATTATTGTATATGTAATATAATCTTGAATTTAGGTTTAATTAATTTTTATTATAAATTCCCTATTTTCAACTTTGTAGATAAAAAAAAAAAATCTATTATAATTTTGTTTACACTTTTTATTAGTTTTTTACATGTTTCGGGAACAATGTTCCTTTTCTCAAATTGAGCCTTAAACTAAAGTTGACAAATAATACAGATATATTTATTTATTAATAATGTCACCACAAAGTGAAAGTCTGACTTTGAAAGATGTATTCTTCAATAAATTTCTAGATAACATCTCAAATGTAAAGTATTTTTAAATTATGTATTTATTTATAAATTTATAGATAATAAATAAATGTAAAGGTTTTTATAATTTTATTTAACTTGTATTGAAACGAATGAATTTTTCGTAATCGATTTGAGTTAGTGTAGTGATAGTCCAACGTTTTACAAAAAATAATACTCATAATCAAGGCAGGAATATAGTCCTGCTAGGTTATTATTGTTTTACAAATAACCCTGTACACATGTAATAATGTGTATCTAATATATTTTTTTATACACACATTGCTTTGTACTTTATATTTTTAATTTTTATACTCATATTTTAATGCTTATACCCGATACTTTCACTGCTTATATATGTAGTTTATATTTATATTTTACTGCTTACACCTGATATTGTTGTGTATACCTACTTCTTTCTTTATTATATATAGAAAGAAGTATATAAAACAATATGTAAAAGCCTATAAACAAATAAATAATAAAATATTTCTTTTTACATATAAGCACAAGTAGCGGTTTTACTTTCCCCGAAACTATATTCCTTCGAACTTCTTTAAATTTTAAAAATTAACGTAATAAAAATAACCAACGGTTGTGCCGTCGAGCAGCGTCGCGTCAAACCGTAGACAGTTGACTATCGTCCCGATGTTTAGATAAACGTCCGCGACGTCCGCGTAACGAAGTTGACGCGTCAACTAGTTGACGAATTCAACTAGTTGATCGTCTCGTCGATGGATGGACGTGGACGGTCTCGTTTCGTCGACGGTAAATACGTCGACGACCCATCCCTAGTACCTGCCTTTAAGTTAACGCGTCTGAAAATTTTAAGCAAATGTGTATAAAATGTTGCTTACATTTTTTATTACAGTTGCTCTTTCCATGATAATTTGTTCTGTATATTTTCTATATGCTGCAGTCTCCGGCATCTGGTTTAACACTCGTAATATTTTGCTATAAAGACTACCAAGTGTATGGTGCGGGTTGATGGATACTGCCAGACCAGTAAGGCCCGTCGCCTGTAAAATAAAATAATATTATCCCGTGACAATTGGTATTAATAGATCGTATTCACAGAATTAAACCGACCTTTTTCACAGCTCCTGCCATTTTTGATTAGGTAAGAAAAATCACAGAAAAATCATAAACACCGAAGTATAGAGAATTTACTGTAGAGCAAAGCCATAGAAAAGAGACAATACATATAAATAAAGCCATAGAGTAAAGCCATAAAGTCGACTTCGGAATAAAACGTAAAGGCCCCAGTACACATTGGGCCATGGGCCATGGTGGGCCGCGTCACCCATCAGGTGCTCACACATTGGCGCATGGCTCATTGCTGCCTGACGAGGCACTTAAGATGGACGTAATCACTGCCGCGGCAATTTATTTATTTCGAGCTATAACTAGAAAAATATTTAGAATTTCGCTCTAAATTTTACAAGCATATTCTCTGATAGTATATCTATCTGTCTATCGATTAAAGCAAAAGAAAAAATATCAACATTTTTCAACTTCTTTGCAACTTGATGGACGGTGACGAACTAAACAAGGGCCGATGTGCGAACATTACCGGTCCACTACGCTATGCCATGATTTCTTTGAGGTGTACTTGAAAATCCGACAATTCGCCATTGCGCGCCAATGTTGGCCATCATCCGCTATCACACGTGAACACCCCCGTAAACGTTGGTAATGGCCGGTAGTGGGCCAGTCTCAGTCGATATGTACTGGGCCCTTAAGACCGCCGCCACACTGAGTGGATCTTACGTCGCGTCTTTTCCGTCGCGGAACGCCACTACATATACACTGCGTGGACGATTGGTTGACCCATTAATTTGCTTTGCCGATTTTACGTTACGAGAGATCCTTGCAGTGTGATGCTGACGTGCGTATCAGGATTCTTTATTCTTTGAAAGGTATCGCGGGTATGCTCAAATAAATCTCTATTCTGTGCTCAAATTGGCTCAAATCTAGAGAAAATGGCCGATGGCCGTTCTTGTAAATGCTCTTGATTTCCTAGACAGGGCTTACCAATGTTTACGACTTTACGATCAATTACTTTATGATTTATTGATTGATATGAGAATTCATTTAATTTTAAGCTAATTATTATAAAATGGACCGAAAATATTGTTACTAAGATTAATGTACTTTTACATTATTAGCTTCGATACAAAGTCTTACATTATTGTGCCTCAAATGGTGTGACGGTTGATTGATGACACAAAGCTAATTAAAATTATATTTTTTAGTTTTGAAATTATTCTTCTTGTTTTGAATATTTTTATGTTATTTTACTCATGCCTTTAATACAACCGTTCAGGGGCTGGGGACGGTTGTAAAATTTTATCTTACATCGTTTATATCCCTCTTGTGTACCTTAATTAAAATTACAAGGAACATAAGTATTGCTGGCTTTTAGCCAAATTAAGACGCTTTATTTATTTATTTACAATACGGTTTTATACCTATTACAATAGGATATAACTTATCATTTTTTATGGAGCCAATGGTAGTGCAAATTAGAGGGAAATATATTACAGTCATACAAGACCTTTCGACGGTTGTTTCTAAAAGAAAGGGGAGAGCACGTGGTCCAGGCTTGGCGCGTCCGGTTGCGGGATCTGGCCGGAGTCTCGGAAACTCGCGGGGGGCGCACGTGGTCCAGGCCGCGGATGCACGTGGCGTCAGTCCCCCCCGGTCGCCGCTGGGACCGAGCTGCAGGAAGGCGTCAGGCCTTCCTCGGGAGCCCGCCGTGGTGAAGCAGCCATTACCTGGATCCGTTCAGAGCCTGCAGGGCGCCTATTCCTTAAGAGATGCTGACGGCGACGACCCGCGTTCTTGGAAACATGTGGCGGTGGCTTGAGCGCCCGCCGCCGACGCGGCGGCCGCGGGCGAGGATCCCGGGGAGCGCGAGCTGTTGCGGTGATGTCGGTCGGCACGAGACAAGGCCGGCTGTTGGGGCACGCGGCTCCAACCCTCTGTGTCTGCGGGGGAGGGGGGGTAGACTCCCCGCGCCCGCGATGGCACCCTACCAACCCCTGGCGGTGCAGGGTGACAACCCGTGGTGCCGCGCGAAATTAAAAATTAACTTATATATTTAATACAAAGCTTATTTTCTAATAAAAACAAAAGGAACGCGTTGCGGAACGTCACATATGGGTCGCGGTCGCATCAAGTAAAAGTTTTAGTCGTGACTATATCAAAGTTTTCGAACTAAATTAATGAAAAATAAAACTCATTCATTGTATACACAATTAATTTCTGTCCACACTAATAATAGTAATTCAATAAACTTGAATGTCTCTTCATTGCTCCACGATAGCGACATTTCGGCGATTTCAGAAATATGATAGACGTACAACCATAGATAAGATAATATAATACGTACAACCCAGTCAGCGGACGGTGAAGTGAATAATAGGTCATTTTGTGATTACCACCGGCCAAGCTACGCCATGATTCCTTTGATGGGTGCTTGAAAAACTGCGAAAAGACAACTTCGCCAACGCGCGCCAATACTCCCTGTGCATATTGGTGTTGGCTGGCATTGGGCCAACCTTAGCCAATGTGTACAGGGCCCTTTAGCAAAATAATAAAATAAAACAATTTCCATAGATTAATTTTCGTATTTCTTATCTGTGGATTTGTCGAATTAAATTTTTCTAAGCTTATTCGGAGAACTCCACTGTCAAATTGTTGCGGGACGTCGCCGTCGGGATATAATTTTCTGACGATATAAGCCTAATAAAGATGGCACAATCGCATACTGGAGGCGTAAAGCCTATGCCCATCTCCACTAGGCTCGTTGATGAGCGCGAGCGTTTAATTGGCATGACAGATGAAGAACGAGCCTGGCGCAAGAAATGGTTGAAGGATCAAGAATTGTCTCCAAATGAACCAAGATTTGTTCCAGAGTACTGGAAAGCGCGTATAAATCCGATCCGCAGATTTTATCGCTTTCCCTTAGATACCCTTTTCACAACAATTGAGCCAGCCGTGGTAGATACACATTTGATGTATTTTCATAGTTACATAATGTCTAGATATTTTCCATCTATTTGTTTATAAAAGTTGTCTACGCTGGAACTATGTCTGAAGTCTGCACATTTTTTACGTTCGATTTCTATATCCTATAATTTCAAATGGTGCTTTGTATAAACAATAGAAAATTAGAGATTTTTTTTAGCACAAATATGTTAACAAATCTAACCTAATCAACAATGATTGTATTGTTATTATATTAATTAAGATAGACATATTCTTTTTATGTCCTTAAAAGTTGACATGATTCAATTGATTTGTTATCCTTATTATTAATCCTATGTGACGTTTTAGTGCATTCTGAGATAAACAAATAAAACTGTTTTTATAAATAATTGCACAGACTAGATTTTTAAAAAATATTTTAAATGAGTACTAGGCAAACTTTCTAGATGAACGGCATTATTTATATGAAAAATTGACTTGTTCATCTCAGAATGTATTAAACCGCACATAAGATTTATTATATGTACAGCGACGAAATGTTCAAACAAACATACTTAACATAAATAAAGGCTTGTGCGGAAAACATATCTAATAACTTTTAAAAGTAAATATTAGATGCCGTATATCGATTTCGGGAGATTATTTGTTAAATTTTTGTATAATTATATAATATGCAGAAATTTAATGTTTCTTATTACTTTTGTGAAAATGTTGTTTTTTTTTTTTGTAGGGAGTACAACGGGCTGCACACATCCGTTATTTGACAGGAAAATTTATTCTCTTGGGATTTAGTATTCTATCCATACATTACTACATGAAGTACAACCGGAATGTAAGTGCATATAACTATCAGTCCTGTTGAATGTTGTAGACCCAAAAAAGGATGTTTTGAATTAAAAGCTAAAGGACAAATTTTTTTAATCTAACATTTTCAGCTTGACAATGCATCTTCAAATTATTCTATGATTTTAATGTATATAAGTATCCTTCTATTATTGTGATACATTTGTATCTCATTGCCGACATATATTTCCATAATCATTATCAAAAGGGTTACAAGGATTAATAAATTAGTTTGTGATTGTGAATGAGTTTGAATTACTATTAAAATATTTTTTGTGTGATGTACAGGACTGGACCAGAAAAGGAGGTTGGAGAATCACACAGTCTAAAGTTCATGTGCTGCCAGGCCATCCAAACTATCCTCAACTCTCTGAAAGATCCAAGCCTTCAGATTACGCTGACAAGGGCTTTAAAGATTCTCCCATATAAATTCATATGGTAGTTTTTTATTTGTATATTTCAAATTATAAATTTATAGTGTAAAATAAATGTATAATATTACATTTGTATTTTAATTTTTCCATTCGTCACAAAAAATATGGATTGTATGTGCGACTGCATTAACATCAGGCTAAATACTTGTGCAGACCAGAATTAAGTCAGAAAAATTATACTCATACTGGGTAACTTATTTGAATGTTTATTTTTATGTTATGTGAATTGTCTTCTGAAAGACAATAAATAAATGTATAATTGAAGACGAAGTGTAAAATAAATACATACAATATTGATTGGTGCGGCAGTAACTTTATGGTGCAACATGATTTTTTTAATTTACACTGAATTAATCTTTGTAATACATAGTAGGTTAATTTATCACTACTATAGTTTTGACAGGATAATTATCATCAGGTGTATTAGTTAGTGATGAATATAACTATATTTACAAATTAAATTTAGTGTAAATTTAAACAAATACATGCTGAAACTGAACAATGTAATAAAATCTGTGGCAGTCGTTTTTGTAATAAATTTGGTTGTGCACATACAAAAAAAAAGTGGGTAGAGAACCTCTCGGATATAAAATAAAGAATATTTCAATTGTCTACATAATGTCACAAAACTGGTGGCACTCCCAAAGAGAGAATTTTACTAAGTCAAACTTTGGATTGAAAATATCAATACCATTCTATTTTGAACTAGGTACATATACGGTTTTTATTTTTAATCCCAAGTTTTTCAAAAATGCCTCACAAAATCAATATAATTTCCTTATAAAGTGCAGAAAAGAGAATGTTAGCAGCCATCAATAGTAGTTTCACCATTTTTATTCGGTTATTTACTGTCTGGTTAAATGAGGACTTGTGAACCATACGACAAAGTTCCAATACGTATCAGAAAAAATATGATTTTCAATGATTTAGGCCGGGAATGTTTCCTGGCCGAGGCAGGACCCATTTTTACTCCCTTTATATTAACTCGTGGCGTCTGCTTGTGTTCTTGTCTGATGAAAAACTTTGAATCCATTTTAAACCCCTTACCTTGGCTGCAAGACCCAATTACTGCAGCAAAAGACATCAAAACACCCAGGCTTGGGAAAACCACACAGATGTGTTGTATTCCCTCATCAGGAATCGAACCCGGAACCCTTGGCTTGATAAGCCAGTGCCACATGAGCTGGATTACGAGGACCGTCACTGGTTTTATTCTGTAAAAAAAGATTTCTCTTCTAGTTGGCACACAGTTGCTGTAAATAAATATTTATTTTTAGGGAACCAATAATAATATAAGGCTGGAAAAAATAATGACAAAGTAATAGTTTTGAATTCATTTATTGTCATAAAAGATGCAGGCAGCACTGGCACTGGTGTTTTAGGTGCAAATTATTGATGACTGAAATATTGACGTTTATCCTTTTATGTACGGAGCAAGTGCCCAGACGTGAATTGATCCTTGAGGAACTTGAGTTTTTCGAAGTAAGGCCACTCATTCGAATTTTCCTCAGGCGCTGCATTTCCTGATTTAACTTCACTTTTCTTCAATTGTTTCCCAAACTCCTGCCTTATATTTTTCCAGTAATTTTTAAATTCCGGTACTGAAACAAAAGATAAAATGTAGATTAATTTAAAATTAATTAAGATATTAGTCTATTAACAATAGTTTTTTCCCTATGTTTTTAATAATTAAAGAGATAAAATGCCAATATTATTAAACAAATGATTTTTTTTTAAAACAGCCTCATTTCCTAACTTTTAAATTTACGTATTTTAACGCGCTTTAAAATTACAGATTTCTTGCCATAGCTTCAAAACATTTACATTCACATTTCGGATGGGAGCCTCAACTGTAAGTCAAATCAATTGTGCAACGTTCTTTGGCTAACACTACTACCTATTCATATGAAACAGACTACAACATCTGATTTTTTGAAAATTGCCGAGGAATATGAAAGACTGGGATTTCCCAAATTGTATCGAAGCATTGAACGGTAAATATGTCAGGATAAGATATCCAATCCACTCCGGCTCTATGTTTTTCAACTGCAAGATGTATTTCTCTATAGTTTCGCAAGGACTAGTGGACGATCATCATAGGTTCATTTCAGTTGAGGTTATGGTAAATAAAGCGATGCAGTTTAATTTTAATTTTAATTAATTTTAAAGTTTAATCTTTATCAGTATTATTAGAGACAAATAACTTGGGAATACCAAGGAAAGGATACTTTCAAATTCTGAACATACTGTTCCATATGTTTTTGTTGCTGATGATTTCAATTCAATTTCAATTTCAATTTGAAAGATAATCTGACGAAGCCGTATCTTGGGTACTCAATGACAATGAAACAGGAAACTTTCAACAAACGATTGTTAAGAGCATGCAAAACAGCGGAATGCACATTTGGAATACTTTTTTCTAAATTGAGAATTTTATCGGAACCCATTGAAACTAATGAATCAACTGCAGACATTATCATAAAAGCTATTTGCATTCTGCATAACACAATACATTATTGAAAGAGTCCCATAATTTTTTGAATCCTTCTGAACAATGGAGGTATGCAGCGAAGTAGAGCAAATAACCCTTCAACATGAGCAAAAACGATTCGTAACACCTTTGCTGATTATTTTGCAGCTAATCCGTTAATTTAAAACTAGAGAAATGTAATTCATATGTAAACATTAAATAATTACTAGAGATGAAACGGATAGTGATTTGGCCGGATATCCGGCGAGCCTCTACGCTGGATAGCCAGATATCCGGCTGATACTTTTTGCGCTCTGTTATATTGTTATTATTGTAACTTGTATATTAGAAGATAATAAAAAAAAATGTTGACAGTGAAACAGATCGCCTTTTGGCAATATTTTGATATCAGTAGTGATAATAAAAGAATTTTACCTTCCATTAAAATTCCTATTTTGTTTCCCTCGACGCCTGGAATCCATTATGAGAGAGAACAGCCTGCTGTTTCGGCACTTATACACGCGTTCCTACCCCCTCTGATTCCCTGTTTGCGACAATTTATTCCCGCTGGTATCCCTGTTTCCGGTTGCGTCGGCGCAACGGTTTTTCTTTCATATGACTCATAATGCACCAGGTAGGGATTACCTGGATTCCAGGCGTCGAGGGAAACAAAATAGGAATTTTAATGGAAGGTAAAATTCTTTTATTTTGTGTTCCGTCTCGACGCCTGGAATCCATTATGAGAGATCTGTTTGTTATCACCTGGTGACCTAGTGGTTCGACGTTATATGTGACTGCCTATATTGGCGTAAAGAGAGGCGCTAATGAGCTCTGGGGGCATTGTTGCTTGGGGTTATCTACTATCTCTCTTTGGTAGAATTTTCGGAAGGTGATTTCACTCTGCCAGTTTCCCCTTGACAAGATCTCCTCTATCGGGTAGTTTTCCAGCCAATTCAACGAAGCCACAGCAGAACGAACAATTCCTGGCGTTGCTTCCACTCCAGCCTCTCTTAGGATTGACTTGATCCAACCACCTATTATTGTCCGTGAAGCTGGCTTTACTTCACCTGCTGTCGTCACAAATAGTTCTTTCATGTCCGGCTTTCGTCTCGGCTGTGAGAGTGAGACCAGCTTTCGGATCCAAAACAAGGGGTTGATGTTCATTTCATCCGATGCGCTCAACCTCCATCCCGATTGTTTGTGTCTTGCCGTGTCAGTCTTCGCTCCAAAGGCTGGCCATAGCGTGATGGAGTCTCCTTTGTCGATCAATCGGTCCGGGGTGACTCTGAGAAGTGTCAGGTCTTGGACTCTTCGCCCAGATGCCATGATGAGTAGTATGGCCGTCCTCCTTGACACGTCATACCGGCTGTTCCTTGGCGGGTTTTCACGTAGCCACTCCCCCACTACTAGGGGGTTCCAGATCGGGAGTCTCTCAGTGCATCCACCAGAAACCGAGATGGCTTTAAGGACGTGCCTGACGAGGAAGTTCGAGCTAATCTTATCTGCATCAAGAGCTGGGCAACAGAAGGATACGATTGCCGATTTGTGGACCAATATTGTTCGAGGGGCTAGCCCTTCGTGGATGAACAGGTTGGCCAGATATCTTGCCACTGGTGCAGGGGGAGGGTTATGAGGTGGGACAGAATGCGTGGTACACCATCGCTGCCACCTATCCCAGGCCGGCTTGTAGGTGTTCAGCGTTGAGCCTCTCCAGCCAGATCTGAACAGCTGCTGTTCCTCCTGGCTCCAATCCGCTATAGCCTGTTCCCACCCCCTGCTATTCTCCAAACTTCCAGTTGGAGATCCGACACCCTCGGTGGGGGAAACCCTGTCGACGTATCGATCAGGACGCTCTTCAGATCTCTTACGCTTATTGGCCCTCCCTTTGCTCGTTGTTTGAGATCGGCCCTCCAGAATGTCTTCTCCCATCTTGGCACAACTAGGAGAAAGGTGCCTCTTGCCAGGTTCAAGTGCGCCAGTACTCTTGGGACGAGATTCGGCGGCGGAAATACCCAGGCCAGCTCGTAATCCCAATGCTGACTGAATGCGTTGAGATAGGAGGCCGAGCAATCGGTTGAGTCTAGCGACACGTAGTTTGGCACCACATGGGCGGTGGCCGATGCGAAGAGGTCGATCTGAGGACGTCCCCATATTCGGAATATTTCCTCTGTCGCTGGTTCCAGGAGGTGCCATTCCGGGAGTGGTGTCCCCCGAGAGAGTCGGTCCGCAATCCCGTTGTATCTCCCTGGAATGTACTGCGCTGTCAGAGATATTTCCTGCTGGTCGATAAACTCTAGGAGGTCTCGAGTTATCTTCAGAAGGCCCAATGATCTTGTCCCCCCCTCCTTGTTGATGTAAGTCACTACTGTCTTGTTGTCTGTCTGCAGTAGGGTCTTCGTTCCTCTTAGCAGGTAAGCGTGATCCCTGATCACTGCGTAAACAGCGAAGGCTTCTTTCTGGTTGGAATGCCACCGCATCTGCTCTGGGGACCACTGGCCTGATATCGTCTTGTCGTCCACCTGGCCGCCCCAACCTGCGTCCGCTGCGTCTGTAGTCAGGAAGTGGGAGAAGGGGGCTTCGTGTATTGGGCAGGACTCCCCTACGGCCTCCAACCACCACTCTAGGTCTTGCCGAACCGCGGCAGGAAGCTCCACTTGTCTGGATGGCTCGTGCCTCTGCAGCTGGCGGCTGAATCTCTGCAGTCTTCGGCAATGCAAACGACCCCGAGGGGTGGCGAAGTTTGCGAAGTTGAGTCTCCCCAAGAGGCCTAGAACCTGCTTGGGGGAGCAACTGCCGGCCTCGATCGGGCGGCGCAGTACTTGGCGAAGGCCAGAGCACTTGCGGTCCGAGAGGGATTTCTGGTTGGCTTCCCAAGAGGCCTAGAACCTGCTTGGGGGAGCAACTGCCGGCCTCGATCGGGCGGCGCAGTACTTGGCGAAGGCCAGAGCACTTGCGGTCCGAGAGGGATTTCTGGTTGGCTTCGGTGTCCCAAGTTATGCCCAGAAACTCCAGCTTTTGGGTAGGTATAAGGACACACTTGTCGCGGTTGATGCACCAACCCAGATGCTGGAACAGATTGACCGTCTCTACTGCCTGGGTCGCTAGCAGGTCCCTTGACTGATTGGCCAGAAGGAAGTCGTCCAGGTAGACTACGGTCCTTATTCCTCTCTTCCGCAAGAGTCCCGCTAGCCAGTTTGACAGCGTTGCGAACATTCTCGGGGCTGATGACAGGCCAAAGGGCAGGCAGGTCATCTGGAGAAGTTCCCCTTGGTAGTATAGTCTCAGGAACTTTCGGTGCGATTCCGCTATTGGTAGGTGAAAGTATGCCTGGGTTAGGTCGATTTTCACCAACCAATCTTTGGGCTGGAGGAAGTCTGGGACCCGAAAGTGGTTGAACAGCTTGAAGGGTTTCGCCTCCACAAAGGCATTCAACGCCTTCAGGTTGAATATCGGCCTTAGGGAGTTGTCCGACTTCGGAGTTAGAAACAGATTTGAGATGAAGCTCGGAGAATGATCTGCTCTTTCCAGCACGCCTGACATCTTCAGGGCCTGAATGTGACTCGACATGTCTCGAGACTCCTTCGTGCTGAAGCTGCTCAACAGCTGCCTGGTGGGGAAGACTAACGGAGGTTTGGCCACAAAGGGGATTCTCGCGCCCTTGAGGATTCTCAGCACTATAGGTGGTGCCCCGAACTCCTTCCACGTGCTTTGGAACCTCCTCAAGCGTCCTCCCCAGAACTGGTTGTTCAGCCTCGCGTCATCTTCTACCTCTGCGGCTACGGTCACCAGCGGGTTTTCGGCCGTGGTCTGCCTTCCGGTTAGGTCTCCTGTTCGGGTTCCCTGAGCCTCGCTCCCTGTGCCTCGGCTCCGGCAGAAAGGGCTTACGGGACTGGAGGTATCCCTGGTTCGGAGCTCGACGAGAAGTTGACGGCTGGGGCTGAGATGTTGACGGTTGGGCCAGGTTTCGGGTTGCGGGCGAGACCATCACCTTCTCCTGGCCCCCCGTTCTTTAGGATATACGCCGATAGCTCTTCCCTATTGAACAAGTATCCCGAGCTTGGAGGGATTTTGGCCGCACCTTCTCGCACGAAAGGGTCTTTGAAGCCCTCCAATATGGCCTTTCGCCGGTTCAGTATACACTCTGCCCGTCTGCCGCACACAATCTGCAGGATGTCGTCCGAAACCTTATTGTACGGAGCATCGCTGGTGAACATCGACTGAATCCGCTCGAAGAGAGCCGAAGCGGACAGATCCGTGCCGGGTTCGGATGCCCAATTCACCAGCAATTGCATCCCGTATCTCAGGGTCTCCCTCTGGGCGAGCAAGGCGTTTGAAAGCGCGGCGAGCGATCTTTTCAGCAAGCCAGTATGGGTCGGCGCGTTATCGATCCTTCTCAAGTCGTCGTTCACCGACAATTCCACAAATGTGGGAGTCGCCGCGTAGGTTCTCTGCGTTTCCGCATAGCGAACGCCTGACCACTCGTCGGAATCGAAGTGTTGCAACTTCGAGATCTGTTCGATCCGCTTCGGGTCCGCTCTCGGTACTGGCGGCTCCTTCACGACCGTGCTGAGCTTGCCGAACTCCAGCGTATTCTTCGCCCTTCTGAGGCTCGGCGGCGGCTGAATAAAGGACGCATTCGCGTCCTCCACGCTGGGCTCGCTCGCGGCCACGTGTTCCGGCGTTGGCGGCGTTGTTGATGCAGGAGCCGCGCCGCCTGCTAACAAGGCCTCCGTCAGAGCAGTCACCTGTTTTAGCAGGTGGTCTACACGCGGGTCGTATGCTACGCGGCGTCTCTTTCGACTCGGTTCTTCGAAAGAAGATCCGTCATTCGAGGATACCGGCGAAGGAGCTTGCTCGTCCGCCATCTTGTTAACAAATCGTTTGACGAAATTCACGGGATTTACACTAAAATATCAACGTCCTGTCGCACTATGTTAAAAATTTGTATAGTCTAATGTTTGTTAACCTAGGGATCAAAAATTAAGGGGGTAGATTGCAATAGAAACACAAAAAAAATCACAACAAAAGTTGGCGTGTCTAGACGCGTGCAAATGGCGCGAAACAACGACGTCATATGAAAGAAAAACCGTTGCGCCGACGCAACCGGAAACAGGGATACCAGCGGGAATAAATTGTCGCAAACAGGGAATCAGAGGGGGTAGGAACGCGTGTATAAGTGCCGAAACAGCAGGCTGTTCTCTCTCATAATGGATTCCAGGCGTCGAGACGGAACACAAAATAACAAATTTTCTCATGGTGGCGAGGGGAAAAAAAGCAGGTTCATCATCCATTATTCATATTTTCTGTTACATATGAGGTGTATAAAAGCAAAGGCAGCAATATCCAAAATAATATTTTTTAAATGCACTGTCACTGTGGAATTTACTGAATTCGATATTTTATAGGAAATATTCAAAATCATATTTCCAAATCACTATTCAAAACAAAGATAGCTATGTCCACTTCAACTAATCAACCCCTAAGGATTTATCACTTGACAAAAAAGCCGCTTCATACTAAAGTGAGATTTGATGTCATTTTTAGAATGAAACATAATAGAAAAGATAATATAATTAGCAAAAGCAGTAATGTGCCCTATTTTCTAGCAACACAGCAATATCCACATTTAAAATGTTTATTTATACACAAATATTACAGGAAAATTGAAGTGGAAAATGGATATTTCGTAGAATCCTTTAGTATGTCACAACTGACAAGTTGTTTTGTATTTATCACAGAAACACCCTAATGGGATATTGTAGCCTTTGCTTTTATACCCCTCATATACCCTAGGCACGTTTATCTTTTGTTTTGAATTTATTTAATTATTTGGTGAAAAAATATGACTTAAACTAGGCTATCGGGTTTTGATGAAAAATACATTTATATCATCTACCTACACATCGAGAGTATATTATACTGGACAGAAGGCACTAAGGCTGGAAATTCACTGCAAATGCATTTTTCGGAGTTTTTTCACAATTGTTGGTTTTTATTATTCATTTATTCATGTTTATGCTAGACTACAATTTTTTAGGACGATAACTTAGATAGAATTTTTGTTCATGTATAAAAGTAATTAACTGAACATTGTTTACAATTATTAAGAAAATATAAGCAATATTCGTTTTTATTGTCTTAGAAATGATCAATTGTGTACGCAGAAAACTTTTTCTTATGAGTGGAAACCTAACATTATGATGATAAATAAATCTGTACTAAAATAATTAAGGAATGCTCAATATTAATAAAGTGATAAATTTTTCGTTATCTTACTATACGAGTACAATTTTAAGATAAGTTTTGTTCAGCGAGACTGAGCCATTCTAATTAAAACTTCATACTCAAAATAGCGTTTCGAAGATCAGTATTAAATTTTGTGGACTGCTTAGTTTGAATAATGATCTACTACACTATCTAGTGGCAAAAATCCTTCTAGCAGAAAGCATGATATGACTTAGTGCTTTCTGTCAGAAGAAAAATAATATGACTTCATGATTTTATTAATTTGAAAACCAGACGTCATCAGAAAGAGCCCGACATAAAATCTTGTTGGAATTTATAAAAATGTCTTGCGATGAATCTTCCAACAGTGGAAGTTTATCGCCATCTCCTACGCCTGCTAAGAGAAACAAAAGTGACGAGACTCACTGATCAAATAATGATCAACTGTCACTCGTGAAGCTCACGATACATTTCTGGATTGTTTCGACGAAGTGGCAAATGAAAATAATAGTCAGTGTCAGGATCAAGAAAATAACGTAATTGCAAGCGAGATTGACTATTATTTGAAGAGAGTTCAAATCGATCGTAGTCGCGACCATTATATATGGTGGTCAGCTAATTCAAAACAGTATACAAAGATAAAGTTTGTCAGAATTTAGTTTTCAGCTCCTTGTATCAGCGCATAGAGCAAAAGACTATTTTCTGAAGCCAATCATGTTTAAAAAAAATAAGAGCAATTACTTATCCCCTCAAAATGCAGAGAAACTAGTGTTCATCTATCTTAATTTGTCATTGGTTAATTTTGAATACTAACAAATTTGTTGATTAAATAAATAATAAACAATTTTTTTATGATTGCGTAGTTTTTATTTGCCTGCAAGTATCTTCCTTTATCAATTTACTGGCGATAATTTTGTGAAATTTTTGCATTTGAGGTACTATCCGGTATCCGGCCGGAAAGTAAGGTATTATCCGGTATCCGGCCGGATATCCGTTTCATCTCTAATAATTACATAAACATTTTATTGACTTCTTTTTATTTTTCACTACAATACCTAGACAAGAATACTAATAATTTTTTCCAAATCTCGAAGTGAATGGTGGTGGGTATACTGTATGTATGTAGGTATTAAAGTATAAAACTTAAATTACAATTTTGATCAAGCAAAAAATCAGGGTTCGAGGATATATTATATCTGCGGATATATATCACGATATTTATGGCTTGATTTTTATTCTTGATATATATCCAAAAAACTTTCTGCGGTCGTTACTAGATGGCACTAGTAGTATTTTAAAAAGTGCTACAGGTTATTTTTTTTTATATCTGCGGTCATTACTAGATGGCGCTAGTCATATTTTAAATTTTGCTACGGATATTTTTTAGTTTAATTTGTTTTATATAATCTGTTTTTTATTTCACACAAAGAAACAAACACCCATAACACTACATTAGAAAGAGCAAACTTTATATAATATTAAACTTATATATAATAATTGCATATATTAGCTTTTTTAGTATGCAAGTAATTTATTTAATAAACAATAATTCATGTACAAAATAAAAAAAAAATCCTAATTATTTCGAGTTTATATTAATCGATGTGTGCAAAAAATATGAAAAAAGTTTGGATATACAGGTGTACCAGAGCTAGCAGCAGAAACTTGGCCGGTAGATTCCTGCCTATGTTATGAGTCTAAAATGTTCAAGCAACCATGACCTTAATATCAATAGTTTGCATTTTTTTTTAAAATATTTCCGACTTATTTTTTGCAAAAAGTTGAACTATCATTACAGTAACTTATATCGATTATGAAAAATTCATTTGCTTCAATACAACTTAAATAAAATGATAAAAACCTTGTTAAAAAAAATAAAATTGCTAGGTTTTTATCATTTTATTCGATTTGTATTAAAGGGAATGAACTTTTCATAATCAACATAAGTTAATGCAATGATAGTTCAACTTTATGCAAAAAATAACTCAGAAATATTGAAAAAAAAATGCAAACTTTGATATTGCATATCTCCATAACTATTGACATTAGGCCATGGTTGCTTGAACATTTTAGACTCATAACATAGTCAGGAACCTACCTGCCAAGTTTCTGCTGCTAGCTCTGGTACACCCTGTATATCGGATATACATATATCAAAAAATCTGATTTTTAAATTTTTTTGTGTAAAAATCGGATTTTTTCGAACCCTGTAAAAATTCAGCTTACCTGTTGATCCGCATACTGAAACAACTTTCTTCCATTTTCTGGCTAAAACACATCTGTTGTGGTGGTTTTTCCCCTGCTTATCCCACAAAGCTTAAAGATATTAAAAAAACAAATCAATTAGAACCTCCTTATCCATAATTCAATTCACACAAGTAAACAATTGAACGGAAGTGGCACTGTATCGGACAGGTAGAATTATGACGACGGGATGATGATGATGATGACCCGTCTGAAGTCGTGAATGTTGGCCCTTTCGGGGGCCCAGGTCCGTTGTATGGGCGAATGCCGTACGCGGGACCCACTTCGCTTCCAAGCGGATAGTCGGCGCGGGCAGCGAGCCGGCGTTGCGATCCTAGCTGAGAGGATACTGCACCGACGCGATGTGTTGACATCTCCGACGGAGGGCGTTGGAAAAGTTCCACGAAGAAATTGCATTTTTTGGTCTTATCTTATAAAGTGTTGAAATATTTGAAATACTTAAGAAAATGAAATATTTAAGTTTGATGAAATATTTAATGAAATATCTTAAGAATGAAATATTTAAGAATTAGATAAGACATTTGTAAATGTAATATTGAATAAAATTGATGTTTCGTGGTCTTGATATGCAGGGAAAGCTCGCGCGATGGGAATAAAATCATTTTTAAATCGCGCGGAGCGCCGCGGACCATCATAGAATGGCCGCTATTTTTATGGAATTTATGTAAATGTCCTGCCTCAAAGAGGCGAGGAAGTAAAAATACATAAGTATTTTAAATGTGCCAAATGAGTCCTTTGTGTGATATTGTAAAGCAGAAATTAAAATGAAAAATGTTTATGAGAGTAAAATATCTCGCGTGGGCCCTGATAAACTCGCCTGACCGCGCCGCCTGTTCTTAGCCCGCGCAGGTTAATGGAAAAAACCCGGCGCCACGATGGCGCCGTGCGGCTGGAGTTGGGGCCGCCAGCGAATATTTTTGAACTCTGATTACGGACGTTACAGACGTCCTAGCGAGCTGAAACATTTTTTATTGTGTTCCTCATGTGAACATCTATGGGAGTGATATGTTTTTGCGTGTCTGAAAGTTAGCTAGTGCGCTTTATTTGTGGTGACATACTTTGTCTGCCTATTACGCAATTAATATCTATCCGACATACTTGAAAATATCACCAAAGGATGCGCTTGGTTGAGATCTATCTAATGGTATAACTTAGAATCTCGTAAAATCATGTTTACTATTTTTAACCGAATTAAATGTAAATTAATTCTTGAAAATGCCACGGTAAATCGGCATATTTTGTTGAATAACTAGGTAAATTCACTCTTGCGGTTCCAGTAAACGACATCATCCTATGGGCAAGACATAGATTGGTATAGATGATGTGTTAAAATCCCCGGGGGGGTGGCGTTTAATTTGCTATCGATTAAAATATTCAATTTTAATCCGCGAATCGGCACGGGAGGCCGTTGTTTTGCGCTCGAAGCGCCCGGAGAGTCAAGAGCGCTGATTGGTCGGCGGCGCGAGTCAGGGGGAAGCTTTCCGCACTGTATAAATACTGCGCCGGGCGGGCGAGAGCCTCATTCTGCTGGGAGCCTCTGCCGAGTACGCCTACTGGAACATTTTATTCTGCGTTTTACTTCACACCCTGCTTGACTCCTGCTTTTCTTCTTTGGATTTGGACTCTGGATTTTCTACTGACTTCTGCATTTGGACTTGGCTACGATTTTGGATTTATTGGACTTGTTTTACCACCTGAGGCGACGACTTGGCACGGATTCTGGACTTGAAGAATTTTCTGCGCTCCACACTCCCGGCCTGCGAGTACATCGGCGGCTTCGGAAGCGAACTCAGCGGACCGCACCTGCTATTTATTGTTTCCGTGGGGAACAGGCACTATGTAGAATCACCAAATGAAGACAATAAACTAATGGTAGGTAATGTTCATTTTGCAGTTAAAATAGATACAGAGTGACATGAACGATACAGGATTAAAAATGATAATGATGCCTCTTCCAATAAGCTCTCTTGATTTTATATTATTTTTCAAACAAAGGGTACATTGGGTTGACGGCAATTGATTATAGACCACGATAACAAAGGATATCTTCAGTCAATGAACCAAGATAATATGAACAATATAAACAAGGAATCGATTTGAAGGAATTTGTTGACTACATATAATTTTTTTTTAAATTATATAATATAAATAACATAAATAATTGGCGTGGGATACCCATCCGAATGCAGGTCCCAAATTTATATGTTTATAATAGTCCAAAGATTTTTATAACAATAAAATAAGCTGAGGCGAATTCGACCAATCACAAGCCAGATCACATTGATGCTTGCCGTCAACCGCAATATAAAAAGAAAATATTTTATTTTCAAATAGGCATCAAAGTAAACCTCCAAGCAGCCCGTGATGTATCGCAGTGAGATATTCTTCGGCATGTGCGTGCGTATCTATTAGCATGCATTTGTTTTACATGGAGGTGACATCTAGGTAGCAAGCTGAACCGCGATATATAGCCCAATTATAGTGCTCAAACAATATTTTCGCCAGTCTTGTTTTCTGGAATGTAAAAATAATTTAACATTATATTTTCTATTTGTTTCTAAATATTCTAAATACAAAGTGAGGTCTGGGTGGTATATATAGTTTTTACATAAAGAAGGACTTGACATGACCAGGTAAACTAGACGCTGGAAGATATGTTATGTAAGAAGCCTCGACAATTAACAAGTATACATGAGAGCTGTGTGGTAAGGTAAGAGTTGTGAATCCCCATCCATTCTGCCTAGTCCTGCAGAAAGAGTGAGAGAGAGAGGCAGGCTAGTTATTCATAAATCACTTTAAATTGTATTGCATTGAAATATATATAAGTAGGATCTCAATATCTTTAGAGAACTCAGAATATTGCAACTTATTCTTTGTGTCTGCTTAATGCACAGTCTATGGCTTAACAAAAGTGCATCTGATAAAACACAATTTCATAAATTAAGTAATAGTTTTACCATTTGATTCTGGTCAATAATCCTTGACTGACCCTGAATGTACAACTGAAAAACATCCCAACAGTATTGAAAAAAAATTTGGAGAAATATTTTCTTGATATAATTAAAACAACAAAGCCGCCGAGCCTATTTCGCATACATCATAGTCTCGGCTTGATTGACTCCCGTGGACAACATCGACTGTTATGAATGTCATATAAACTAGTTATTGTTTAGTTTTTGTTTATGTTATTAAAAATAACTATGTAATATCATTTTTTGCGACTAAAGATTAGGAGAATGCAATTATTCAGCTAGATTTTAATCGCATCGTAAATTGATTTCGACTGGCAGAAAAAATAAGGAAAGTGAAGATATCAAGTATTTTCTGCCTTCAGAAATTATCTAAATTTTAAACAAAACAGAGAGCATCACATAACAAAACACAGAGCATCACATAAAATAAAACACAGAGCATCACATAAAATAAAACAATGTAGAAATGCTTAAATGTATACCTATATGATTTGAATTAAAATTAAATGAACACAGTCGTCAACGTCAAATTAAAAATCAAAAGCGCAGATAAATGGTAAATATTGTTCACGGCATGTTCATGGTACTAGGGATGGGTAAAAAATATCGATATATCAATATATCGATTTTTTTTTCGCGATATATCAAATATCGATATTTTTTTCGAGTATCAAATTACTATCTTTTTCAATATTTTTTCCAGCGACCTTTTTTTTTAGTCGCCAAAGTTTATTTTGGGGAAAAGTGTCGAAATGTATATATTTCTCCTCCGGTGACCTTTTTTTTGGTCGCCAACAGCGTTTTCTCCGTAAGTTTGGTACATTTTTGGAAAAATATATCGAAAAATATCGATATATTTCTTCGATACATCGATATATTTTTTCGATATATCGTTTTTGTTTTTCTTCGATATATCGACATTGTTTCTTCAATATAACGATATTTTCTTCTTCGATACATCGATATATTTTTTTCTGGTGACTTTTTTTTGGTCCCCAAAAACGTTGTTCCCTTACTTTTGTCACATTTTGAAAAAAATTATAGAAAATTATCGATATATCGATATAATTTTCTTATTTACCCATCCCCACACGGTATTCATGAATGTATGCGAAAAACAAAATAGGTACTACCGCAATATACTTGAATATACCCAAAATACCGAATGGCGGAAGGAGAAGCATAGATCATAAATAATTGGACAAGAGAAGAATTATTTGATTTTCTTCTATAATTTGGAATACAAATCAGAAAGCTAATGGTTACTTCAATTCACGAGGGCTTGTGATTTGTTACGAGGATGGAACAATATTTTTCACTCATGTTCCTGATGTGGAACTATCTTTAAAATTCCAACGGGACCTGCAGATTTGTGCGGCTGAGTAAACGTATAAACAACTTGCAAAACTATGGCAGTATATTATGTGTATTTAATATGTTATTTGGCATACTAATTTAATATTAATAATGTTATTTTTTATCGCATTTAGAATATCAAGTGTAAACAGGCCGCCGCTTTCCATATTATTATCGTATATTCTACACATTCGTCCACATTATCTCGGATAATCGGGATTTTACTATATAAGCGAACAAAAAGTGTTCGTTTTGATTCTTTCTCCATGTGAATCCGTGTTTTTCCAACCTTTAGAGTTCGGACTACGGGTTTGGCGAGTGAAATTATTATTACTCGAAGAACACTAAAATATTATTGCTACATGTGTTCCTAGTTGTATGTCAGGACAAAAGAGTATGGCGCTCTATCCTCTCTGCCTACCCCCACGGGGAAACGGCGTGATGGTAAGTTAGTTAGTTAGTTAGTGTTCCTGGTTCCAAAAGGGTTAACACAGTTGGGTAGGAATGTACTTCCACGTGAATTAACTAATTGACATTGCATATATCTTTGGTTGACTCGTTGCCTTTTTCTGTGCTTTTGTATATGTCAGATTATTATCTAGTGCGGCTATAGTGCAGCGTTGTTGGTTCGGTGAAAAGTTGATATTAACACATCAATGTTTTTGGAAGAGTAGGTTTTTTATTGTTTGTGTTTAAACCGAATTTTACAATGCCTGCTTTCCATAAAATTGAAATAAATAAAACAGAATGGGAGGTACCAGAGCGATATCAGATGCTGACTCCAGTTGGCTCGGGAGCTTATGGACAAGTCTGGTGAGCTATTTCTGTCTTTTCTTTGAAAATACTATTTTGAAGAAAATTCTTCCCCTAATTTTAAATGACTACCGTTTTAGCCTTATTTATCCGAATTCGGGGTTCAGCAAGGTCGTTGACTGTTTTATTCTTCAATACCCACGCATTGTTTTTCTTTGTCAATGTCATTTTAAAATATTAATTTATTTTGGCGGGTCTTCCTTACAGCTCAATAAAAATCAATTTATAATGTTTTTTTAGACATTTACAAAAGAGTGATTCAGTTTATCTCTGTGATTTTGATATTTTATTAATTAATGCGTGGGTTTAACATAACGTGTAGCAAGTTGTAGAGTGGGTAAAACAGGTTTTGATTACAGTTGTTTTGTAGTTTAATAATGTAAACAGTTAAAAATTTAGACACTCATATTTACGCTTATTATTTTACACAGCATCTTATTGGGCTTCATTTTTCTCTCTGTTAAGAAAATAATGCATTTCTTTTTATGTACAAATGCATATTTTATTGATAAGTAATTGTAGTGTTTTTAAAATGTAGGCATCTTCTTCTTCTTCAGCCTTCATCTCTCCACTGCTGGATATAGGCCTCTTCCCTACTTTTCCATCCTACCTTGTTGTTTTCCCCCACAGCGGTTATGTCGTCAGCCCATCTCTTTCGAGGTTTTCCGACCTTTTTATTCTCCCTAGGTCTCCACTTCAGAACTCTGGGAGTCCATCCATGTAAGGGCCTTTGTCTCTACTCCATACGTCATCACTGGCACTATGAACGATTCAAAGGCTTTTCTTTTAAGGCTAATTGGGATCTCTTTGTTCTCCAAAATATGTTTGAGTTTGCCAAAAGCAGCCCGGCTCATTCCTATTCGTCTTGGCGAATTCTGCTGTTTGGTTTTCTTTGTCCATTTTTATCTTGTGTCCTTGATATATCTGTATATTCATCTACATTTCAATATTATTGTTATTGATTGTGATGATTTTGTTTTCTGGACTCAAAATTTTTGTTTCCTTTATGTTCATCTTAAGACCAACCAACAAACCAAGCTCGAAGCCTCATGTAGTTCTTGTATCATTATACTTAGTTCTTCGATATTTTCACTTACAACTACTATGTTATCAGCAAATCTTAAGTGACTTAAGTATGTGCCATCTATCTTCACACGTTTGTTATCCCAATTATGAGTCTTAAATGTAGGCATAAATAATGTAATATAACTCAATGGTATGGTTTTGTGTTGCTTCTATTTTTTTTACACACCTTGAGGGGAGTTTCCTAAGATTTATACATTTTTGTCCATACCACGGAGATCCCATATATTCAGGATAGTGCAGTGACATATACACAAGCTAATACAAAGAAAGAAATATAATATGCTAATACAAAGATCGCGACATTTCTATTAATAAAGTAATCAATATTGACATACATATTTGTTTTTCTCACGTGTGAAAAAAATCGAAATATATTTTCAATTTTGCCAAATTTCAAAAAGTTTTGAATTATATGAACTAAAGTGTCTTGATTTGTGGCACAAGGGGCTAAAAATTATTTTGAATTACGAATTAGTGGGGTTTTCGAATTATCGGGGGTTAATTTACTATGAAATTAACATTTTCGAGTTATCGGAGTTCGAATTAACGGGGTTTTACTGTATTCTACTATTGATTGGCAAAGTAAACATAGAATTAGTAAAATAATAATCTAATAGCGTTAATAATAGTTTTTAATAATCTTCAGCCTTAATTGGTATGATAATAATTTTTAATTGGTATGAATTAGTTACACTGTGAAACTTTGCTACACAAGGCCACAAGTGTCATGACAAACACATACGTTTCGACCATACAGAGATGTCATTAGATAATTTTAAACCGCCTTATATTGTTTTGTATTATTCTGCTATCTGTGGACAATGATTCGCAGCTTATAAAACCTATAAATATTTAATAAATTTTACAAAATCTGAGATATGGTAAGCGTCATGTTTGACTGGTAGTATTATCATGGTAGGATCATTTGTGTTGAATTTTTTTTTACACAAACGTCGAGTATACACTGTTTCAAATTTACATATTTTTTGATCATTAAATTGGTCAAAATACCAAATGATTGTATAACACATGGGAAAACCATATTACAGAGAAACATAATCAAAATGGTATTCTTTTAAAAATTCGGTTCTGTTTCTGCGAGCTTCTTTTGTGCTAAAATAATTTCATTATGAAAATTGCAATTTATAAATTTTTGAAAAAATTTATTATCCGTACGATACATAGTCTGTTTAACTCTTTTAATGGATTGGGTGAATAGTTTAATAGATTATTTTGGTTGTGTTGAGAGACGTGTGGGAGACAGGTGAAGATGCGTGTTTAATAGGGACATAGAGACATGCCCATCTGTTTGAGACATGAATCTCGCTAGGCACGTGTGGCGTTGAAGGCACACTATGTTAATTGTTTACTGTGTAGATGTATGTGACAAGCTAAGGTAGGACAGATAGAGATACAGGATGGCTATAAAAACTCACGATTGTACAATGGTCGATTTATTTATCTGAAAGATTACAATAATGGTTTACGGAGTACAATAGCGAACACTGGTGTAGACTGGCAGGCCCACTGTCAGGCGGTATATTGTCGCTCGCATCGAATTCCTATTGGTGGAGATAGGTGCTTCACACGCTTGCAGAGCTAAAGTCACAGCAGACCACCACACTCTTTTCTTATTATATTAATTTTATTTTTTTATTAAACGCAGGCTTACAGTGTTCTCCATATCAAATATTACCGGTTATGTTATAGGTTAATATTATAGGTTAACGAATGTTAACCTATAATATTATCAAATATTATAGGTTAACATTCGTTTCTGAAATTCATTTTCAGTTGGTGTAATTTCTGTACATGTTCATGTAAATAAAACTAATTCATGTGAATTGTAATGATTTAGTGCAAAGTTAAATGCTTTTGAGTTGGCAGATGCCACCTTCAAATTGCACCATAATGTTTTAAGTGCAAATACATAACTTACATATTGTATGTACAAACTAAATTAATGCAAGAGAATAATTGACATTTGGTTTTATAATTGTTTATGATAAGTCAGAGTAGTACCTGCAAGCGAAAACTATTGTGTAAATTTACCATTTCAAATTTGCAAACTATCGTTGAACATTAAATAATATTTATCATCATCATAACTCTTGGCTCTACAACCCCTGGTGGATCTTGACTTCCCCAAGAGTCTTCCTCCACTCATCTCGGTTTTGTGCCAGATCTCTCCAGTTCAGAAGCTGCAGGGCAGATATGTCTTTGAGGACATTATCGCTCCATATTAATTTTATATGTACATTAAAATTGGACGGCCCTCGTAGCGCAGTGGGTACGACACTGGATTCCCACACTGAGGGATCCGGGTTCGATTCCCGGTGAGGTCACAGTTTAATGTATGTGATTTACTCAATACTGGGTGTTTTGTGATGTATTTCGTTTTTGTAATTGGGCCTCCTGGCCTGTTGAAGCGTAAAAAAAATATATTTAAAAAAAAGAAGAGGATTCCAAGTTTGATTGAAAACGTTTATTTACCTAGTGAAGAAAGCTCCTACATAAATTAATATAGAAAAAGATATATAAAATCTAACCTTACTCATTCATACATCTGCCAAATATTTTGTTTTAAAATTGGTTAATGGACACACTTTTATGATTTCAAACATGATACCAACAAAAAAAATCGATTAAACTACTTCCTTTTATAAATCCCATAATTTTTATGAAAATTGCACTGAAAAATTTCTACAACTTTGGAAATTAAAGAATGTACATATACAGGGTGTCTCGTAGCTAGTAGCAAAAACTTTGGGAGAGTCTTCTTCATTCAATTTTGAATAGAAAATATTTTTTACAGTTACGTCTGTTCCACACTATTGGTCCGCTCACGTTCAAGTCGAATATTCTTCCATATGTTCCATGTTCCTGCAGGACATATACAGGGTGTCTCGTAGCTAGTAGCAAAAACTTTGGGAGAGTCTTCTTCATTCAATTTTGAATAGAAAATATTCTTTACAGTTAGGCCTGTTCCACACTATTGGTCCGCTCACGTTCAAGTCGAATATTCTTCCATATGTTCCATGTTCCTGCAGGACACGTAATGTGAATGACTTCATTGTGTATTAATATTTTGCTGGAGCGAGAGCGGACACACGGGATAGTGTGGATCAAGCCTTAAGGAGGTAAGCGAGATCAAAGTTTGCATTTTTTAGAAATATTTCTGACTTATTCTGTAAAACGCTGGAGTTTCATTAAAGTAATTTATATTAGGTCCTTACATATGAAATTGACGTTTTTCCGTACTGGCAAATTTGATCTCAAATATCTTCTCATTGGTTAGGAATTCCAAATCCAAATTTATACAGCTATTTACTCATGTATTTGTGTTTTGAAAATTATAATTCATTTGTTTTTTCCTCAATTGTTTTTTTCTTTGCGTCACTCAGTTTATAAAATGAAAAACTTGAAATATCGCGTTATTAACGAGTACGAGTTCCACCGTGGCACCAGTGCTGCAGAAACGGCTCGAAGGATTAATGATGTGTATGGCGACGGTGCCGCAAAAGAAAACACAGTGCGTTTTTGGTTCCAACGTTTTCGTTCTGGAAATTTCGACCTGCAGAACAAGCCCCGTGGACGGCCGGAGACCAAAGTTGATAATGAAGAATTGAAGGCGATTGTGGAAGCGGATCCATCGCAAACCACATCCGAGTTAGCTGCAGGCTGCGGTGTTAGTGATAAAACTGTTTTAATCCACTTGAAGCAAATTGTAAGGTGAAAAAGCTTGAAAGGTGGGTACCTCACGAATTGAGTGAAGCAAATCAACAAACGCGCGTTGACTGCTGCGGTGCATTACTCAACCGGCACAATAATGAAGGGATTTTAAATCGAATCATTACCTGTGATGAAAAGTGGATCCTGTACGATAATCGGAAGCGCTAATCGCAATGGCTGAACCCTGCCGAACCAGCCAAACCATGCCCCAAGCGAAAATTGACTCCAAAAAAGTTACTTATGAGCGTTTGGTGGAATAGTGCTGGTGTCGTTCACTACAGCTTTCTTAAATCTGGCCAGACGATGACGGCAGATGTCTATTGTCAGCAACTGCAAACCATGATGGAAAAGATAGTTGCTAAACAACCGAGGCTGGTTAATCGCTCTAGGCCACTGCTGCTTCATGATAACGCTAGACCACACACTGCACAACAGATGGCTACCAAATTAGAGGAGGTTCAATTGGAATGTCCAAGACATCCACCGTATTCTCCGGACCTTGCCCCAACAGATTACCATTTTTTTCGAAATTTGGATAACTTCTTGCAAAGGAAAAAATTCAACTCCGATGGGGCAGTCAAAACCGCCTTCAAAGATTTTATTGATTCCCGTCCGAATGGTTTTTATAGTAAAGGGATCGATGAACTACCTATGAGATGGCAAAAGTGCATAGATAGCAATGGTACATACTTTGAATAAATAAATATATTATAATAAAAAAAATCGGCTTTATGTTCCTCCCATACTAAACGTCAATTTCATATGTAAGGACCTAATATTAAATATTAATTCAATCGCTTTGATACAATTCAAATAAAATTATCAATTTGGGCCACATCTTATTTGCAAAGTCTTAATAATTTTATTTTAATTTTATCGAAGCGAACGAATTTACTTTCATGATGCTTCGATATTTTACAGAAGATAGGTCGGAAATATTGCAAAATGGAAAAAACTTGGCATAATCCAAGAATATGGTCCCGTTGTTACTGGAAAAAAATGCAAATTGTGATGTCGCTTCTCTGTTTAACTGTTGACATTTCACCCAAAATGTAAAGAATCTTTTCTATTCAAAATTGACACCTGTAAAAATATTTATCTTTTATAAAAACATGAGTAATATTTTCATTAGTAAATTAGTAAATTTGAGTGGATCCATGCATAACCATTGTTGAATAGATACTTTTTAAGATGCTACTGGGACTATATGGTTTTCCACTTTGTGGACTTTGTCTTTCAGGAATTAATTAATGACTTTAAGAAAACACTCTAGTGTCATTGTCAACATTAACTTTCAAATTATATAACATATTTTCTCACATAATCTATTTAGTGTTCATTATTAAATATATGTTTTTGCTATATAATTAAGCACAAACTCACACATTGTCTCACAAATGATATAATTAACCTGTCTATCTTATTTGTTTTCTAGTTCGTCTCTCGACAAAATGTATAATGTGAAGGTGGCCATAAAAAAATTGGCAAGGCCTTTCCAATCGGCCGTGCATGCCAAGAGAACTTACAGAGAACTGCGAATGCTCAAACACATGAATCATGAAAATGTCATTGGTTGGTTTGCTCAAATTCTCCATTCTTTTAAACTTATCTCATAAAAAATATTGAATTTGTGTTCTAATAATGTTTTTTTATCTTATAGATAAAAAAAATTGATTACTTAATCTACATTTTTTCGCTTGCCTAAAAATATCTAATTTTAATTTGTGAATAATTTTATAATAAAATAAATTTTATTTCGAAATCTAATATTGCAAATCTAGTTTAGCTAAAAAACATTTCTCATTATTATCTGGTTTCACACTCGATCAGTCAAGAAAACATAAGGAGACAATTACTTTTTTTTACTAATGCTTATATCAAACCAAGGTCAATTGACATGTACCTAACTAACTATTGGTACGGGTTATTTTATTTGTGACCTTGTCTTATATCTTTGATTATTTCTTGTCACAATTGAAATAAAAAAAACTAAAAATTTTGCAAATGAATGTAACAAAACGGAGCATGTGGTAGGTTTCTGGAAAAGTGACTTCCCATGATTAAATATTGGGTTATAATCAATTTTATACTATTGCAGCATGTAACCTAGAGGTTACAATGTATTTTCTTACTATCTCAATATATTTTTAAAATACATGGATATTGTAAGAAAAATATTATTATATATATTTTAGAATGTCTGTATTTCTATATATGCAGGGGATCGTGATTAATGGGGATCGAAAAATCAGCCCAGTGAACAATTCGGGGATTAGATTTTTTTTTAAATATGTATAAACATTTAAATTATATGTTAGTATATAAATATTTTATACATCGGTTGATAAATGATAAGTAATAAAAATTTAAAATACAATATTTTTTTATTTATTACATAACAATAATAAAATTGGATATTTTTGCGGTATTTATCTACTTTCTTTACTGTGTGTAGACAGTAGTTTTAGTTTAAAAAGATTTAAGGATGTGAGGACTTCATTCTAATTTTTATTTAATGTATTCCAAATAATAAATATATATCTCCAAGTTACAAATCACAAAAATTTAACAAGTTCCTTTCGAGGTCCTTCGCAATGTTTGTATACAAATTTTTGTTTATGTTAATATGTTTATATATGGATACAGGGGTAATAAGTAGTGTAATAATAGTAAATAGCGTAATATTAATTTTTTTCAATTATCTAGTTGTCACTGCTTTATGAATAATTAGTATGTGCTGTAACTTTTAGGCCTTTTGGATGTCTTTACCCCGGATGAAGGTCTGCAAGAGTTCAATCAAGTGTATCTAGTGACACACCTAATGGGTGCAGACCTCAATAACATTGTCCGCACTCAGCGACTCTCTGATGATCACGTGCAGTTCTTAGTCTATCAGATACTCCGTGGATTGAAATACATACACTCGGCAGGAATTATCCATAGGGTAAATATTTTATTTGCTTAGCAGTCTCGGACATAATCACGAGACAGAATCAGTTTCTAATTTGTATTTAATTAAAAATATTATAATACGTATCTTTTGAGGACACAATTACTGGATTTTGTCTAAAGGGGAATAATTATTAATTAAGAAATATTATAGAAGTCTCACAGACACTTAATATAAAATAAGAGAGAAAAATTTGATGTGCGAATGTTCTTACGGTGGAATTGTGAATGTTGCATTGTGTAAAGTGATCACTTAAGCCAGCTCATATAGGTCATAAGCCATTGCCCACCCTATAAAGACTTCCCACGTTTCCCCGTGTAAATAACTTCTCTCTGTGAGACTTCTATAGACGTTTAATTTTCAGGAATGATTGTAAAATCAATCATCCATTTCCAGAATTCAGTGTTTGTATCCATAAGATCACATGAGTTTTTTTTATTATAAATATTAGTATAGGACTAGATTTTATTTAGTATAAAGCACCCTTAAGATAAAATTTTAACAAGAATAGTGCTGTATAAATTATCCTCCATCACAACAATGTCACTGTCATTATAATAAGTTATTATTTAGTAACTACTAAGTGTTGACATCTTCGTTTATAATTATAGTAAGATTATTTTGCCACATAATGTATATTTTTTAATCATTGATTTAGCAACATTTCTTTTTTTTTTTATTTCAAATGACAATTTTATTTTATTGAATTCTTAATTCCACCCATAGGATTTGAAGCCATCAAATATTGCAGTAAACGAAGACTGCGAACTGAAAATATTAGACTTTGGCTTGGCAAGACCAACCGAAAATGAGATGACTGGTTATGTCGCTACAAGGTGATTTTCATAATAAATTAAGTATTATTTTCTACCTCACTTTTTAAACTCACACAGTGATATATTGAAATTTTTAATAATTCCAACAATATTGTAATATTCTATAAGAGGTAATAAGGATCCCTTGAAAGGTTTATTATTGTGATTACATATCAAACATTATTAATATGTGATTGCATATTTCAGGTGGTACCGAGCCCCTGAGATCATGCTCAATTGGATGCACTACAATCAGACTGTGGACATTTGGTCCGTGGGATGCATCATGGCCGAGCTCATCACTGGACGTACACTGTTTCCCGGCACCGACCGTATCCTTTGCAATATATTAAATAGTAATACGTAATTACAATACTTGTTTGTAAATATAACCCTATTGCATTTTGACATGCACGCTAGAAGTCTGCATCAGGATATATCTAGGGATTAGAATTATATTACATATACAGAAGTGTGTACTCCAAATAATATATTTTTGGAGTGTGATTTTGTAATTAATGCAGATTTTATATAAGCTCTTATTTTCAAGAGCTCTTGAAAATAAGTTCTCTCCGAGAACTCAGAATGATACTTTTTAACCCAGGCGTAAGTTTAAATTGTTAGCCAGATAATATTTATTAAGCTAATAATTTGTTGTCATTGCATCTCAATCATTGAGCACAAATTATCAGTGCTTTTTTGTAAAAGCCTTTACTGAATCTGTGCATTGCCTCGGAAGGATGTGTTCATCAGGTTGAATAATGTAGTAAATGTTGTAGTAGAATTTGTGAAAATTGCCAACCACGGTCTCGCCAGAGAGGGACCAAAGAGTCCCCAAATCAGGTCCTGCCGCCCAGCAAATATTGCAATCATTTAAATGTCATAATTTAGTGATGGTCAAACCGTTATTTTATCTGGTTACACATTGTACAGTTATTTGATACTTGTATCTTATTGTATCACTGATTGGTATCTGAGATATAATTATTGTGTAGTACCAATGGTTGTTCGTCGAATTGCGAGAAATCAATAGCCAATCATCGACACAATCAGATACAAATCTTAAATAACGGTTAGTGTGTCAACGATTAAAATACCATCGCTAGTCATTGACATTAAAGTATTTTTAATAAACAATGTGTAGTTGATGTTGCATTCTTGGAATCATATTTAAATATCATTCAGATTTGTATCAACCTCTTCCACGTAAAGTATTGTTTTTTAAATAAATTAAAAAAATTAATAAATTTGTCTTTTTTAGTCAGTCTAGTATTTCACATGTACATATTAAACACTAACTAACTAACCATCACGGCGTTTCTCCGCAGGGGTAGGCAGAGAAGATTGAGAAGACACACTCTTCTATCCTGGCACACCACTTTTGCTTCTGCCACGTTCATACATCTTCTCATACAAGTTCTATGATTGTTGCGGCTTTTAACAGGGCCGTCTTCAAATACTTGTGGTATCGGATCATTCCAGGTCTTTCGCGGACGCTCTCTATTTCTGTTGCCTTCAACACTCGCCTCATATATTTTCTTAACCATCCTTTCCTCGTTCATACGTTCCACATAACCAAACCATCTCAGCACTCCTTTCATTATTCTATCTATCACACTACAGCCAACATTGCATTCACTTCTAATTTGTTCATTCCTTACTCTATCGACCAAAGATTTTCCGCACAAGCGTCTTAGTGACCGCATTTCCACCGCATTCAGTCTACTTTCATTCCTCTTTTGCCAATTCCAGTATTCACTTCCATACATCAGGGTTGGCACTAGAACACCATTATGTACCGCTAGTCTTGCTTCCTTTGACAGATTCTTATTGGCCAAAAGTACGTATTGAACACAATACACCTATATAGAAAAAATACTTGTGAAATACTGGAGCAACTAAAATGACCTATTTGTTAGTTACAATACTTTTATATAAGAGTTGGTTTATAAAATATTCCTCAAAAGCATTTAGTTTCAGAATTATGTTTAATTAAGTTCAATTAGATAATCGCTAATAATCAGTCACCGACAAGAGGATACATAATGATTGTTATTAAATTAATGATAGCATATTTGTAATCTCTTACTTATTCGTTTATAACAAACAATATGTAAGATAAATTAGAATTTATATAAATATTATGATTATCCTTCCCAGATAACCTTTTTTAATCAGAGATAGCTGTCAGTTGGATGTCATTTAAAATGGATTATTTTAATATGATATCCACATTGTCGTTTATGATTTTCAACTTACCTAGGTAAAAGTATAAGTTTTTCAGTTAAGGCTGGACATTTACTTTACGAATTTGAAATTTGAAGTATTCCGTGATTTGATTATGTTTTTTTAAGACGAGTCTGATACTTCACCTAAATTCAATATCTGATGAACACCGGAATTTCGTTATATTTTACGTATTTATTGCTACAGTGAAAAGTTGTGATAGAAAGAGACGAAAATACAATTATTGTTATTATTGTTGTGATGTTCAATGTTGACGCGCCAACACTTAAAATAAACAGGAACATCCAAGAATAGCCGATATCCGACTTCTTATGTCAAAATGCTTATATAATTATCCACGCGCATTTGTGTAAAAATGCTTGTTTTGACTTTTGACATGGCAGTCCAAGGTTGCCAAATCAGATAATAACGAAAAATTTACAAATATGGCTGGAAATAATGAAATAACTGACAAATTTATATAAAGAAAGCCTTATTATACGGGAAAAATCAATTGCTTTTGAAAATATCTTCATATAATATTGTATTTTTTTTTTAATTTTGCCGATAAATATGCTTTTTAGTAATTTTTCATCAAAAAGGATAAGTGGCCATAAATGAATGACTGCCGCTCAGTGGCCCAAGACATAATTTTAAAACTACGTCATTTGTTGACATATTTCATACTTTGGAATTTTTATTTTTAAATTCTAATTAACGTGTTTTTAGTAAAAAAACTGTCTTTTAAATAGTGGTTGAAGCCTCAATATACACTATATTGTTTAAAATCATCTCTTTATATAAATAAAAAGCGTGTTTAAACCATCAAAAAACATAAAAATATCTTGCAAATTTAAAATTTTATAACTTTATTAACATTTCTTAATTATTTTAGTACAGTACAGCATATCAAGGAAACACGTTCTAAGTAGATATAAAAATTCCATAACTAAGAGTGATTTCTAAGACACTGAAAATGAATTTTATGGCTGTCAACTAATGCTTATATTTCCTTAATTATTGTAAATAATGCTCAGTTTATTACTTTTATATAAAAACAAAGGTTCTATCTAAGTTATCGTCCTAAAAAAATTTAGTCTAGCATATACATTCTGATATAAATTAATAATAATAGCCCACAATTAAAAAAAAAATGCATTTGCAGTGAATGTCCAGAAACCAGAAATATTCATAAATTAAAGAAACAATTATTATATTAATCATCTTTTGTGGAATACAACATCCTTGCTATATAAAATATGCATTGACAAATTATAGTTATTTATTGCATTTTCTAGCAGATGACATTATGAACATCTTTGCTTGTGTATTCATTTACGTTTAAGATTTTTAGATACACAACCATATAAACAATCATTTATGGTCTTCAAAATCATTTATAAATGATTCCGAATGCATGTTTTATTACTTTCTGATGTGTTAGTGTTATTTAAAAATTATTAAACAGTTACATACATTCTGATACTTTGATTTTTTATAGTATGTGCCTGCTATAAGTTTGCAGAATTATGTTTTCCAACATTAACACACGCCATGTATAGATTTAAAGCTTTTATCAATTCACAAAATTTCAGTTTGAAGAAAGGGAAAACATTTTTATTTTAAGAATTACATAAATATGTGATTTTTATTTAAATACATATTGTCAAATGATAACTTTATTTTTTTCAGGAATACGTAATGCATATTTGTGTGGGTACGACAAATTTGATAACATTATTTATTGTTTTAAAATCTCTTGTCAAAACTTATTTCTTTTACTAACAAATTTAATTTAATTTTTAAAATATATGACCTGTTAATCTCAACCGTATTAACCGCAAGTTAAAAATTGCATGTCATCTACTGCCAAAGGGAGCATATATTTATTTGAACAATATTAGGGATTTAATAACTTCGTAAAAAATATTTTCACTTAGCAAAAGATAAAACTGGAACAAATTAATTTTATGTTTTTTTATTATATATTTTTTATGCCAAATTAAATTGAGCGGTAATTTCAACTATAATTATTAGTTATGATTGCTTCTCATGAAAACATTTATGTATTTATTCAAGATTTTCTATTTCAAATTATAAAGTAAAAATTTTCATAATTCATCATTAATTTTAATAGCAACACATTATTTTGCAACAGCTGTAGTATTATAAAAATAATCATTTTGTTAGTTGCGTAGCGTGGCATATTTTGATGAAACACAACACACCCTTGTGATAAGATTTTTCCAATATATAATGTAATTAATATGAATGATTGAGAATTTTTAAAGCCACCCCTGCACGTCATTTACATATTTAATTAAATATAAACAAGAAAGTCCCAACATTTGTATTTTTTTTACCACAATGTAAAGTGCTGGCAATATTATTTTTCTCGCACATAGTTAAGTTTTAGAACATAGTTGAATCCACCAGTGCACTGTGGTCGGCCTTAATTGTTGCATCAGATATCCATCAACTGAATTTGATAATGGAGGTGCTAGGAACTCCAAGTGCCGAGTTCATGCAGAAAATATCTTCCGAATCTGTGAGTAAATATATATAAGCTTATTCAGAGTGATATGCAAGTTTGTATTATATTGTGACCAAGAGTGCATATAAAGTACGCTTTTGACTCGGTTGATAGAATCAAAATAATTAATATTAATCTCATTTTATTGAGAGTTTTAAATATTTCACAACCTTAAACATTGTATTGGATATTTAAAATATCGCTGTCCTTGTTGGCTTTTTTATAGTGATTTATTTCTCTTCTGATGTTGTTTACTAATCATGCTGTTAAAAGTAAATCGTATTAACAATATTAATAAAGTTTAATCACAGGTTTTTGTGTTTCTTAGCCAACCATTCTATTTTATACGTAGATTGCTTTTTAAAATTGATTGAAAGAAAATAATACATTATAAAAATAATCTGATTAATTTCTCATGTCGGCTCTTCAGAACAGATCAAATTTGATTGTACAGAATAATTTAATGCTTTAAATGAATATATCAATTGTATTTTAATAACATATATATATACGTACCTAATTCAGATCTCATAGATTTTTAGTACAAATATCGATGTTTGGAAGGGACAAAGAATCTCATAACACAGTTTTCAAAGTACAATGGAAATCGTTAACATAAAACAATGGCGACCGAAATATCTTGTCTGTAAATTTTTTTTGTTCTGAGATGAAAAATCTTTTCATGTTAAGTTTTTTTTGTTTTATGAATGGAAATAAATGTAGAAATCACATAGCATTTTGTCAATACCAAAATATTTTTTCCAATTTTTTTATGTTGAACGTTTTCCACTTTGTATTTCCATGTGTAAAATACATGTGTGATGTATATTTAAATGCATCATATTACATAATAATCTTTATACGCACTCACAGTTTGATTGGCATGATTCACAAATTTTATATTACGTGTATAAATGATTTTTTATTTGGTGGTAAAGGTATACTGGCACTCCGCCGCCAAACATTCATGTTAAGTCACTCAGTTTCATGTTAAGTCACTCAGCTTCATGTTAAGTCCTGCTTCTTCAACCACTTATGTATTTTGTGCTTTCGCTTAGTAATTATTGACAAGTTAATAAAAGCTTGCCTTAACCTTAACTGGGACGTGTACAGACATTGATCATCTTACAAGGATATTGTTTTTGTGCGGTACACCAGAAAAGGATACAATTGATAAAATAACCAGTGAGGAGGTAATGAATCATTTTGTTGCCATTGATTTAACGCATTTCTCGTACAATTTTGAAACATGTCCTCCGCTTCAATTACAAATTACTATTTTACAGGTCTAGTTGTGATTTGATAAATGTTGGTTTATTCATGTTGGTAGCGTTTGAAAAATTAATTCTGACTTCATGTTCAATGTACCTACACAACGTATAAAAATTATATACTCGAAAAATTCAGTAGTAGACTTTTTGACATCACTAAATAAACTACATTTCGCTTAAAGAAATGTTTAATCATTTGTGTGCCTATCTGTTTGTTTACCTAGGAAATTTCAGCAGGTTAGGTTATAATGCTGCATCTTAGGTGAGCAGAGACGGCACGTAACATTTAAAAAAATGTTAAGGGTTACTCAGATTCAATTATAGTATTCTAACATCAGAAGTGATATCTCTTCTTCTTTCAAATCATGCTGATGCGTGTCAACTTTGTTTCCCCTAAAGATTTTACTTCTCAATTTATCATTCCTCTCTGTCTTAGTCGCTGAGTTGGGCGTATGTCTGCAGAGCATTGTGATCCTTTCCTCTGTTTTTACAGCACAAACTGCTTTTCACTTCTTGCAAGCGAGGCTCTCTCTTTTGATTTGGTTTTTCCATTTTATTGGAGATCAATTTATAGCCTTTCCAACCGTGTGCGTTCCTAGTGTTCATCAATTTCTCCAGATTGTCTTCCTCATTTCCAACAAAATGCCTAAAGTATGAAAGAATATTTTTCCTGCTTGTTGTGGAAATCCATTATTTTAGTATACAGTTCCCGAATAAACCTAAACAAAATTGAAGAACTGAGACATTGGTTCGTCTTGTAGTCTATGGTATTCACAGTACATATACGACAACAACACCACATCTCAAAGGCTTCAAACATGTTTCCTTCTTTCCTTCTTAGACTCCCGAGTGTCGATACAGAGCTATGGAGGGCACTAGAGTTTTAACCAGTTGGATTGTCGTTCCTTGAAATGGAGTGATTCTTTCACATTTTGGTCAGCTTCACAAAGGTGAAATTCTTTCAGATAAAACATCAAAAAGTTATGTTTTATCATTAAAACGTAACGTGATGTAACGTAAACGTCATAAGTGATGATCGGATTGAAGTTGCCTTAAGACAATAAAATATTTGCCAATTTCCTGATATTTTTTTTCCCACTGCATGTCGTTGCCCACTCACTAAGATAGAAACTTAGGCTTCATTTCTGCTATTAAAAATTCCAAAAATCTTAATAGAAGAGAATCGTAATAATAAAAATAAGAAATTGTTTGTCATGCTGAAAATGATTATTTTTCAGTACTTTGGCTACAGCATTGTTTTACAATTCTTAACTAATAACACTTAACTCTCTATTAGTCATTCTTTTACTTAAATATTTTTGCATATTTATTCCAATCATATACAGGGTGTCTCATAGCTAGAAGCAAAAACTTTACATGTACATTCCTACCTCGATAATGAGTTGAAAATGTTGAAGCAACCATGACCTAATATGTATTAATAGTTATAGAGACATGCAATCTCAGTTTTAATATTTTTCTCAATATTTCTGACTTATTTATTTATTTATGTATTTCTCATTCAGCAAAATTGAAACTCCTGAGTGTATTCTAAATTGCTTCTCCTTTCCACTATGTATTAAGATAAAATTGGAATATTTAGATGTTCCTTGACCTTTATTTTTTGTTTCGGAGAGTCTCCATATAACTATGTTGTGATTGTTCATCTCCAGTATTACTTCTTGACTATTTTTATTCCAGGATATGATGTTCCAATAAGCTATTCTCGTTATTTCTTGTTTCCTAAATAATTTGATAATGTGTATCTCTGTAACTATTGGTATTGGGCCATGGTTGCTTGAACATTTTCGACTCATTATCAAGGTAGGAATCCATCTGTAAAGTTTTTGCTTCTAGCTGTGAGACACCTGTATTTTAGGAGAATCATTGTCCTGAATTCCTTATCATTTTTTAAATTACACTGGTTATTATATATAGGAACACTTTAGTTTGAGTATTTTTTTATATAAATAAAGGCGGCCCTCAAAGCGCAGTGGGCATGATACTGGCTTCTCACTTCTGGGTTCATTCCCGGTGAGGTAACAATTTAATCTATGTGATTTATTCAAGCCTGGATATTTTGTGATGTGTTTCGCTTCTGTAATTGGACCTCTTGGTCTGTAGAAGCATAAAAAAGTGTTAGTTGATGGTTTGATCTAATATATAAGCTTTTTAAAATCATAATACCTTAAAATCCACTGTTGTCAACTATACATTATTATTTTTTTAATTCCATATTAAAATATACATATGTAGCTACTGCTTCTTTTCATTGTCCTTATGTGGTACATACCTACTGTGTTTATGTTCAAAAGAGAACCATTTTGATTGTGATCAATTCGACTCAATTATTGAATATGTAAGATGTGCATTTATTAGCTTTTACGTTACTGATTGCATTATACATTTCTCACATTGAAGAACCAAGGCTAACTCGCTAATTTATGTATATGTAGTGGGTAGGTAGGTATAGATATATACGGTTGAGGTAGTTATTTAATGTCTTTATTATGTAATTAAAATAAAGTGATAATGGTCATGGGTTAAAATGTTGTTTTTTTAGTTTTTAGACAAGTTAAGTACCATGAAAATATTATGTTGCCTACAGCATTTATGTATAAAACTGTTTTAAAGTTAAATATCTTGAATCCTGTTTTTTAAAACTATTCCATCTGTAGTTATTATACAATTGTTCTACTACATTTTGCAACACATTAAATATAGTGATTCTTTTATAATTTCTCCAAATTAAATCATTAATACTCTACAAAACGTAAATACATATTAATTGGTTAAAAAACCCATTTAAATGTAAGAAAAGTTATGAGTGAAAGAGGGTCATTGCGCAAGTTAGTAAAGAGCGAAAAACATTTTCCCCTTGGTTGACTACAAAAGGCATATGAGAGTGATAAAAGGATATATTCGGCCATATTCTGAAAATAACAAAATTGCTATTTTGGTAATTGTTATCCTAAAACTTTATAGACGAGAATAATAATAAAAAATTAACGAGGAGTAGATTTTTGTCGGTATTTGTTTCTACCAGTTTTTAATTGAGAGAGAGAGAAGGAGAAATAAGTGAGCCGTCATCTCTCGAATTCCAAATTTTTAATACAAGTGCAACAATTATGACAAGTTTGGCCATAATTTTACACCCGGCTGCTGTGGATTAAGTAATTAATATGTTCATTTGAAACCTGCTGGTAACCTGCTATGGTTAGTGGGATCTTTTAATATATCATTGTATAGATGCAGCAAAACAAAAACAACTTTTAATACAGTAAGTGTTAGTTCTTGTTTTATGTCGTTTTAGTCAAAACTTGAGAATTGTGAGGGTGTCATTTTTGGGACTTCGGTAATTTATTTGATACTCTGTCATGAACTGATCTCAGTTTTCCTAGCTTTGCTGCCTTGATAAGAAGACAGCGTTTTATCTGATGAAAACATAATGCATTTATTTTTTATTTTTCATCAGCTCTGATGAAGATTTGTAGTAAATTACAAAACTTTATCAGCGACTTGTTTTGACATCTTTACGTTTATTATGCGATTTGCTACAGATTTAAAGGATGTCATCAGCAAATTGATATTGCAATTTTAACATTCTGACATTTCTTTTGTGGTAGGAACTTTTCAGATTTTTGGCGTCTCTGCAGTCGGGATTATAATGTTTGTTTTAGAGCTTTCCAATTGGTTGAATTCATTGATTCCAAGCCTGTCATATGCAAAAAACAAAAAATTGACTAAATTACAATAGTATACAATATCAGCAAAAAAACAATATTGTTTTTTTTTTTCATAATATGGCCGATTGTCTGGTGGATGGTAAACGTGCGTCGTTTTATGAGTGAGGTGGTGCGTGTGTAAGAATTATTGGGTCATTCATTCGGTGGTTTGATTACAAGCTATTTCACAATGGGCTGTACAAAGGTGACGCTAATAGTTATGGTAAAGCTGATCTATGCTGCCTGGTGACTAGAACGTCTGATGTATGCATGGAGAGTAAATTTGTGATGAATGTTAGCAAATCGAAAGTGATGAGGTGAAAGTGTGACCAATGTGTGGTATAAGTGTAATTTATGAATGCTTTGTAAAACAAAGATGATTGTGTTATTTGGGAGGAATGTTCTCTAGGGATGGTGATGTACAGAAAATATTTAATGTGTGACTAGGAAATAAAGTGTTTTAAAACAAGGAAATAAAGTTAGTGCTTTAAAACAAGGGAATAAATTGCTTTAAATCTTCCACGTATGGAAATGGCAAAAGGAATATGAATAGGTGTAGACAAAATACCACACACTGCGGTGAAATGCAGTCAGTCAGGCATATTGTGGAAAATATATATGCAATTGAGTGAAGAATTAACAAATTGGAAGTGAATGTAGATCCATTTTTAGCATAGTCAATACAATGAGTAGCTGTTGGTCTTGTGGCTAGGACACTCGCCTCGTGATCCAAAGGTCGCGGGTTCGAACCTCACTCTAGACTAGTAAGTTAGTCATATTTTCATAGCATAAGCGTTTAGCTTAGTTTAAAAATAGTAAGAATATTGATGTAACATGTATTCCGTGTTCACATCTCTATTTTTTTTTAAATAAAAAAAGTAATAAGGGCATGTGTATTAGGCCGGGGCAGAAGAGAGGGCCTTTAATCCTCTGAGTATAGTAAACTCTAGCATTATAAAAATAAATATATGTCGATAATAATTTTCTTTTCATCCAGGCCCGAAACTATATCCAGTCATTGCCTCCATTGAAGAAGAGGGAATTTAAAGATGTGTTCCGAGGAGCCAATCGTCTAGCCATCGATCTTCTGGAAAGAATGTTGGAGTTGGATGCCGAGCGAAGGATCACTGCGGAGCAAGCCCTCGGTCATGCATATCTTCAGCAGTACGCTGATCCCAGTGACGAACCGACATCTGCCCCATACGATCAAAGCTTTGAAGATATGGATTTACCAGTTGAAAAGTGGAAAGGTTATTATCACTGTTTAAATTTATTTTCTACTTAGTTTTCATGTGCTGGCATTAAATAATTGCTGATATTAAATCATCAAGCTGTAAAGCGTTACAGAAAATCTTTTAAAAATTTGCTACGGCATGTATACGTCATGTGGTAGTAGTGCCTGTCTTTGAGTTTAGGGATCCAGGTTCAAATCATACCAGCAGCCATCCTAGTTATTGTCAAGTATTTACTTTTAAGAGGAAACTATAAAGTGAATAAATCAACAATTCAATTTAAGGAATATTCTTTGTAACTAATATGCTAGACATTTCGTGGTGGCGATGGGTTAACTCGATTATTAGTATGTTTAGATTAAAACTATTTGAGGACTGAATTATTATATTTTTATAATTAATAAAAGCGTACTTTGTTTTCTCCACTTATATATTGAAAATATCAACATGTTTCAGGGCCAAGGTCCCTTTGTCAGGATATGTAGAGAGAGTCCTTTTCATTTAAGGAAGACAATCGATTTAGTACGCGTTGGCCGTTCATAAGAGGCACATTGTTTCATTGTGTTGGTGTTTGTACCTGTAAACACTGCTATAACGAAACAATGTGTGTCATATACATGGCTTACACATATTAATTCGGTTGACTTTCTTAAATGGAAAGACCTATACAATGTATACTAACAAATAACAAACGAGTAGCTTGTTGGTCTTGTGGTTGGGACACTCGCCTGGTGATCCAAAGGTTGTGGGTTCGAATCTCACCCCAGACTAGCAAGTTAGTCCTATTTTCATAGCACAAGCATTTAGCTTATTTTGAAAATAGTAAGAATATTGATGTGACACGTATTCCGTGTTCGCATCTCTATTTTTTTAAAAGAAAAAAGAAAAAAAAATAGCTTGTTGGTCTTGTGGTTAGGACTCTCACCTCGTGATCCAAAGATCGCGGGTTCAAATCTCACTCCAGACCAGCAAGTTAGTCCTATTTTCATAGCACAAGCGTTTAGCTTAATTTGAAAATAGTAAGAATATTGATGTGACACATTCCGTGTTCGCATCTCTATTTCAAAAAATAAAATAAAAAAATACAAAAAGATAATATGAATATTCATTTCCCATACATTATTTTTTTACATTTATTTTTTATATATTTTTTAATTTTTATTGTCTATACTTCGATTTTTAATTCGTTAGTATACATTGTATCCTGACGAAGGGACCATTGACCCTGAAACATGTTGATATTTTCAATAAATAAATATATAAGTGGTGAAAACAGAGTACATTTTTATTAATTATATTAATAATGTCACCACAAAATCATTTTCTTTTTGAAGAAGTTACTATATTTTTCTTAATTTGTTTTTGCAGAGCTGGTATATGGAGAAGTTGTTACTTTTGTACCGCAACAGCAGCCGACAGGACCTGAAGGAAATTCATGAGTCAATTTCATAAGATAAAAAAACTAAAAATTTGCTAGTCCTCGCCATGAAAATTATGAAATTTAAACTGAATGCTATTATCATCTACATGATGATAACTTTTTACATCATATTTCCAAAAAACCCATCCTGTAGGATGCAATCAGCACAGGTATATGGAAAAAATATTTGGATAATGCCCAGTAACTTGAAATTTTTTGATGACGAGTTTTGCATATTTTTTTGCGTATTATTTAAATCTTTTGATGAAGATTGTAATATAATGAGTAATTTCTATGTGTGTATTGTGTAGCTCTTAATTGACGCGATCATTTCATCAAAAGTAATTGTAAACAATCATTTATGTTTTTTTTTTTTGATGTGTAGACATAATCATGATGCCACGAGCTCGAGGGAGTTGAGGCTCTGGACTTGCATCGATTACACTTTTCGGTCACAATTTATTGATCTTATGCATAGCTGTTAGTTAACAAGTACGTCCAATGAGAGCGTGTGAGCTGTGACGAATATATTATTGTTTGTTAGTAGTGTGATCCGTCGCTGACTTATTTTCTAATGTAATCACGAATTAAATCATTACACTGCATAGTTTTAAACTAATATTCACGGGAGGATTAGCATTAATTAACTACCTGTGACTATGATTAACTTTTTTTTAGATTTAGTGTTTAAAAATAATTTATTTTCAACAATAAAAGTAATTAAGTATCACATCTTATAAAAAATTCCATGTACATAAGTTATTGTCTTTCGAGTACAGTATAAAAATATGTAAGATTTTTTTAGCCACAAAACCAAAATCGTTTATAAATCAAGGAATTGCCGTTATTTTTTGATGATCTCTGATTTTTGTCAAAATTGAGAACTTTTAATGTTTAAAGAATTAATTGAAAACTTGAGGATTTTAAATAAGTTAAATATATTTGAAGTTCTTCTGAAAAAACTTTTTTAAATTTAGTTCGCTTTCTTCAGTTTAAAACAAAATGTACGAGTTTTTTTCGAAAACATATATTTCTGAAGAAAAAAATATTTTTCATATGGTGCGCTGCATATTCTTTATTGAGATCAAAGAGAAACCACATAGTATTCAGTTATAATCACATCCACATATTTTATCTTGTGAGTAGCTAAATATTCCCCCTTCTGATGTAACATATTAACAAGTCAGATTCTGGTTTTACTTTTCTTAAAGTAAAAATGTTTTGACATCAAAGGATTTTGTTTAAAAAAAATCTAATTCAATTTGACAATCTTTATTTAATCATTATTTTTAAAAAAATCAAAGAATGGACCACATTTACATCTTATTTCCAAATAAACCATAATTTTTACAAATTATGTAATGATACAATGAATAAATTACTTATTATATATATATATACATTGTAGATATTAAAATACAATATTTGTAATTTTTCAATAATGTGATCAAATCACTGTTTTTTGTGAGGTTATATTTTTTATAAAACTAGCAGTGTGTTGAAACTTGTTTTCTAACTATTAACTCTAATAAAAAATATGAACAGATTGTTAAAAAGAATTCAGATATCTTATTGACTTAGTTTTTTAATATTACTGTGTATTTGATTTTATGCATGTAAGATTTCTTCACCTGGCTCATATGTTTTTCGTTTTAATTAGATTTTCATTTAAAAATCAGGTGGATAAATTCTTCCATTTTAAATGTTTGGTTTGAAAATAGACAGACTAAAACATTTATCTCAGTCTTCAAATTAAATGACATTATTTTTCCAATTTATAAAATTAGTTTCTTATTCTCTAAAATATAATTGAAAATGATTGGTTTCTGTTTTTGTAACTCATAATTTATGTATTATATAGTTTTTATACATAATATACATACTATTGTCACCTTGTCACCTTGACGTTAATATTTCTCTACAAGAAGACAATATTTTCAAAATACACTAAGCGTACACAAGTAGGATAAAAATGTAAAAAGATGTTTTATTTGATTTAATAATTAATATCGTTGATTAGAAATTGCTGAAGAATGCATACTGTGAATACAACACCCCTTATATCTGTAGTATTTGTAACTAAGAAATCCATCCTTTTTAATTATTCTAGTATTTGCATATACATATTTTAAGCAGTAGTATTTTTTAAATACTGTATTATTTTCTATCTCACAATATATATATAAAATTACTGCTTCTTAAAAATGGATCAAATTCATGCGAAAAATTAGAACAAGTAAGGATGACCTATTTCTTAGTTACAATTGTTTATGTAGGAGGGGTTGATTAGAGAGATATCTTTGTTAATGTATATAGGTAGGTACAATTTGTTTGAGATATAATTTTTAATTTTAGCACTGTAAAAAAGTGCTATTCAATAAGTATTACTTTAAGGGCTTCTTTTTCATTATTTATGTTGTGATTGAATTTTTTAGAATAATCATGTTTTAACAAATTGAATTTTATTGCTGTTGCGGTTTTAGAGTACTTTATGTCTTAGATATTTTTTAATTAAGAAAAAAATAGTTTTTAGCACTTAGTTTTTTCTAATTTACTTGGCACTTTCGTACTAATTTATTAACCATTTGCCTTAATTTCTAACCAGTTATTTTTTCTGTACATGGAGTGCGCAAAGCCAACAAGAAATATTAATAATAATTTAAAATGTACCATTAAGTATCACCCGGTGCCTTCTCGTTACTTTTCAAAGATTTAATAATGTTCAACTTTTCTATGTATGAAGAAAGTCATAACTTATTTTTCAATCTTGCTTGGATATTTGGATAACTTTTAAATCCGCTTTCTCCCCTTTTTGAAATGTAGTTTTGAAATTTGAAAAATTCCTGTGCTTTAAAGCATGTGGTATGCAGGAGATATTTTGATACTTATTTTTATAAAAATGAAGGGAATACTGAACTTAGCGATGCACTGTGTTCCATTGTTTTCTCGTTTTTTTTTTAAATTCATCTGGCAGATCAATATTTCCAGTCCATACAATATGAATCTGATGGCAATTAGTAGAACAGATCTGGCCTACCAAAATAGAGAATTTACTGCAAAATTGACACTCTGGCTTCACTTAAATACATACATACTTTTATTTTATTTTAATAATTGTATTTTATTAACAATGAAATAAAATACTTGCACAGGTTCCTAACAATCAACTTTTTTGCTCATCATTTAATTTCTTTTTCAATTATCTGACGATTGTTTATCAGGTATTTTTGAAATATTTTTATGTATTAAACTCATGCATTAAAAAAATAGATTGATTAATTGAATTTTAGAATTGGCCCAAGTGAGTTTGATCTGTGTTCGCATGTTGTTTCTATTTACACACGTAGTCTGCAACATGGGTTTCTCCGTAATGCTTCCAAACTACTCCATTTCTGCACTTGAATTTGGCTTCCGTAAATCAAATATGTGGAAAGTAAAAAAAAACAATCTGACGTGCAGAATAAAATAAATATCTATTAAAATTTCATTTGGGTCAGTTAACAGTCAGATTGTTAGTACATTTTTTTTTCAAATTGTAATAATTTTTTGATTACAAAAATAAAAAAAATATTTTTTTTGAATTTCATAATTTTTTATTTCATTAGCGTCCGATTTATTTTATTTTTATCCGATTTATCCTATCTAAAAATCTGATGATTCCATCCTGTCCTATATAAATATTTCTTTTCAAATTGTAATTATTTTATGTTTACAAAAATAATTACAATTTGAACATTTTCTTCAATCTTTTGTTTTATTGCCGTCCTAGTAGTCACTACTTAAAAATCCCAAAATCTAATGATTTTATCCTGTTCCATATGAATACGTAATTAAGCATTGGCCTTTGCCGATCTCAATACTCTCAATTCTCTGGGGGGGTAAAAATTCAAAAAATTTTTAATAACAATTTTTATTTGGGTGCACTTTTATTATTATTTATTTGTTATAGGTTATATCTTAGTACATACATTTCATGAATACAATAAATAGAAAGTAAAGCTTATTAATATTTTTAAAGCATTAAAATTGTGGTTAGACATTTTAACAAAATGTTATGAAAATTTTTTAATAACAATTTTTATTTGGGTGCACTTTTTTTATTATTTATTTGTTATAGGTATATCTTAGTACACACATTTCATGAATACAATAAATATAAAGTAAAGCTTATTAATATTTTTAAAGCATTAAATTTGTGGTTAGACATTTTAACAAAATGTTATTTATGTTAATATGTAACCACTTCAAATTACTTTTTTGTCTACCGGTTTCGAGGCGTAACCCATCTCTTCGTCAGGACAACCACTACACTAGCATGTAAATAATACTAATTACAATTTAGGACCCGGTGGGTAACACAGGCGACATTTACTCCCTTTCCCCACTCCCTCTCCTGATATATTTTCTGTACAACTCTACACCGTTTGACCGATCTGACCCAAATTTAGCACACTTATTCTCTAGGACCCGGCGGGTAACAATGGCGACATTTACCCCCTCACCATTAACCCTACCCCTCCCTTTGTATATTTTCTGTACAAATCTATACCGTATGACCGATCTGACCCAAATTTTGCATACTTATTCTTCAAGACCCGGCGGGTAACAAAGACAACTTTCCCCCCTCACCTGATATATTTTCTATACAAATATACACAGTTTGCTGAACTGATCCAAATTTTGCATTCTTTAAGTCATACATAAGTCACACTTCCCTCCTGGAAATCCCATCCATCCCAGCATAGACTCAATGGAAACGTTGTTTTTATTAGAGACTTTGCTAAACAATGGAGCTTTTGTCTCCCCACAAACTTATTTTTAACTAAATCCTTAACCCTAGCAATGCCGGGTACGATCAGCTAGTGGGCGTTAAGTATGCACAAATGGTTGGAAATATATGATAAGGCATGAGCTGTGAAAGATGATGTCGTAAAACAGACTTGTCCCCAGTCAGTTTTTTGGTGTTTTACATTTTTATCTAAAACTCGATTAAATTTCATGCCGTAATATTCATTCATATCTCAAATTACATGGAAATATTTAATAAAAGGTTAAATCGAAGAACAATACCGTAAGCCAAATAGTTATTGCGTAATTTATATTTTTATAAACACCCAGGTCAGTTCTCACGAACCATCGCAGAGGATGGGTTAAATGAAAAATGAAGCATTGTGAACTATAGACGTACCACTATAACTTAGCGTGCGAGGGAGGGCGTCCCTGTCGCGTAACAGAAGTTGTCAGGGTGTAAATTTATTACACAATACAGAATGACCGGTGTCGTATTAAATACAGAAATTTGGTCGGGCAGCACTAAAGAAACCATGCAGTAATGGCGGCCGTTCTATCTGTCAAACTGTCAGACGGTAATATCGGTTCATTATTCGCTTTTTAAGTTTTGCAAAACTTTAATACTTCATTGGCAAATGTTCTTGCACCATCCCGGACTGTTTAGGATGTTTTGGACATAATAATTCAGTGTATATTGGTTATTAAGATGTCGCAGCTCCCGACCAAATACAAAATTGAACTAAACGACAGGGCGAGGGGTTGCCACGGGCGGGGCTTTAGTTCCAAATTCGCCGCACGCCAAGTTACGTTGGGCAAGCAATAGCTTTGTTACACTTTGCGTATAAGAAGGCATGAAACTTGACTCAGCATAAAGTCTAGAAAGCGATGGGTTGGTTGATCACATTGAGGATGTAAATAATATAAATAATAAAGTAGTTATCGGAGCAATTAAAAAATAAAAGATTGAAGAAATTACAAACGGCAAGATATGTACATTTTTTCTCTTTAGCGGGGATAAAACATTTAGAGAATGATAAATAAAAAAAATTTCTTTATCATTCTCTAAACGTTTTTTATTATAGAAATATTTTATTTTTTTTGTATTATTATTATTATATTATATATATTAATTTAATAATAACTAAATATTTATTATAGAAAAATAAAGTTTATTTTTCTATAATAAATATGTACAAATGGAACCATGTGAGATGTTGAAAGAAATATGCAATTCTAGAAGAGAAAAGTTACTGTAGATGGTAAAGTCACCCAGAGTCCGTTCCCTATCCATCATTGGTATCAATTTCCAATAGTTGTCAGATGAGCGTGATTTTTTGTCTATGGTTAATTGAATCGTGTTTGGTAGTTTGGTATTTGGAATGTCACATCAATCATATTTATAACATTTTAGAAATGGATTATTACCGCAGTGAAGCGGGCGTTCACTCACAAATATTCAATAATTTTGAAAAGTCTGCTACTAATCATTTGGATTTCAGTAGTATTTGTAGGGCATGCCTCTCAGTTACAGATCATCTACAAAACATTTTCAGGACATGTTCTGCTGAAGTCTTTTTATATTGCACATCAGTTCAGGTAATAATTTGATATCACACTTCAGTGTAAATCACAAGACTTGTATTTCTATATTTAATTTGTGGTAATTTTCAGGTCTCGGAAAATGATGGACTTCCAGGTCTTCTGTGCCAACCTTGTTTGGATTTAGTAAACAGACTTTATTATTTTAAACAACTTGTTTTACGTTCAGACGCGACACTTAGACAATACGGACAAACTCAGGTACCAATTTATAAATATCATTTGGGAAGAAATATCTTAACAAAATATCAATTGTATATACAATTTACTTTTCCAAAAAACTTATTTAAGTTAAATTGTCACGTTTTTGAACATTGTCCTATCTTTTTGTGATTTTCTATTACTGTTTTGCTATGAAAAGTGATGCATTTTTCTTTAAAGTGGGTGCAAGAATATCTCTTTTAAAATGTGATTCTTATGTTATAAGACATGTGAAAAAAATAATTATATTTTGTCAATGTTGATATGCAAAAGTATCACTCTTAATGTTTATAGTACTGTATGAATTACGAGAACAAATATTTCTAAACCCGATTATCTCAGATTGCATACTTTGAAAAGGTATTCCATTTTGTCTTTTGACATGCACATGAAATAGTCTTGCACTTACGATGCGATATGTGTTTCAGAACCTCTTATCGGCTATAGTTAGTAATACAAACGAATCACAAATTTGATGAAGAAAAAATTTTCCCTGGCGTAATAAAGGGTCCTGATTATATAAATGAAGTCAAATTTTTGCGCTCGCTAGTTTAAAAGCAGTTATTTTAAGTTTAAAAATTATACTTTTTGACACTTCACTCCATAAATGCCCATATAAAATATATGATTTTTCTGTTTTATTCATAGATATTGACGTTTATCATAAGTGGGTCCATTCATTATCTTTCATGTCAACTATACGATGCTGTATTACGTCGACGTAGTGCGGCAGCTTGCCATGTAATATAATGAATGTCCCGCATTAGCTAAGAAAAAATCATTGTTAATTTGGAGATTATTGTTCCCAATACCTTATCTCCGTTTTTAACACAAAATTGGCCTTTTCCCTACCGGATACAATAAGGAAGGATAATTTTCTATGGTTTCTTGTGTCCAAAATGTATCATTTTTAAACTTAAAATAACTCTTTTTAAACTAGCAAGCGCAAAAATTTGACTTCATTTAAGTAATCAGGACCCTTTATTACACCAGGGAAATTTTTTTTCATAAAATTTGTGATTCGTTTGTATTACTAACTTATTCCCTCTTATCTATTTTAGTAAGTAAATATTCTTTGTAGGTTAAAAAAGAACGATTATCAGAGTTTGTGAATGATACCTTGCCCTCAAGTGATGGCCTGCAGAGAGATGGCATGACGGTGGAACATGTTCTTCCAATAAAGTCCCCCTCTTCACTTCCTGATCTACACTCTGACGTAGAGGATGCCTTCAGCAATGAAGACTATCATCAGACCAAGTCAAAAAAGTAATCTTTTTTAAAAATTTCTTACATTTTCTGTAAAAACTTTGTGGTTTATTTCAATAACTAGAATCAAATTGAAGATAACAAAATATTTGAGTAAACACAATCACAACAATAATAAGATTTCTTCAGTGTTTTTCTCTTGCGTTTATTAAATGCTTTTTAATCATGATATTATTCTTATTTTTAATTTAACTCCCCAATAAGTTGAACACTAATAAAGCGTAATGTGCTTTTGAGTATGAAATACGTAAAAAAATTATTTATCATTCAGGTCACAAAAGTCTTCGAAGAAGAAAAAGAAAAAAGATAAAAAAGACAAACCAAAGAAAACCAAATCATTAAAATGTCCCAAATGTGACAAGGCTTTCCACAAATATGATAAACTAGAGGCGCACATGAGAAGTCACTTTGGATTAAAGGTGAATATCCTTTTAACTCTCGTGATTGTTTAATTTCAATATGATAAAATATTCTATTAAAGATTTATCTGTCAACGTCTTAAAAGTATTGCTAAGAACGAAAAAATCAAGAAGTAACCAAAATATTTAATGGAACCATGACCATCTAGTTAGACCTTTAGAAATTAGATATTAATGAAATCAGATATCAGAGGGGTATAAAAGCAAAGACAGCAATATCCAAAAAAAAAATTAAAATGAATTGAATGCAGTCACCGAAGATTACAAATTTAAAATGTATTCTAGTTTTTATGTATCTATTCCTTCCAAAATCATGTTTTCTACAGATTTATAGGCCATATTTCCTATAAAATCTCGAATTCAGTACATTATAAATTAGTAGTCCTCGATAACTGCGTTAATTTTTTTTGATATTACTGCCTTTGCTTTTATATCCCTCGTGTAACTAGTTGCCTATTAACCAAGACCGTAAAAAAATCTGCTTTTTTAAAAATAAATAATGGTTTATTTAAAAGCTCGACTTGTTATATGCCATAATATAACTAGCGCCGCCCTGTACAGCCTAGTATTTTTTTATATTGCATTTGACTACACATAATGTGCAACAAAAAATAACATTGCGGATGTTTCATATAAACGGAAGTACATAAAAATTCTTCTTTATTACTTAGGGTCTGGGATGATCTTGATTGCACTTATTTAATGTCCACTTTTGGACCAAAAGTGAAGAAAACTTGCTTGATTACTTTGAGGATGGTTTCCTAGCTGATAACTTAATGTTGTGAAGCTTGCACAGCCAATGATGATAATAGTTTTTACACATTTAATAATATATAAATAATAATAGTACGTACTTATCTTTCAATTAGAAATATAAATCAAATAGTATCAAGCACTCAATAAAATGTCAATTTTAATGAATTTGGTTACATTATCGCTATTAATTGACCGGGATTTCATGACCAACATGGTACTACCTATGTTAAATGATGTAGTTAGAATAATAGTTATGAATAAAAAACACTATTTCTGTTTTTTCACTACTTTTACAAAAAAACTTGTACTAAAAATAAAATAAAAAGTGTTTTTATTCATAAATTGATACAATTGATTTCCATGAAGTAAACGCCACCACATCAAATTATTAGTTAGAATAGGCTGAAAACATCAGTAAATTAAAGTATATCTAGTAACAGTTTTCCTCTGGAACTTATTTTTCTTGATTTTTCTTTTGATGTTGTATTTATTGATTTTGAAATTTTAACTTAAACTGGATGCCCGTATGTTTAGTGCATTTATTGTTCATAATTGTTTAAAGCTTGTTACAATGCAAAGCTTGATTATATTAATTCTCTATAAATAAAATAATTGATAAATTCTTGATAAATAAAATCTATTTTATTTATTGTATATTTCACCGCCATACGTATATCATCTATTCAAGTATTTTATGAAGTACTGAGTACATGGATGTTTCAGATTAATGACAAGATTATTAATTAACCTGCAGACTTAAGTATTTCATGAAATAACAGAATAAATATTTTAACGGTAACAGATATATGCAAGCATATATGTAATCAAGACTGTAGTTGATGTTTTACTGCACTGCCTACAGTAAAAACTACTAAACTCTCTTAAACTTATGGAATGTTTTATGGTTTAAAAATATTTTTAACAGAAGACTGCTTCATAAAGTTTCAATGTCTCTGCTGTAACTTCTCTTGTTCTCTGTTGGCTAATTTTTTGCCTAAACCACCATAAAGCCGTCAGTCAATCCCAAAGTCACCATAGAGTGTTCCTTTTTAGCCGGACATAGCGTGCCGGGAGTGCGGCAAGGCCTTCACAAGCTTTAACAATCTGAACAGCCACATGCGCGTACACACGGGCATCCGTAAATACAAGTGTAGCACTTGCTATAAAGACTTTGCTTATCTGAATGTGCTCAAGAATCACGAGAGGGCGCACGCTGGCATCAAGAAGTACGTCTGTCACGAGTGCGGGGCTAAGTTTGTTCAGCCAGCTAATTTAAAGGTACGATTTACAGATAATACTTTTTTTAGCAATATTCCTGATTAACGCATTCATTATTTTTATATTTAAACACCACAGCAAGCTTATCGAATTTAGACATGGAAACAACGGATATTTTATAGGAACTGTGTGGATGTGTTGAAATTTGGTTCTTGACATTTCTCTGAAGAATCAATGTGGAGAATCGAATTACGAAACACCCATACATTCTATAAAATATCTTTTGTTTTAATACCTAAATAGATGAATTGATTGTACTGCAAACTAGTGATGGTATTTTAAAGGTTTTTTAATATTTGCATGTGATTGTATCGATGATTGCTAACTTTTTTATCGTAATTCCACGGGCAAACATCAGTAGTAGACAACTGTTATATCTCACTTATCAATCATCGATAAAATCAGATACAATTCTCAAATAATAACCAGGTAAAATAACAGTTTGACCATCACTAAGGTAAACCCTTAATTTTTAAGCTTATTCAATGTCTACACACTCGGTCTTTGTACATATGTAAATTGTAGTCCGTGAGTAATATAAAAAGGGATACTATTGTAAGTTATTTTTCTTTCGGCCAGAACCACAGAATAATTTTTATTTATACCTAATTAAATAATAATGAAGAAACAAAATAATATATTTACTATGTACTATGCTTTTTCTCTATGCTTTTCAGCCTGTCAATGTTATTTTAAAGTTGTTTCACATCTACTAATTTCTTCGTCCAAAGAGCTCAAATATTGAATTAAAGCCAATATTTTCATCACATTGATAGTAATATTGACATTTAACAGATGTCTTGACTTGCTTCTCAATTTTTGAGTAGAAAATAACAAGATTGTAATCACCAAATAACAATGTTGTTATTTTCAGAATACGGCCGTTTGTATAGATTGTTCCGCATTTGGTATTATTTTCTACCACATTTCTATCTTCTGCTAATAATTTAATACATATGTCTCCTCGCGTTTTATCTGATATTGTTTAAACCGTTTTCAGGCTCATCTTATCCAACACAATAGTGAAAAATTGTATGCCTGTGACCAGTGCGGCAAGAAATTCATCCAGCCCGGTAACTTAAAGATACACCTGATCAGGCATACGGGAGTAAAAAATATACCCTGCACAGTGTGCGACATGCATTTTTACGTGAAGGGCGACTTGGACAAGCACATGCGCTCGCACTCGGACAAGAAACCATATGCCTGTAAGATCTGTGAAAAAGCATTCAAGACACAAAGTTTCTTACTCGTACATAATAGAACACACACGGGTTAGTATATCAATTTCTGAAGTGTATGTATTGTGGTGCATATTTTATTGCAAGTAGAAGCCCTCTGGTACGCACAAGCGCTGCGCACCAATCTCGACGCTATTTTTTAACCCAAAAAAAATGTGGAAGCTCGCTCGGAATTAAAAAATAGGCTAATAGGGTGGGTCTCCGCCTCGCGGTATCAGAAATTCACCGTGGTAAATATTTTTACCACAGGCGAAGACGAATGAATTTAATTAAAAAAAAAAAGAGAATTTAAATTATTCAAAAATACAAAAAATCTAACACTTAGAAAATTTAGAAATTAAACACTTTTTTCACAAATTCGGCTTCGCGAACGGGCAGAGTAACGAGGTAAAAAATGTTTCCGAAAACTGAGGATGCCCGTCCACGAAACCATCCTTTATTTATACCCCTAAAACTAGACATAACGGGATTTTAACGGTCGAAATCGGATTAGCCAGAGTGGGGAGATGCATCTTACTTTCACCCAGAGGCTGCCCGTGGTGGACCGCGCGCATCTCCGCTGGGTCGACCCGAAAGCCGCTGTGATACCGTGCAGCGGCGGCCAATTTCGGACGGTTTTTTAAAGATATCTCACGACAGAAAAGTACTGTATCTGTCATTTAAACACAAAAATGAACGCCTGACACATCCGCGTGTGAACTACATTATGACAGGTACGCCTGGATGTGTCAGCGTTCGTAAATCGCCTTGAAAGGGGCGATTTCGAATTTAAGATGCATCTTCTCTCAGACTAATCCAATATCAATTTTTATGACGAAATCTAATAGGAAATGACATGCCGATTGCGGTGATATACGACATGTCGGGTTTGGTTCAATTTAATATCACTCATCTTGGTGATGTTTTGCGCGTTACGCAGCATCCGGCCCGCCACGTACCGTTAACGTGCGGTCCATAAAACCCGACGCTGGCTATTGGCCGTGTCAGGCGGGTGAAGATGCTGTTAACTTCGCCCACCTGCACGACCACCTAGGGAATCTATTGTGCAGTTATTAATTTAACTGCCAAAGATGATAAAAAAAATGTGTTTAAATAATTATAATAGCAGCCCTGGGCAAGGGAATCTGCTCATCTTTAGATTAAATAACCAAACCCTTTATCTCCCATCAGTTTTCGAAATTAAAAGACCGCCAAACCCCCGTTTATTAAAATCACAAGCAACAAACAAGAAATAAAAGTTACATAAAATTACAAGGTTTAAACAAGAAATAAAAGTTACATAAAAAAGTTACATAAAATTATAAGTTATAAAATTTACATAAAATTACATAAAAGGTCAAAAAATACAATCCAGGTGAAAAAATATACAATCATTTACAATATCATAGCATAACATTTACAAATAACCGGTTCCACGATTGCCGAGACCGACGGATACTTTTATTTCAAAATGTTCTCCGGTCAGTCGCGGAAGGAACCATCATTAAACCTAAATTTATTTATTTACTCAAAATGTGAGCGACAAATTATCACACATATTTATGACAAATTATCGAACATATTAATGAATGACAAACAATTTTCATTCACACAAAGGCTGTCATTAGCAAATACCTGCATAGCGGGTGGGCCCCACCCCCGCTGGCGCCATAGCGGGGGGCGGGGGCGCCCGCCATCGGTCATTATAATCTCATTAGTGGAGAACAATAAACAAGATGGCGGCGGTGGCAATTAAGTCCTCGCTCCGCCTACCGCCATTTCTAAAATGAATCACTTTCTCTCCATTCATAAAATTATTTCATATGCATAAACTTATAATATTAAATAAACCTAGAATAAACACTTAATCACATTATTGTTCACACAAATGTTACACACATTATTGTTTGTTTTTGTGCCTCGCGCTCGGCGAGCCTATGGCATTTAAGGTCCTGTACAGAACACCCTCTTAACTGACCTTTGCTTAACCGGCCCACCGAATTATCTGACCTGCTACCAGCGGCGTGCAGTGAGTACTTTGGAGCATGACTTTTATATAAACAAATATTTTGAAAAAATCAAAATAAAACAAATATCTTGTAATGTTCCTATCACAAATATTTAATTTAGATTTTTTCTCAAATATATGTTTATATAATAGTCATGCTTTAATGCGTGCGCTTGCCTGCTACATATACCACACAAGCGCCATGCAGTCTTCGATGGACTGGCATTTATCTTTACTGGGAATTGAATACCAGCAACATAAAATTAGTGATTTTTTCAAAATAAATATTTCTATTGTGTTGCCTCTTCTTGTTTTAAGTCACAATAATGTGTTTAATGTTGAAATTTTGTATATGTTTTAAGTCATTATAAAGTGCATCATACAACCTTTGTTACATTTAGCATACTTGCATCATTTTTACAAACTTCTGCTTTAACCAATTAGTGAAGGTATTCTAACCAGTGACACACTAAGCGTTATTTAAGATTTGAATGTGATTGTGTTGATGATTGGCAATTGATTTTTCGCAATTCTTCATGCAACTATTGGTACTATACAACATTTATATCATAGGTACCAATCATGAATCAGATACAAATATCAAAAAAGATGTTTGCAGATGATACATGCATATTATATGCAGACAAAAACAATAAAAAAATTGAAGAAAACCTACAGGAAGACTTAGATCAAATCCTGAAATGGTCACATGATAACGGAATAATCATAAATACAAAAAAAACTAAATATATGTTAATACATTCCGATTATACAAAAGACAAGGACAAAGATCTGAAATTAATAGGGCATTCATTTGATTGTTTGCATAAAAATCACAAAGATTGCAACTGTGAACGCTTGGAAAAGGTAGATAAATATGTATACTTGGGACTAACAATGGACAAAAACTTCAACTGGACAGAGCACATAGAAGACACGTGTAAAAAGCGAAGAACTCTACTAGGTAAATTCTTCCATCTCAAACATTGTATTCCAAGACACACGTTATTGCTTATATTATAGTTTAGTAGACTCAATTGTAAACTATGGCCTAAACAGCTACGGATTGACATATCCATCATACTTAGAAAAAGTAAAACAACTATAATTAAGAATAATTAAAACTATAGCAAATAAAAAACAAAAAGAAGCATGTAAGGACCAACCGGAAAACCTATTCAAAATGTGTAAAATCTTACCGATCCAAAAACATCTTGACTATAAAATAATACTGGAAGAATACGAGAAGGACAGTTTCAAAACACCAATACATCGTGAATATATGACAAGACAAATAACGAATAAAAAACTAGAAATAAAAAAACAAATAATTGTTATGGAGACAGAACCAAACAGTGCGTAATTCCAAAATTATTCAACAAGCTACCGGATAAAATAAAAAATATAATGGGACAAAAAAATATAAAAAAGACTTTAAAGAAATACTACAATGAATTGTGAAGTGGATAGGAAAAGCAAAATTAGTTTAATATAGTAGCTTATTATATAATAGTTCATAAAGTAAATACAATTAAGTAAAGAAATGTACATACACTTATTATAATTTAATCCTTGCATCTAAACTGTAATTACAGTTTTGCAAGAGGTAATTTAAAAATTTTTTTTAAAAAATAACTGTACCATGTGTAACAGGTTAAAATAATGGTTTAACCATCACTATAACCGATTAACTTTTACGACTAACTATGCGAACACCGATCCCGGACAGGTTGGTTAAGAGGCATTTATTGTACAAGTATTTAGCTGTTTGTATCCGGCGTTGCACTGGTTAAGGATTAAGTTAAAAATAAGTTTGTGAGGGAAACAAAGGTTCCATTATTTTGCAAAGCCTCTAATATGAACAATGTTTCAAAGAATAAGTATGCAAAATTTGAGTCAGATCGTCGAACGCTACAGATTTGCATGGAAAATATATCAGGGGGTGGGGTAAAGGAGGAAGGGGAAAATGTCATCTATGTTACCCGCAAAATTTTGGTCAGATCAGTCGAACATTAAAGATTTGCATAGAAAATATGTATCAGGGGTAGGGGGGAAATGTCGCCTGTGTTACCCTACGGATCCTAATGAATAAGTAAGCAAAATTTGTATCAGATTGGTCAAACTGCGTAGATTTTTTTAGAGAGCAGATAGACAGATGTTGAGTTTTATAGACATAGATTTTATTATTTCTAATGCTTTACATCATAGTTTTACTGTACCTGCAAATCTAATATAGTGGTCCAGGGGGAAACGAAAGAATGCCTGTGTTTTTGCATGAAGAATTAGCTACGCAAAATTTTGTTTAGACCGAAGGAAAAATTATAATATAGAGCATATACAAACAGATACTTATTGAATTTTATGTGTATCTGTATTGTTGGATTGATGGATGCTGACTAATATTTTCGAATGGGTAATTTTTTTATGCTTTTATTATAGGTGAGCGACCTTTTGCCTGTGAATTCTGCCCGATGAAGTTTATGGCCGCCAAGGATTTGAAGAATCATCGGATGACCCACACGGGGGAAAAGCCCCACAAGTGTCAACTATGCAACCAGGCTTTCATCCAAAAGTGCGCCCTCAACAGACACATGAAAACCCACGACAAGCCCCAGTACTTGCATCCTCACCATCCCATTGCGCCCCCGCAGCTGCCACAAGAATACCTTATACAGAATTGAATGACCACCGCTTCCCTGTGATTTTTAGAAAAGGAAAACATTAAATCCTCAGTGCCAATATAATCCTCGCGTGTGAATACCATTCAGATGTGGAGGGCAGCTATGTAATTAAAATTTTATAAGCAATAATGTTGGGATTGTTTTTAGGCTAAAGACAAACTTTTCACAAATCTACTTTTAAGTGTATTTCAATAGGATTTTCGGAGTGATATTGAAAAAGTGAGATGAATTTATAATTTTAATAAAAATAAATAATAAGGCCACAATCGAGTTTTACACTTTGTGAGATGGTTTTAACTAGTGATGGTATTTCAACCGGTTACACCAGCGGTTCCCAACCTGTGGTACGCGTACCACCGGTGGTACGTGAGTGGATAGTTGGTGGTACGCGAAAAATAATCAGTAATGGCGGATATAAAAAGTAAAAAAAAAATCAGTCATAAAAATATTTAAACTATTGTATTTTTCCTATAATTCATAATTTTAATTAATAATAATACAGTGCAGTTGTTAATATGTACAGTCGATGATCGAAAATCTAACAATCAATATCGTATTTTTTGAGTGCACTTTTAAATTTAGCGCTATTTTAAACTTATATACATATATTTTCTATGAATATCGGTAATTTTTGGAAAAGAATTGCCTGTGGCGCATTTCATTTTTTTATACAAATAATTAAATTAAATTCTATGTACCCTAAGTTCTTGTCTATAAGTCGCGGCTTATCTAAGAAAAAAGTTGTGAAAATGCAAAAATAGAATATCGGCTTATACATAAGTCCGGCTTATACACAAAATCAATTTTATTAAAAAAAGTTGTACATTTTTAAAAATTAATTTTTATTAAAAAAAAGTTATACATTTAAAAAAAATATTTTTTATTAATTTAAGCCATCAATATCTCTTAAACTGACCTTCCTCCTTCTTATTAGCCCCGTCGCATATTGAACCCAGTCTGACCACGAACGGGTCGCGTGCACGCATGAACGGGACGCAAGATGATATTTCGTGGACGATTTTGTTGTAAAAAGCGTGCGAGCGCACCGTGCGTGGCTGCAAGCTGGTTTCAATATGCAACGGGGCTTAGTTATAGTAAGTTCGACTTATCCATGAGTCCGGCTTATCTATGATAAGATTTTTATTTTAAAATTCTTATGGTTTTTGGTCTACGGCTTATATACGAGTCCGGCTTATAGACAAGAATTTAGTGTAATTTTTTTTTAATAAAAATTAGTTGTTAAAATACTTCTTTAAATGTCCTGGTTATGAATTTCGACAATAAATGAGCTTAGGCACCCTTTATTTAAAAAAAAAACATTGTGATATCTAATATTCAAATGGTATTTTTAACCTTTGGTATTTTTTTTAAACTTAAATAAATTGAGTTCTGGGAAATATAGTCACCCTATAAAATTTATGATGCAAATAGAATAACAAATTTCTCATAATACAATTATTTTTACGAAGTGGTACAATTAAGCGTTATGTACTACCAAGTGGTACGCAAGTCAAAAAAGGTTGGGAAACGCTGGGTTACACAATAACCGTTATTTGAGACTTATATCTGATTTTATGTCTCGATGGATACATACAATCTATCAAGGATAGCTAATAATACACTGATAAAGTGCAAAATTTTCCACAAGTAACGGGTTGTTTGACTATCACTAGTTTTAATGAAAAAAACTGTATTATATTAGTAAATTAAAAATGTATAAATAAAATAATTTATCAATATAATATAGGTTTTGTTTTAAACCGGTATTGGTGTAATTATTGTACTCAGTGATTTTGTAATTTTTTTTTTAACCCTGAGGCATTTTCACTCCATTGGTGCACAACATAAACAGTGCACTCCATATGCAGTGTTTGCTGTGAGCTTGAAATAAAATATTTGATGATTTTAGTATTTAATAGACTATTTGCAAAAAAGTTCATTGTTCGAAGAAACCTTTACTCAAAGACTAAACAAAATAACAAATGAATGACTATTTTTTTGTTATTTGTTATGAACGTCCGAATCATAAATTTTTCTCAGCACCTTTTTACCATTTTTACATAAACCGAAGAAAAAAAATCGCGTATAGACGTACCAGTATAGATTGGCGTACGAGGGAGGGCGTCCCTGTCGCGTAACAGAAGTCAGGGTGTAAATTTATTACACAATACATAATGTACAGAATGTCCGGTGACCAGTGTTGAAGCCTTTAATCATCCAGCCTCCTGGACTGGATGTTTTAGACATAATAATTCAATGTATATTGGAAATCAAGATGTCACAGCTCGCGCTCAAATACGAGAATGAACTGAATGACAGGGCGAGGGGTTACCGCCGGGGTGGGTTTTAGTTCCAAAGTCGTCGCACGCCAATTTATGTTGGGCAAGCAATAGCACTCTCAGGGTTAAATATTCTTGAATAGAAAATATTTGCGAAAATGTCCATACCTGTCAAATTTATTTATTTTATGATGTAAGTCTTCTTTATAGTAATTTTGTTATAAGACAAACATATGTACACACATAATATTAAACATTTTTACTTATTTGTGTTTTTTTATCAATGTTGAATACTAATATTCTATGTTCTGTGTTGAAAACATACAATTCCTCAATTCCGTGCTTTGGTTATGTGTCGAATTATATGCAAAAAAAAAAAATTTTCCAATAAGCTTTCATTTCATTTTTGGGGATGACACTATACAATATAATATATGTTTTTTTATATTGTAACAATCTTCTTCTTCTTCAGCCTTCATCTCTCCGCTGCTGGATATAGGTCTCTTCCATACCCTTCCATCTTTCCTTGTTATTTGCTAATTGTAGCCGTTTCTTCCCCTCACAGCGGCTATATCGTCGGCCCATCTCTTTTGAGGTCTTCCGATGCCTCTTGTATTCTCCATGTATCAATGATTTGTCCTAATTGCGAATCATTGTAAGTTGAGGACTACCTATAATCAATTCGTCTTACCCATAGAAGTACGTCTATGGTCTTACCATATATTTAATTATTATTTTTATTATTTATTAATTTTTAATTATTAATTAACAATTTTAACAGTGGTAATGGTGAGTTAATTAGAGAAGAGTGATGGATAAATTTTCATGAGGGATATTGGGTATATGACAGATGTGACTTTCGCATCAGGTGATCGGATATCATCAGTCATGTTTTTGGATAAAATTGAAATAAAATATTCAAACTGGACACAGATATTGGGTCCTTACTTATCAAATTGCCGTTTTCTATTACTAGCTAGTTTAATGTTTGATATCTTGCATTCAACTTGAAAATGCAATTTAAAATTAATGTCATATTGAAGCTATGACATTCCTTTTACGAAATTAGTTATTCATTTGTTTTTTCTTTGATATTGCTATGTCTGCGACCACGGAGAAAATGGAAATTCGAGTTATTTTCAAATATGAGTTCTATTGTAACACTAATGCTGCAAAGATGGCATGCAATATCAAAGGCGTGTATGGGTCAGGTACCGCAAGTGAATGCACAATGCGTCTTTTGTTTGGTTGCTTCCGTTCTGGAAATTTCGAACTGAAGGACAACAGCAAATTCGCGTCGAGGCTTGCCTTAATTTGTTAAGTCGGCATATAAACGAGGGATTTCTGAGTCGATTGTTACTTGTGATTAGAAGTGAATCCTGTATGATAATAGGAAACGTTCATCGCAGTGGTTGGACCCAGGGGAGGCAGCCAAACAATGTTGGGCAAACAGCAAAGGTAAACTTACAAGAAATGAAAATGATGCTAGCTATAAAACAACCGAGACTTGTCAGTTGTTATAATCCAGTACTTCTCCATGACAGCATTCGTGCATAAACTGCGCAACGACCGTCTTAAAATTACGGGAGCTTCAATTGGAAACTATCGTCACCCATCTTACTCGCCAGACTTTCCATTTTTTTGGAATTTGGATAACTTTTTACTTAGGAAAATTTCAATTCTGATGAGGCAGTGAAAAACGCTTTTAAATAATTCCCCAGGATTTTTGCAGCAATGGCATCAATGAACTTCCATTAAAATATCAAAAGTGCATCGCCAACAATGGCCAATACTTTGATTTTATATACTTTTCATAAAAAAATTGTTTGAATATTTCTATATATAACTGCAATTTCATAGGTAAGGACCTGATATATGTTAGAAACGCAGGATTGCAGAAAAATTGAAAAGGCTGAAATCAAAATTATTTGATCATCGGGTTTTAGGGCCCCTAGGACCGATTGTTTGATCAGTAATAAAAAAAGGCATTGATTTTTGCGGAAACGGGTTGTTTGATTGGTGGGTGGGACACCAAAATTTTTTTTTTTTTTCATAACTAATTATTACTACTAGGTACGACAAAGCAACCGGACCCAGGTGAATAAAAGTAATTGTGGTGGTTTTGTGAGAATACTAAAGTATTAAAGATCCATAATTAAGTACTTGCATTAAAATTCAGAAAGTAGTAATTATTTAAACACGAACATGACTGACTCACTCGAGCCACCGATTTTACCGATTTATATTGACGCGAATATGATAAATTTTAAATTGTAAAAACATGATAATTTCAAGAATATTATTTTTTAATTTTAATTTTGTTATATAATTTATTGCCACGTTTTACTTTAAATTTTGCGAAAAATTAATTAATTGATAATATTCGCTAAGAGCCTACAAAAACTAAGATTTTTTGACAAGAATTCAATCTCGTCACGTAACAAAGTAGACAATTACAATTTTTTCTTCATATTTCAACTTTTTTAATATCTAAAAATCTTTTTTTTTTTTGGAGACGGCGACACCACACCAGTCGTGCCTCTGCCGTAACATCGGGCAGGCCTGTGTCGCCTTAAATCATATATTCCTTTGTTCGTAATTTATATCATTTACTTGTACATTTTCACTTGCTCCCAGGGCATATTTCGGGAAGAAATAAACAATAACAATGTTTCTCTTTCATTCCCATCGAACTACGAACCTTCCCTAAAGCGTAATCAAACTGCTGCGCCCGTTTACGAACCAGAATAAAGGATGTCGTGCTGGGCGACATCACAGCGAGAGGGGCGACACCACGTTAGCGAATTTATGCCATAACATTAGGCGGACCTGCGCATCAACAGTTTCTATATTCCTCATTTTACTTACTTTAAATATTAATGTACTTATTCTTCATTTGTCCCCCCACCATAAATAACTCTGGGGAGAAATAAATATCTACAATCAAATAGCACAAGCGTTTAGCTTAGTTTGAAAATAGTAAGAATATTGATGTGACACGTATTCTGTGTTCGCATCTCTATTTTAAAAAAAAATCACTCTTTCATTCCACAGACTCCAAACCTTCCCTACACTATATGAGTTTGGTTGAATTTGAATTTGGTTTGAATTTGAAAAGATGAAAGTATTTATGATAATACTTATTTAGTGGCAAGAACACTCCGTAGGGGTGAATCATATTTCAACTTTTGTTGAATGAATGAATCGTGGATAAGATAATATGGTGAATGATGGGTGAATGGGTGACACAGGTGAAACGCCAGGAAGAAAAAGAAGAAGCATCATGGAAGTATTCACTCTATTCTGTGGAAGTATCTATGAATTGAAACGTCAAAATGTTTGTGCGGGTATGCACAGTTTCGTTCACATTTAATATCACATTATTTTGAGTTTTATGAATTAAAATGGAATTCAAAAAATTGTGCCGAGCTTGTTTAGCTTCAAATGATGATTTATATAATATGTTTTTGACGGCGACATCCGAGATGTACACGCATTGTACCTCCGTTCAAGTATGTTTGGTCCTGCTGATACTCATCAAAACATTGATGTTTACAGACGTATTTACTAATATTAATAATATTTTTTCTTACAAGGTTTTCGAAGATGATATTCTGCCGAAGAACCTGTGCCATTTTTGTTACGAACTTTTGCATAAAGTTTATTTTTTTAAACAAAAATGTATCCAATCTGAAGAAAGATTGCATCAATACATTGAATCCAGCAAAGATGTAAAACCCAATTTATCGGAAAATGTTGATAACAGTACCATAAAAGTTGAAATAATATCAGAATTATTTGATGCAACAGAAAAATCTCAGGAAAATAAATTTAACATTACCATAACAAAATCTGAAACGTTTGACGGTAGGCTATTACGCCATTAATTTGACAGAATTATTTAAATTTAAACTAATAACAACTAATAAGTAATACATTTTTTATTTTAGATTCATTAGACATTGTTGAAAATATATCCCAAAATGAAGACAACATTCACGACAATGAAGAAGATAGCCTGGAACAAGAATGCTCTCCTATTCGGGACACTTCATCAAATATATTTTTGAAAACACCTTCAAAAATCAAATCGTAAGTATTTCGTAAAAACTATTATTCATTTAGTAGAGGCTAATTCTCGGGGAAAATATATTTTAAAATTATTTTGTACTTACATGAAGAAATTATATTACATACCAGTGATACATGAATTTTGTTTACTTTCGATGAATTTCACTAATCTGTTCATATTATAAGACATTTTGTCTGCTGTTATTCGATATATGATATAAAGATATACAATTTTAAGGTAACAGTTATTTGGAGCTTATGTACTCTCTATGGGCAGTACATATTTGTGAAGACTGTTGCCTGGTCTGTCCATAATTAATGTTTAAGTGACCCAGTCCGTGCATTCAGGAGGCGCTCCGACGTATATACGAAAGGAAAAAGACAACAAATAAATTATATCGGATTGATGCGTCGATTTCTTATGATTTCGAATTACATGCATGTGTTTTTCTATTTTCAGAATTTTGAAAAACAAATTATTTTGATTTGCCTTATACGTAATAAACAATTATATTTTGTATAACATAAAGCGCCCCCTGTTCCCCATAGAATGGTATCCATAATTGACTCCCTATAATTATTCTATGCTAGTATGGGTCGTTTTTCTATCAAATACTTGTAATATATTTTAATACTATGTATTTTAATTTTCTCACAGAAAAAAGAAGAAAAAACAGAAAAACAAGGAAATCAAAGAATTTCGACTGAGAAGAAGGAAAAAGATTTTGGAAGATCGCAAGAATTTAAATTTAGATTATCCTTGTTTACAATGCAATAAAAAGTTTGCTTATCCTGAGAGACTAGAGGCACATAAGCTCACGCATGATGGAGTCGAGGTATGATGGTTTATTATTTCTCTGTTCCCAGTTTCATAAAAAAAAAAAAACGGATTGACGAGGCCTGTATTCTCTAAGAAAATATAATAAAAAATTTTTTAGCATCAATGTCATCATTTTCATATTCTGTAAGTGATGTTTCAGTTCAAAATTTATTGGCTACCTCTAAACTTAGCCCCTAAACACTATAATGTAACAGGAAGGAATGGTACACTTATATTTTTCCATCAAAAGTTATCTTTATGAGAAATGCTTAAAATGTAAAGGATTTAGAAGAATCACAAAAATATATTATGTAACTCTTATTATATTATATTTTATTGGAAAATTAAATATTTTAAGATATTTTCTCTTTTTAAAATTTTTGTTACACAATGTGAAACAAAAGATTTTAATTTATATTATACATCTTTTTATTTAAGAAAGACAATCAAATTTCATAGTATGTGTAGGCCGCACGTTGTTTCGTTGTGTTGGTAAGATTTTAATTTATATTATACATCTTTTTATTTAAGAAAGACAATCAAATTACATAGTATGTGTAGGCCGCACGTTGTTTCGTTGTGTTGGTGTTTGCGGGTATAACGTGTCTCATACACACCGCTTACACTAATTCTATTATCTTTCTTAAATGGAAAGAAGTCTACCTAAATCCTATTTGAATGTTTCCATGCGTCTTTTTGGTGCCAATAGTTATACTAGCGTAATACTAACTAATAGCGTCAAGAGGTAAAATGAAAAAAGCTTTCTATAAAAGACATCAAGCATTAATGGAGTATACAATTTTAAAATGTTATTTCATGAAATCCTTACGCATTTAATGCCTTATTTACTCATCATGGAGCTAGGATTACATCTGTCGCATACACTCTTGAAAGAGCGCAGAGTAAGCTGTCTCATTCATTGTATTTTGTAAACAGAGCAGGATGACCAACTGATACGGAATACTTATAATGAATTTATAATTGATTTCCAAGATGAGAAATGAAAGTCTCATCGATCTAGACCCACCATTAGACCCACTTTTCTAAAATCAAACCTTATCGATCCTGATTCTTATTTATAAATTTTCATTAGTTTTAATTACGGTACAGTACAAAATATTTATCTCATTCGACCTATTTATAAAATAATAATGGGACATTCCAGCAAAGTACGTGATGAGTGAGGCATGAAATAAGGCCAAAGGGTAACAGAGAAAAATATGAAAAGTATGTTACTCCTCTCCTAATACATTAATTTAAAATAAAATTGAATATGTTTGCAGTCGAAAATAATACATATATATATTATTTAGAATTCATAAATTTGGTTTTAGAATGAAATAATGTGTCATATTTGCAATAAAAAGTTTAAACAATGGGATGGACTCCGTCGTCACCGTGAATTTGTGCACATGATGTCAGGGAAGTCTTTGGAATGTCCAACGTGTGGGAAACTTTATAAGACGACTATGACATTGCGAAATCACCAAAAAATACACCAGGAAAGAAAGGATTTTGTTTGTCACATCTGCGGCGGCTCTTACCGTTCAGCCGGAGGTCTTCAGGTTTGTATGTTGATGAATAAGTTTTATTTTAAATGTCGTTAATAGCACTTGGTATTTATGGGTTAGTTTTTTTCAGCTATTAAGTGTTGGGATAAAGATCTTAGATCCCAATATTGCTATTTTCGGAATACAGGCGATTGCGTATTACAAAATATTGATGTACTTACCTATTTTAATTTAAAATGATTTCTATGCCATTACTGTTGGGTTTTGAAAGTGGTATTCTACTATCGTGTATGTAGATATAAAAACACAGGATGCAATTTTTGCTTTTTTGAGTTCACAACTATTTTCAAAAGGTCTCGTCCAAAATTACAAAAGTCGTAAATGTAAATTAATTAAGTTATTACACAGGCATAAATAAATATGTCCCATCTATTTTTTAGTGTTGGAGTAGTAATCACCGAATAATGCGGACTGTCGTAAATCTACATCTTATATTTTTTAGTGTTGAGGAATTTCTTTCTTTCCATTTAAATGGAAAGGTTTAATAACCACCAAAATAACAATATTGTTATTTAAAGAATAGATCGGTGTGCCTAGAGTACACCATTGCTAATAATATTATTTTGGGATAATTTAGTTACCTCCCACCAGACACATGGATGTTTTTTTTACACCTTGATGGAAATTGACTTGTAATTTGTGGTATACTCAATTGATTTATCATTTTGTTCCTCGGTTTCAGAATCATGTTGAAACACACAGGGAAAATCGTGAAAAAAGTTATGAATGCAAAATATGCAATAAGAAGTTTGTTTCCAACAACTATTTAACGTCGCACATGTTCAGGCATAAAGAAAGACGCTTCGTTTGTCAGGTCTGCAGATTTCCATTCTTCACACGAGCCGATTTAACGCGGCACATGCTCATCCATAATGGAATCAAACCTTTTGTGTGTGAAATATGCAACAAGGCTTATTCAACAAAATCATTTTTGGTAGAGCATGGCCGAACACATTCTGGAGAGCGCCCCTTTAGTTGCGATTACTGCGCCATGAATTTTATCTCCAAGAGACGGCTGATTGATCATCGGCGCACTCACACCGGGGAGAAGCCTCATAAGTGTGACAAATGTAACCAGGCATTCATACAGCGAGGCTCTCTGACCAGACACCTGAAGGTCCACGAGAAAAGACGGCACGTGGAGGTGAGTGGACCTCCTCCTTCTGCCAACGTGACTTCTCAATATTCCCTCCCTTTGTTGTCACCAAAAAAGTTTAACAATGAAGCGATGCCATGCGAAGCAGTTACACCTCAGTTTGAAAGATTGTAGCTGGAAATTAATTAAATTATATCTCCGTATTGTACTTGTATTTTATGATAATCGCTCAATTTAATTTTCTAGAAATGTACCTACCAGAAATATGATGTAACTGACAAATACTACTACAGAGGATTATGAATACAAACAATGTTATGTGCTTTTTGCAATTGAGCCCTTGTCCGGAATAACGTTGTATCCAACAATACTCTCATTCCGAGAAAAATTGAAAAAATGAAACCAGTTACAGTTTATTACATTTTATATTTTAATATAACAAACATATAATTCTTAACTAATCTCAATATAAAATAGGGAAAAAACGCAATTAAATTTGAATCTATTGTAAAAAAACATGCTGAATCAGTGGAAAAACGTTGTATAAGAAATTTTCACAAACGTTATTCCGCAAAAGGTTTTTTATTTATTCTGCTTTACTTAATAATGATTTTTAAAAGCAGCATGCTCATCTAACATGAATTCAAAAATGTCATCGAGGTCCTTGAGCTTAGCAGCCTTATTGGCAGTGGATTGGAATTCATTAAAGTTAGTTCCAGGCTCCCTAATTGCATGATTTTTTTCCATACGGTAGCTAATCTTCCCCTTCTTCCACAAAGAGTTGGTAGAAGGCTATAGGAGGTTCATGATTCTAATTCTTTGTGGAAGGTTCTAGCTCTGATTGTGATGGGATCATCAGTAGGTAAAGAGCTTTTACGGAACGATAAGTCTCTCGTACATACTATTACCTATCTCCGTCTGTTTGCTGAATATGGCGTCGGACATTCAATTTCTCATGATTACTTTTTTTATTGTAATTCAGTAACCTGAATTATGATTGAATATTTATATTGATATTAAAATGGAGAAAACATCCCGGATTTAAAAATTTTTGGCTCAAATTCGACCCTACGAAAAAGAACGAGGAATTAAATAAACTTTTTGTATCGGTATTATTTTAAGTTACAGTATAAAGAGCACTGTAATGCCAGCATTGTTATCAAAAATAATGCCAGCGTTATTATCAAAAAGCATTTAAAATATCAATATGGATAAATCAATTGAGTAAAATCGGTTAACATTCGACAAAATAATATTGTCACATATGAAATTACAATATCAATAGAACTGCCAAATCGTTGTTTCACAACGTTATTCCACAAACATGTTCCGGCGGGTCAATTGCAGGTTTGATAATATTTTTTCTGGATAAACACTCTTTTCCTGCATCCTTCAACTTATTTGCTTTGATATCTTTCCAGTTTAAAACATTAGATGTTCGTTTTCTCCCTTTATTCATGTGAATTAAACCACGCTCCACGATATTGATGCGCGGCGACGCCATTTTGAGAAACAATGTACAACGTTCTTCCACAAACCAATAACTTTAAAATGCAGTCAGAAGCCTAAATATTTTTTTCTTGACATATTATCTACCTTAAACGATGCATAATAACATATCCAACATAACTACATCAATAACTCAAAATTGACATTTGTGTTGGATACAACGTTATTCCGGGCAAGGGCTCAATTATAGAATACGGCTATAATTTAGTTGGAATCAGTGACGAGCTAAACCATGATTGTGGTATTCAGTTAATTGATAACTGAGATTTAACTTTTCTGGGTTGAGCCTATAGTATATCAGTGATCACTCGTCTAATTACGAATAATCAGTAATCAGTCATCATTAACATCAAACAAATCTCACAATCACAGTTAAAATAATGGTTTTGTTCATCACCACTTCTCACTATTGTATGTACTTCTGAAAGAGCTGTTTGAGTCATTCTCCGCCATATTATGGGTTATGAGCTTACAAGTATTTTTATCATATCAGTTCTGATGACACTAAAGCGTTGGCTACGGCTATGCTCTTCTGGAAATTCTTTCTTAAAATTTGCAAATAGCATTTTATGGTGCCAAAAATAGATAAAATGTTTCACTCTTTCTTTTTAAAATCAGGATGTTGACTGAATTTGGTTATAGATAGTGACAAATTTAAAATCAATATTACTTATTTACATCTGAGTTATAACCATCTAATTATACTGACTATCCTGTCAACCTGTTACATCAGTTTGAATTCCAAAAACTTTTCTAAATTCTTTATTGTATAAAGTCTATATATCCTTTATCATTATTATTAATGTGCATTCTGGTATCCATATTTTAAATAATTATTCGGGGAAACAATTTGTGATTATCATGTAACTGAAATCATGATAATCACAAATAGTTTCCCCGAAAATGAATACAGTAGAGCCTCGTTAATTCGAAATTCGAGGGATGTGAAAAAACATTTTGAATTATGCGGAACCGTGTTAATTCAAATTTCAAGGTAAAAAAAAAATCACAATGTAATTGCGAAATTTGCCAAATATTGTAAAACTCATGAAAAAGCCTTAATTTATAGAAAAATGTCTGTATTTTTGCATATTTTGAGAAATAATTTCGAAAACGCAATATTCATTATGCTAATACAAAGATCATGACATTTATAGTACTTAAGTACCCGATATTGACATATTTATTGTTTTCACTTGTGAAAAACTTTGGAAATATTTAATTTTGCCAAATTAAAAAAATCTGAATTATGTGAACTAAAATGTATTGATTTATGGCTCGAGGGGCTAAAAAATATTTCGAATTATGAATTATCGAGGTTAATTTATTATGAAATTAACATTTTGAAACTTGTGGATTTTAAAAATTTCAAATTAACGTGATTTTACTGTATTATAATACTAAATTGATTTCTAAAGATTTTGATATCAAAATTATAGGTCTTCATTAATTATTCTGGTCTTATTTAAAAAATATTCTGATAGTTTTAAATGTGTTTATAGTAATGAATATGCATATTTTGCGATAGCGGTTTGTGAAACTGCGTACCTTGTACTTATACTGTGTAATAAAATACAGTTATCATTTCATTGCTTACTTACTAAGGTATTGTGTGATTGAAAAAGTGCAATGATAGTCTTAATATCTAAAATAATTTATTTACAAGAAATGTATCCATGTGAACAATTTATATTTTATTGTAATATATCTTGATTACATTACTTTTTAGTTTATTTTTGATGTGAAACATCTCGGTAGAGTAAATCATCGAAAACTGGCAAATTAAATAAAGTATCTTGCACCATTGCACAACACACTACACTCATAGTACAACAATACACGGCGTGCATTTAAATGTATCATTCTTAAACAGTGTAAGGCCAAATATTTGGTCACCAATAATTTTGCCGTTTGTGGTTTGATTAAATAAATTGCATTCAATTCATCTGACTAAACTCTCCAAAATTGCAATAAAAAAATCTTAAAATGTGCACTAATTTTGCTTATTTCTTCTTTCATCTAATGGCCAAAGATATTGTCTTAATTTCTTGGTATTATGCATAGCCCTTCAAATTACAGCGATAATGCTTCTCCAAAGAGTTGCCTTAAAAGTTCTCGACTGGCTGCTCATTTTACCATTTCATATTCGTAGATGATATTCCTGTGTGCCTCCCATGCCACATTTTCATTAGCGGGATGTTTCACAACAATCAATCATGCGATACGAGGTATCCTATAACATCATTTTTTAATTGCCTAGTATTTGCACTTAAACAAATTTCTAATTTATTTAATTATTCACACATTTACAAGTTGGACCTGATATTATTTTGCTCTTTGCTTCTACTTGTAATATGAATGGACCAGCTCGACTCGAATAATGATTATCAATTTTCCAATGCGCTCACTACCCGTTATTAACAGTAGTTTAAATTTTAATCATACAAAATATTGTGATCTAGTCGTATGTATAATTATTTATAAATGCTTATGTATTTAATTTAATTTGTAGCATATTTCTAGTCTATTGCAACCCATTTCTAGTCTGTAATCTATAATTTTGAAAAATAAATTTCTTTTAATAATTTCTGACTTATTATTATTACGAATTTAACAAATTGCACGTACTATAATTTCAATAGTAGAATGCCACACACACTCTTCTGTCTTGACAATCAACTTTCACCCATATAATCTTCTCATGCATGCTTATTAATAGGAAAATATATATGTATTACAGATACCGATGAAAATATATGAGGAGATTGATTTTCAGCCATTTTGGATGCATTGCAGCCATTTTCTAGCTGTCAGTCAAACAAGTTTGGTGGCTTCAATATTTTTTGCTTCCATAAAAAATGGATCAAAGAATACTTATTAAATTTTGTTATAAAAACAAAATAAACTGCAGCAAAGCGAATGAGTAGCTTGTTGGCGTAGTGGTCGTGACGCTCGCCTAGTGATCTGGTGGTCGATGGTTCGAGCCCCATTCCAGGACACCAACAAGTTCTATTTTCATAGCACAGACTGTTGGCTTAATTTGAAAATAGTAAGAATATTGATGCGACCCATATTCCATATTGGCATCTCTATTTTCATAAGAAAAAAAAAAGTATTTTTAAAAATTTTTTTTTTTTACTTTTTAAATAAACAGAGATGCGAACACGGAATACGTGTCACATCAATATTCTTACTATTTTCAAACTAAGCTAAACGCTTGTGCTATGAAAATAGGACTAACTTGCTAGTATGGGCTGAGATTCGAACCCGCGACCATTGGATCACGAGGCGAGTGTCCTAATCACAAGACCAACAAGCTACTCTCATTTGAAACATTGATTGTTGTTAACGAGTCTACATCGGTAAACCAAGTGTTTATGAGTGGTACAAGCGCTCCAAAGAGGGCCATGAAGAAGTCGAAGATGACGAGAAGTTGCTAATTATGTTGGCATATCATTTGGCTTTTGCCAAGCAATTTTTTCTGATGTCTTGAGCCTGAAACGCAAGGTGGCAAAATTTGTTCCAAAATTGCTAAATTTCAACCAAAAACATCAGAATGGACATTGCCCAAGAGTGAATTATAGAAACCGATCCAGAACTGCTTGAACAGGTCATAACTGGTGACGAAACATGGGTCTGTGGCTATATATAATGTTGAAACTGAAGCACAATCAAGCCAGTGGAAGCTGTCTGAGGAGCCAAGACCAAAAAAAATTCATCAAGTTCAATCCAGTGTTTCAAGTTCTTCTCACTGTGCCCTTTATTTTAATGGTGGTGCACCGTGAGTTTCTGCCATAAGTAGTGGGCATTTGCACGAAGTAATCTAATGAAAACACCTGAGTTGTGGCAATAAATATCGCAAATGGTTTTGAATGAGACCCCATTGTCAATTCATATGAATGCTAACATAATAAGGCATTCAGCAAACAAATAAAGTTTTTAAAACTAATAATGTCCTTGAGGGATCTGACACTTTCAAAATGAGTAGTCACATAAATTTCGTACTTTGCCGCAATTTCTCGTGTGAGGGTAAAATATGGGTCTCTTAAAAATAAAATTCATTATCCCTTATTTAGTTTTATATTTATTTTAACTCCATTATTTGACTCAAAATATGTACATATCTCGCGTGATAATTTGAATCGACGCAATAACGCATCTCAGTGAGAAAATGGCGCGAAAACGCCGCGCCATTAAAAATGACGTACACAATCCAATCAATGTAAACGTTCAGTTTATACGTAAAGAGTGACGAAAGTTGATGATAATAGTGAAAACGAGAAATGATTTTTTTCTGAAATATTGTGTAATGATCGTAGAGGTGTTCAAAGCGGCTGACTCGAACTCCGCAGGCGACACAGTTGCGGCGCGGTTGTGCCCCGCCGACGGCGTCCAGGTTTTCGCTGTTTTGGGATTATTCCCATTGGGTGTTAGCGCATGAAACAATGTGCAACATTATTATTTTGTTTCAACAAACTTTTTTACGTTATACATATTGAGATATTGCCATGCATATGTCTCTCATTCTAACCTTTTTTGACAATAGGCAATAAAACTAATGTCTCAACTGGACTTCCATGATTATGGTTAACTGCTTTGTAGGGGCCTATTAAGATTTATGATCAAGGAGAAATTTTAAAGGTCTCAATTTAAAAACACCCAAAATACAAAAATTGCAGGAGCACCGCGCCCCCCTGTCTGAGTTTTATTAATTTTTACGACAGGTCGCCAAAACTATCCCCTGTCGGCCTTTCCCTCAATGAAAACCAATAATATTTTCATCTTGACAAAAATTCATTATATATTTACGTAAATATATGGACGTGTTTTCGCACGGAACTAAAATTATTTCGTTATATATTTTAACGAAATTTCGCTATATAAGTGCATCTTTGTATGAAAAATTGATTGTAGGGGATAATTTCGAAAAAAAATTCGATGTCATTTTTCGGTAAAACGGGGTTCGTTATAACGAGGTTCCACTGTATATAGGACACGTATTAAATAAACATGTTAGATTGTTCTTAGAATTTTGACACGGAACCTAGCCATATATCTTCCATTATATTTGTGTTCATTTTACGCCGGTGTCTCTCAGAACAGAACCCCGGCGTAACTGTATAAACAAAAAATACACAAAATGCGGTGATATAAGAATTATTAATTAATTATAAAATCTTTTTCAGGTCACTTATAATTCTGATCAACTGGTTCAGCCAACTTCTTTTAACCTAATTTTTCATTACTAATGCATAAGATTCTGATTTACTTTCCAGTTCACGTAAAACTGAATCTTCTCAGGAAACTAACATTGCTTTATGGCGAAGCTTAGGATAATCAGTGAAATTAAAACAGAAAAACATATTTAAACATTTTTTTATATCATTTTTATTCACACAAAATATAATTTTACATGAATAAAAGGTGAATTTATTTTTCTTAAATTATATAGAAAGTACATAAGTTCTATTTTACTTCTTGGCTGTGGTGACTGAAGCCTCATCTTCTCTGGCGTAGGACTGCAATAGTTCGTCCTTCTTGGTGGCGATCCTCTCGTCCCTTCGCTTGCGAGCCTCACGCACCCGGTTCCTGCGGGCCTCGGCCTGGTCACTGCGGAAAACACACTCCATTAGAAGCATATACTAATGATTTATCTGGCTTTTTAAATATCCTATTAGGTGATCATCTAACTACATATCTAACTCATATTTTATTTGAGTTGTCATTTTATATATTGCAAGGAATATCTGCCAAAGATAATTAAATAAGTAATAATTAATTACACACATTGTGTTAAAATTAGCAAACATTAAAATTATATTTTAAAAATATTTTGTTGATTGGAGCAATTACAAGCAAAAGGAAAATAATTTCAAATTTTCAAAGGAAGCAAACACTTGGTGGTGAGACATTATAATTAAATAAATAAAAATCTTTGTTATACACCACTTCTGTTTATTAAAAATCCAACCAGGTTTCGCTACTACCGTAGCTTCTTCAGGGATCTTAACTGTCTAAACATACAAAAATAATAATAATTTTTGTATGTTTAGACAGTTAAGATCCCTGAAGAAGCTACGGTAGTAGCGAAATCTGGTTGGATTTTTAATAAATAGAAGTGGTGTATAAGAAAGTTATTTTTATTTATTTAGGAAAATAATTTGCTTTATGTTAGTAAACGTGTTCTTATTTTCATTAAAAAATCCATTTTTCGGGACCAACATCTTAAAGCAGTACAGAAGTTAACATTTAGAGAACTCGACAAAAAGAGTGATTGATTAATTGAAAATACAAACCTCAGCATCTTGGTACGTGCTTTCTCAGCCTTCTTCTTGTGAATGTATTCCATCAGGACACGCTTGTTCTTGAACACGTTACCCTTGGATTTCATGTACAAGCTGTGGTATAAATGACGGTCGATCTTCTTGCCTTCACGATACTTCTTCAGCAACCGACGGAGTACCTTCATCCTTTGCACCCAGAGAAGCTGTAAAATTACGCAAATGATAAAATAAATGAAAAAAATACTAATCTCATTATAACAAAATGATCGGTGAGTCAATTATTCAACAGCTATAAAAATAGCAAAATATACAAATAGTTTTGCAGAAAAAAGAATCTGTGAATCTGTTTTCACTTCATTAAAAACTAATTCAGAAACTCAACATTTATCGAGAAATGAAATCTGAATCTTTTTTATTTCCACAGAGAGCAGTTACTGACAATTTATTACTAATCTAACATCATTTTTTGCTGGTCGCTAATCTAACATCGATCACCACCATTTTAGACATGATTTATTAAATTTTGATAATACTGAAAAACCTGATAATATGGTATTTGGATCTCGATATTGTAAAAGTGCACAAAATCTATTGGTATGGTATTCTGGAATATGTGTCCCAAGTTGTTTGAGAGAAAAAGCATATCCTGCTATGGTGAGAGTAATCTAACAGTAAGCAATACACAACTATCCTTATTAACCGCCTCAGTTTGACATTAAAATATATTTGAAAAAAAAAAAACATTTTAAGAACAAGAGAAGTGTATGTCAGTCAGATCATAATTTTTAAATAATACATTAATAACGGGAATGATAGCATATAAAAATAATAATCTAGGAACTGATGTCAGACACAAATTTGATAAACATTTTTATCGATTTAAAGAACTTGATTTGTTTGCGATTGTTCTGCTTTACATATTTTGATTTTTAATTTATCATTTATACTAGGAAGCTGTGATTTATTTTATTGAAGCATTTTACTTAAATGAAGAGTTTTAGGAGTTTAATGATTAATAGTGATGTTGATAATCAATTAATTATTGAAATACTATTTTTATTATATCATAAAACGGCAATCACGGTGAGTTGCCAATCACTGATACCAGGGGTGTGCAGGTGAGAACAAATGTACATATAAGCGTATATTTTAAAAAGAAACCGAAATAAAAGATGTATCTCATAATATTCGTATCACAATAATTAACATATTATTCAGAATTTAATATTTCATAACATTCTGCCAGATAAATATTTCATTTTGATTTTTTTTAAATGTGTATTTAAATAAAAGTCATGCTTCTTATTCTCACTGCACGCGCCTGACTGGTACATTTCCATTACCAATCTTTACACAAGTAAAGGATAGTAAATTGTTTCATCACTAATTAAAAACACTTTTCAGCAAAATATGTACATCACTTTATTAATTGGCTATAAATTCATTCATATGGCTAATTTTATTGTGTATGTACACCGATGAGGATATCATCTCTCATCTCCGGAAAAGGTTTTTATAATCTGTGTACAACAGGCAATGAATTATATCTCACTCTGCACTGTCCTTACACCGCATACAGCTGACATTAAAAGAGAATATTTACCTTCTGGGGCATACGGGAGTTGGCGGTACCCTTCCGTTTACCAAAACCACAGTGGCGGCCTTTACTGCGAGCTTCCTTGTTCTTGCGCACACGGGCTCTCGAGTGGATGGCCACGGGTTTCTTAATAACAATACCATCCTTTATCAGTTTTCTAATATTTTGTCCTGGAAGAAAGAAAAACCGATGCAAGTGTTAATTGATAATTTGTAAGTTTCTGGATAAAAATCCACCAAAAACAAAAGTGGAAGCGATAGTTTCAGTGATGACATGAGTTACAACTTATAGCTACTGATGCCAGAAGTATTACAATCTGCTATCGGTCTCCATTTAATTGTCGGAAATCTACATGACATATTGATAACTATTAGGATCAGATAAGTAAGTGTGGCATGAGTATGATTACTAATAGAAAATATAAAATCGAGAACACAAGAGGTTTTATAAAAAAAGAAATACAATAAAAGAATATTGAAAATAGTAATAATTCAACATTATTTATGTAAGGAGTATGAATTCGTCCCGATTCTGACACCGTATGGGAAGAGATTAAATGTAAATAAGAAAGATAATTAAAGGATAACTTACTTGAGTTAGTATTTGAAATTTCGTTGATTTCATTAGGGTCCAACCAGACTTTCTTTTTTCCGCATCGCATAACAGAGGCGGCTAGCCGCTTCTGCACCTTGAGAGAACTGAAATAGAAATTTGGCGCTTAGTGGTTTTGTATAAGGGAACATAACAATAGTAACCATACTTTACAGAATTAAAAACTTAATTTAATTAGTGTAAATAATTGGAGGCACCACGATAAAATTAGATTGCAAGTTGACAAGCACACGCGGTCTGCGCCATGTTAACGTTTGAGAAACTTCAAATTAAACATAACCTCTATAATTGCACAAATCTACACATAATTTAAAAAATAACATTGCAATAACATTCCCTTAAACTCCCCGAGGCTTATTAATGTATCGAAAACACAATTTGGCTAGAAATAAACAAGTTATTGCAATTATTTTCACTCCGCCTCACCTCATGCTGCTGCAGAAGTTCTCAACGTGTCTGAAAAGAAATAAAGATGGCCGGACCGGAAACACATAAAATAAATTTCATTTTTATTTTTCTTAATGAATAACTGAATTTTTTACGGTTATTTAAAAACCAAAAATGTATACAATTAAACTTAAGTTTAATTTTAAAAAGAAAATATATACATATTTTGTTTTAAATTTAAATTTAAAAACTATTTTGACTTTAATCATATAACGTAGGTACTTTAGTATGAAAAATGTAGAATAGTCAAAGGTAGTTAAAATACCTTTGAGGACAAACAAGTATTTTCCATCGAGATGGTTTCGGATTATATTGACTAATTTCCGAAGAAAACAGGATCTATATTTTAACTTTAATGATTTTACAACACATGATCTAATTGGCTTATGATTTAAATGATATAACTCACTTCTTCGAACCAAACATCACAACAAATAAACGAGATAAAATCTTAAATTAATTTAAAACTTTTCTGCATTGTTCAAAAATACAAATTTTATGGAAATATTAAATTGAACATTAATTTTTTCGCAATTCATATTATAACCGCACAAATTTAAATCTATTTCCAAAGAATTAAACTTCTTAAATAGGATTTTTTCTGTGTATTAAAAATATTAATGAATTCATTGTATATTTTTTTTGCATTATTAATTGTACGAAATATTAAACAGATTTTCTGTTACTATCCATTTTTGATGCATATGCAACTTTAGGAATCAGTAAAAAAAAATCGTCGGAATTATTAGCAGTATGCTGCAAGTTTTTAAACGTAGAAATACGCTGAAGCTTTACGAAGACATAAGAGTAGCTTGTTGGTCTTGTGGTTAGGAGTCTCACCTCGTGATCCAAAGGTCGCAGGTTCGAATCTCACTCCAGACAAGCAAGTTAGTCCTATTTTCATAGCACAAGCGTTTAGCTTAATTTGAAAATAGTAAGAATATTGATGTAACACGAATTCCGTGTTCGCATCTCTATTTAAAAAAAAAAAATAACAGAAGGAACATGAGTATTGTGTATAATATATTTATATCATTCAAGTCGCCGTGTGTATATGACAAGTGCGTATTGTGTTTATTGTTTGTTTGTATTGTACGATGATCTTAGTTGCTCCGCTAGAAGACAATTGCAGTTGCAATGGTGAGATTGGGCGCACAGAAATTTGACTCTGGTACGCGGCTCTCAACGGGGCTTCGTGCTGTCGTTTTCCTTAGACTGCCGACATAGGTGACCTTTTCAAAATCCTCAATATATGTCCTAGGCTACCTGTCTTTCTGTAATTCATCGGCGTGATGGTCCCGAATTTCTTAGACATCTTTAAAACCCCTACTAGGACAAGGGGATGAAGATGATGATATCTTCTGGTTAGTTTTCTGGGATATTCTACCGTATACTAAGACATTTCTGGTGGACATTTCGGATCCCATCGCAGGTTCCATCATCAGGGTTGGTGTGTTGATGATATTATGGCGATAGTATTGGCTGGCAATACCGTACCAAAAACAGATTGTGTATATGTTTTCAAGAGGATTTCAGTTTGAGACCATCATTTGTGTTGATGTGCACCGGATGCTTATAGATTTCGAGTGCCTCCTTGATAAGACGTGCATGGCGACTCTTAGGCTTTCCTAAGATTTTCGGCTGGAGTGCAACGAATGGTCGGATCTGCGAAGGATCGAGACCACCTAGAAACGGATGGTATTTATAGACTCGACTGCTAAGATTGCGAAAAGGTGTAGGTGGGATAAACAGCGTGCACAAATTTCCAAAGGGGTTGATGACACGAGCATGCAAACTTGGCCATCCTGGAAAATCAGCGTTGGGTGAACACACACTGGATATCGACCAGCATCAATGGGTACTTTCATAGAATCTGTCCTATTGGTAATCGTATTGATTGAGTTCTTTTTGGCAGGAGTTCACATTATTGACATTGAGATGCGTACTTCATACAAAAATAGCTTTGATGATAATTACAATAAAGGCCATTATTAAGTGTAGACGTAAAAATATATTCTGTTACTGTTCTAACGACTTGAAACTACATGGCATAAGTGACAGTTCGTGACGTTTTGACACTGACAGTTTGGTGGGGATTCTACAGAAGTAGATAAGTAATAAGTATTCGTATGAAGCACTTTCGTGCCAAGTCGCGTCGAGTATGTACGCTAGGCATACAACGATTTTATTCGTCGTACGCGACTACTACACACAAAGAACGTAGTACTCCCCGAGTTAGTTAATTTGTGTAATAAATACTTTTATATTACATTAGTGAAACGGTGTCGTGAAATTCAATATCACCTATTCTATCTAGCTCTGTGATTTATCTTTAATCCGCCGTATTTTAATAAAACATCTCTGTTGTATTATGTGATCAACTGTAAACAGTTATTATTAAATAGAAAAAGTTTTTTTAAGAGTGAAAGTTCTAATTTTCTCGCAATGCCAGCAACAATTTGCAACCCAGATCTCCAAAAAGAACGAGATAAATGTTCTTTTAATCCAAAAGAATTAACTCATTTGTTAGATGGTGACGAAAAAAAGACGCAAGAAAGGAAAAAAACAGGTTTGTAAATTTTACTGATCGGTCCAACCAGCGACCCTAGACCCGGTGATGGACCGTATTAGCACCTAGAAAACTCATTATATATGGCCGTGAACACTTGAGAAATATTGACTTAGTTAAATAAATGTATTGAAAATAATTATTAACTAGAACTTTGACGTCATTTTTTGTTTAAAAAGTAATTAAATCCATTGGTATCTAATTATTACTTCGCTCTTTCGCTGGGGACTTCGGCAGCAAATAAATATTTAATTTCTTTCTGAATATTATTTACAATTCATTATATCATTAAAACATTATTTATTTCTATTAATCATAAAAAGTGTATTGTGTAAAAACTTATTAACCTGGAACTTATTCCTGAAATTATATTTAGTGATTTGCGTTAGTCTGAATATTATTCTCAATTTATTTTATCATTTATTCATTATTTATTATTAATTTATCGTAAAAAGTGTATTGTGTTATGTGCTAACCCAATCTCCTTAATTTCAACACCATTTAACATGCAGCTATTAATATGTAATCTTCTACTTACGGAATTATTATCAAATCATTTATAATTACCATTGTGACAAACATATATTACCACATCTTAATTGTCAAGTTGACTTCCTTAACGGAACATATCAACTTTTAGGTAATTAATGAAATCATTAATCAAATCATATATATATATATATATATATATATATATAGTAATATATTATATATATATATATATATATATATATATATATATATATATATATAGAACAATTATATCTAATAAACCAGAGATCTACGCACAGTGGTCAGATTCACTCCGCCTGTGTTTTGTTCACTCCGGGAAGTTTATACCCTTCTCATGAAAATTGTGAAGTACTTATTGTTATATACCAAATTTTTCATTTCTGCCTGTACTTGTAAAGTGATAATACAAAATCTTCTACAAAAATCCTTCTTATGTTTACAAAATATTCATACTTTGTACTTTAATGTCACTCTAGGACCATCTATTAGGGTCATTAAAGACCTGTTGACGGTCTGTTAAAAAAAAAAATTGTTGCTCTGATAGTTTTGTGATGGATGTGCACTCATTAGAAAAGAAAGGGATGAAAAATCGGAGGGTGTACCTATAGATAAATATAAATAGTCAATAGTTAGTTATTCGAAATATATACAGTATAAAATACAAATTGTAATGTGTTTGTGGCAACTACATTAAAAACTATTTGAAATAAAGTAAATAAAACTGTTCAGATTTTTTAAAGACACACTAATATTTATACTACGTACACAACTAAATATTATTCTCATCACAACACTAGTTTACTGTCTTATTTAATCCTGTTAATGAGAGGCACTGCACTTCTTCAAATTTGAGTCAAAATCAAATTGCATGTGTAGTACAAAGTTTGGCCATCTATAAAAAATATTAATTCTATTGCATCACAATCTAAATGCCATGTCAAATAATGATTAATATTAAATTCAATATAATTATTTACCTTTCAGTTTTAATTTTTATTTATAGTTTATATTTGCTTTAATGAACAATGAGGGTACAATAATAATCAATTGTGCATCCTGGCATTGGCATCAATTTTTAAAATCATAGGGAAATATATAAAACTATAATATAAGGCTTTTGATGCGGTGAATAAAGCTTGACTGATTTGGCTGATTGTTAACACAATCAGCAGTAATCGGAATAGTTGCTTACAGCCAGTGCACGCATAATCTTTTAAACAACTATAACATTTTGAAAGTAAAATTAAATATTAGTATTATATTTTTATGTGTAATGTGTACAAAAAATATAAAACAGTGCATCATATACAGGTGTCTCGTAGTTAGCAGTAAAAGCTTTGGGGGAGCCTTTTTCATTCAATTTTGAACAGAAAATATTTGTTACTTTGGGTGAAATGTCAATAGTTAAGGAGATAATCGACATCAACGTTGGCATTTTTTTTTCAATATTTCTGACCTACCTATTTCTTTTCTTTCTTCCGTGAAATATTGGAGTATCGTGAAAGTAACTTTAATAATATTAAATAAAAAAATAAAAAATTCATTCGCTTTGATACAAGTGAAATAAAAACCGTGCAGAAATTTGAAGCAGATTTGTAAAAGTAATTCTAGTGAGCTTTTCTAGCACAGTTTTCGTGTTAAATTTTATTAGCATTAGATACACATATTTATTTATTCTACATTAAAATTATTTTGATTTTTTATCTTTCATACATGGACACAAACACATACCTAATCTGAGCAACTGGGTGATCTTATATAACTTTATTATGTTCTTGGCTGAAGTAGGTTTCTATTTTATAAATAAATACGTATTATTTTCTCAGTATGACATCCTTGCTGATTCTTGTTTTCAAATTTGCGTGTTTCACTCATGATTTAATTTAAAATTATTATAATTGTAATATAATTCTTAGAAAAAATATTTTGTTATAAAAAAAAGGGAAAAATGTTCATGTGAGCACCCACACATGAAAATAAAAACACACTTGTTTTTTAGTTCTACTTGTTTAAGTTTTGTGAGACGCGTTTTACCCGATGAAGATATTATCAACCTAACTATATATTTCACATTCAATAACTTGTATTTATATGAAAACTATTGAAAGCAACTGCTTTGCATATGCAGGGTGTCCGACGTCAAGCCGAAATCGGGCGATAAGCCAAGTCATAATATCAGAAAAATATTTTTAAAAAATCTACACCCTGTGACGGTCTTTTCACTCCTGTTGCAACAAATCTTCATTTTTTTTATTACTATGTAATCCTGAATAATGCTTCTGTAAATTTTTGTCCAACATTCAAAGCCAACTGCCCCAGCTTGGAAGAAAATGTCACTTTTTGACCAAACCAAGTATTCAAAATCAATACTTTGCCCAGTTTTAACTGTTTTTATTTTTTTAAATATTTTTCTGATAACTATTATGACTTGGCCTATCACCCGAATTCGGCTTGACGTCGAGATACGGGACACCTGTATATTATATCAATTTAAGAACTAAAGTAGGTTTTTGTTTTTTGGCATGATTCTAAGAAACAATTTTATCGAAACACTAACAATATTTTAATGATAGAAGGAAGAGGATAGCTAAACCATTTGATAGAAATGAGGTAGAGACAGCATTATTCATTAAAGAGTTAAGGTTGTTATTACGGTCATTAGACATATTTAACTGTAATTGGTTGCGGATATTTTATACGAACCATATGTTTTTCCGAGATTACGACATTGATTCAACCCTTGAGAGACGTCGCAGTACAGTCCGCCGACGTAACTAGTACATATTGCACACTGGCGACCTCTGTTGTAGAAGAAGTGAACACTCCACAACAAATTGCATATAATTTACGGCCACGAAAGCAGTAATCAGTCCACCCTCTACCTCCGTGGGTAAAGGTCGTCCTCCTGATGACGTTGAATAAGCATTCAACAAAATGTTGAGAATCATTTCTCGGAAAAACATACGGTTCGTATAAAATATCCGCAATCAGTTACAGTTAAGCATTATTCATGTTAATTATATTTTTATTTTTAAGTTTTATTTTTCAATTATCTTCAAACCCTAATCAGTTTATTGGTGGTCTTTTATATATTAGATATATATTTGTTCTACACGCTAAATGAACAGACAAAATAATTTGTAGAGATTTAATAGATATATCAGGTCCTTTATAGTCCATTTTGTATAGAAAAATTCAAACAATTTTTTTTATAGAAATTATATATTAAATTAATCTAAGTATTGGCCATTGTTGTCAATGTACTTTTGTCATTTTAATGGAAATTCATTGGTGCCTTTGCCATATGAACCTAGGGATGGAAAATGTTGAATTCTTTAAAAGTGTGTTTCACCACCTCATCATAGTTTTTTCCTTGTAAAAAGTTATCCAGATTGCGAAAAAATTGGAAATCGTTAGGTGCAAAGTCTGGCAAGTTGGGTGGGTGATGGAGAGTTTCAAGTCAAAGCTCCTGTGATTTTAAGACGGTCCGTTGTGAAGTGTGTGGACGGGCGTTGTTGTGGAGGAGTAGTAGACTAGAGCAATTGACATGTCTCGTTTGTTTGATAGCGAGCTTGTCCATCATCATTTTCAATTTTTGACAGTAGAAGGGCCGGTTGTTTTAAGTTGGATTAAAGTAAGCGTTCTTTTAAAGCATAGATTTTTACGTTCTCCACCAATCAGACGATCCGTTTTCGTAAAAATCTATGCTTTGATCGACCGCTTACTTTGATCGAACTTGAAACAACCGGGCCTAACTCTGCAGTAATTAATGTGCTAGATCTCAAGAAGTTGTAATGAATTAGACCCACCATGCAGTCACTAGCTGGTAGTCACACTGCGCTTACTTGCTTACTAATATCACATGTTATAATATCACGTGGTATATAATGGCGTTCTAGTGCCAACCATGATGTATGGAAGTGAAGCCTGGAAAGAGGAATGAAAGTAGATTGAATGCGGTGGAAATGCGGTCACTAAGACGTTTGTGTGGAAAATCTTGAGTGAAGAATGAACAAATTAGAAGTGAATGCAATGCTGGCTGTAGTGTGGTAGATAGAATAAAGAAAAGAGTGCTGAGATGGTTTGATCATGTGGAACGTATGAATGAGGAAAGGATGGTTAAGAAAAAATATATGAGGCGAGTGTTGAAGGCGACAGGAATAGAGGGCGTCCTGGGCGAAGGACCTGGCACGATCAGATACTACAAGTATTTGAGGATAGCCCTGTTAAAAGCCGCAACAACCGTAGAACTTGTATGAGAAGATGTATGAATGTGGCGTTCAATCCCCTCTGCCTACCCCTGCAGGGAAACGGCGTGATGGTTAGTTAGTTGTAATATAACAAATCACTGGTCACACTTGTTTACACTACAGATGATGTCGCCTTGTTATCGTCACGAACTTATTTGCTGACCCACCATTGTGTGAGGCCTTTTATAGATAAATTCCTCCGAAAGATTTGTTCTAGTGGTAATAAGAAGTCTGTAGTGCTCTAGGCTTTTCCGTGAAGTATTTTAGGGCGTCACGGAATCTCGTAGAATCTTCGAGATATAGAATACTAATACTAATATAATATACTCCTGACTGACTCTGTGTTGTGTGCGTAATTTTTTGGTTGCGATTGACTCTCCCTGCTTTGTGTGACTTTGTTTGCTTGTTATTATTATTGTTATTATATTAATTCTATGTAAGTATAATATTAGTAAAACTGTCACTAATTTCTTAAAGCTACTGGCTGTACGTTGTGTGCTGGCCATCTTACAAGTATAAATGTGTCCACATCTTCACATCCGAAATATATTTTTTTGCTATAAAAACATAATTTATATCTATTCATTTGTGCTTCTAAAGAAATAGATTGAGATACTGATGCTTTAAATTGTTTTCTTATAAAAATTATAATCTTTATAACTGATAAAATGATTGCATGTAGGCTTATTTTAATTGTAATTTATAATCTTAAAAAATATTGATTTTTTACGTAATAATACTTTACAAAACAGTAGATTAGCTCCTGCTTATTCATAAGTAGTATGATGATAAATGTAAATTCAAATTAGATGCGCCATTCTCATGTACATGGACTGCGCTTAGTTAATAATTAATAGCCAATAATTAACTGCAAAAATAAATGTATCTTAAATTTGATTCTTTGTAACAATACTATTACCGTGAATTTGAAATTAAATTAATCTAATTTTTTCTCCAATAATCTTTTGGTATATTTTTCCTTTACCTTGTAAATTTTTTTTTAACCACAATTGAATAAAGGATATATGACAAAGCATACATTATTCTCTTTACTGGTTTGTTAATTCCCAAGACAATAGGCCTCACAGTCACTCGGACATAGCTGCAACATCAACGCTATATTTTTTACTCTTATCATCCTCTATAATTAATATAGCTTCTAGTAAATTCCTCACAGATATCAACACATTCTGAATTTACATAACCTAAAAAATATATTATTAAACTTTTTGTTTTGTTTCAACTTATTAATTAACTAACTAACCATCACGTGAGAGAGAATTGATGCTACTCTTACATCATCCACTTTCAAACATTTTAATATGCACGCTCTTAGATTGCTGAAGCTCTTAACAGGGTCATCCTCTAATATTAGGTTAATCTGATCGTGCCTGGTCTTTCACAGACGCTTTCTGTTACTGCTGCCTTCAACACTTGCCTCACATACTTTCTTAACATTCCTCTCCTCTCTCATGTGTTCCACATGACCAAACCATCTCAGCGATTTTTTTTAATTCTATCTATTACACTACGGCAAGCATTGTTTATTTATTTACATTTTGGACAAATCAACAAAAGCAGTTAATGTTAATAAATAATATTCCTCGGCAATAAGCAACAAATGTTTTGAGAAGCGTGGTTAAATGCATAGTTGTACAGCTTATATGTATGTATTTGCAGAGGAATACTTCCTGTCGGATCCTGCCTTTAGAGATTCCGTCCCTCCAGAGTATTTAAGTCACAAAGAAAAGTATGAAGAGGCCGTCAGAAAAGCTTGCCATGTTTTCAAGAAGATTCAGAATTTTCAAGATGGCCATGAGGGAGGTGGTATGCAGCAGTTTAGGTAAGAAAAAAAAATATTGAAAGTACTTAATTCTTGTTCTTTTTTACATTTTTAAAATTTCACAAAAGATGCTATGGTTCATTGACCACATCATAATTTTATTGTAATGACATCACCTTTCATGACATTTAATATTTATGTATGTGAAGTTGGCAAGTGGCATTGGTAATAGTACTATATTTTAATGTAATAAAAACCTAAAATCATTTAGTTAAATGTGCTAAATTTTTTTAACAATAATATGAGATAGAATTAAGTATTATGTAACTTCTTAGCAAGAAGTGATTTATGAGACGATGCATTGGTTGAATAATTTTGTACAAGAATTCTTAATACAGTGCTTTCATACTCAATTATATGATAACTTGTATAGACTCAATTGCATTGAATATGAGTTTATATACAATTGGTCCACACTGATAGTGAATTTTGCATTGGTAGACAGAAACCCATTAGGTGGGTACGTAGAACCCAGACAATATACCGTATTTGCTCAGGTGTTTTGCACACCCTTATTTTTAAAGAATATTAGGGATTCTATTTTTTACTTTGCATATTGTATGCATTTGATTTCTAGACTTTTGAGTTTTCTTGATTTTTTTTTTGGATACAAAAGATGATCAACTTATTTTTTACCCAAAATTTGCACTTTTTTGATGGCTAATATGTACTTACATATACGAAAGATGAAAAAATAAGCAGCCAGCCCAGAAAACCATGTTCTCGTGGATCTTGCAAGATTGGGATTGCATCATATCCAAAATAATTGTCGAAAGTTTTTAAAAAGCCGGTACTTCAAAAGCGAGCTTTATACCTACCGTGGCCCACTTCTCTGACCATGCTTCTGCCAGTACCCTCCCTCTACTAAAAAAATTGGCATATTTTATGCACTACTATTTTTAACTTATGAAAGTAGCGAAAATGGTGCAAAAATTATGCGAGCGAATACGATAAATGAATTAGAATTTCTTATTAGTAATTTAAATAATTCTGTTGGTGACTGATATCATTTGTATTTATATTTAAATAAATGATGTTACCGATTCATAATAACCATTTTATTTAATATTTCTTCAATCAATTCTGTTTAATGTGTTAATATTTTTTTATACGTAACAAAGCATTTTCATAGTGATTGAAGAATGATAGTGAATTATAATGGCAAATACATATTCTTTGATTTAATTCTCTCTTCATATAACATGCAATAGATAGAAATTAAATAAATAGCTCAGTAATGACTGTACTGACCTTTGGAGCTAGCACCAACATCTACCATTTGAGTTATTATTTTATATGCGTATAAGAATATTTAGATCTGCCGAGTTTATTCTAATATATCAGCATGTAGCAAAATAAAGTAGCATAATTGAAAGAGCTGTAATAACTCCTATTATTTACTTTAAAAATATTATTTAGACTAACAAAATTTCAGGGCTGTTCTTGGTGGAATGCTTGGATCAGCTTTGTTGAAGGATGGATCACCGCTCACCCTGCATTACGTAATGTTCATACCTTCCATAATGGGTCAGGGGACTGTTACTCAACAGGCAGAATGGATATCTAAAGCTTGGAATTGTAACATCATCGGCACATACGCACAGGTGGGCATTTTCTATTGTATAAAGTCGATTGAAATTAAATTAAAATAATTATTCCAGCAGTTTGGATAATTAATTTTTAAAATTTATTTTAAAAAGAAAACGTTGTCTTCACAGTCGATATTTAAATGAGCAATTTAACATACAATATCAATGGGCATGCCTGTAAAATTAAGCACATTAGGAAATTTCATAACATTTTTATATACTCTCACTTATATATCCTTTGTGTTTTTTTCATCTTGCCATGATAAATGTCAGGCGCTTGCAAAACCTTTTTAAAATAAAAAATATTCTGGAGGCGCTATATCTTTCTTGTTATTCCCCCAATAGACTGTAGTGTCATATTTTCTATAAGTACTTATATACGCTGATTTTTTTATGTTAGAATCTCACATCAAATTTTAACGTTATGTTCAAGCTTATTTGAAAATAGCTCTTTTTAAAGCCAGTACCATTACCATGATTTTTATTTCATTTTTAGGTTCTACACCTCTAAAGAAAAAATCCTTTATTTAAAATGTAATTACCCCATTGAACTTCGTAACAAACTAGTACATATTAATAAGAGCTTAAGATATTGCGATATGTTATTTTCGTGTTTTGCTTAATTCCTTGGCGCAGGGGTAAGTATCCCCCCCTGTCGCGTGGCAGACTGGAGATCTATTCTCTACCAGGGAGATTTCTTATTATATTTAGGTACATTTTTCTGATTTGAAAAAAATATTCAATTTATATTAGAATGGTAAAAGCCCCTGAATATTTAATACGTTTTTTTATTATCCTGCAGACTATTTCCAGACGTCTCTTAATATATTATTCAAAGAGTACTTATAGCTGTATGTGTGTAATGTTCAGTCAGCAGACTCACACACAGTTATTGGAAATTCAATTGTATTTCATTTATGCAAACAAATGACATTCTTACGTACACATTCATTATAATTGCGCTAGTTCACTTTTATGGATTCTCTTGGTCAGCTGCATATAGCATTGTCAATCAAGAGTCGAGACATGCCGTAAAGAAAAATTACAAAATAAAAAAATTTGTCATCTGGATGCAGAAATATTTTAACTTTTAGTCACGTCCAAGAGAATGATGAGAATAATTTGATGATTAAAATTTGTAATTGTGTACCTACTTGGCAAATTTTTCAATTTTTAGAATGCATTTAAATTAAATGTTAAGATGTTCATAAATTCAGTTAAGTAAATAGAATAATAATATAAATTTCTTTGCCGGAGAGCCGAACTCTGGTCCCCCGCATGACAGGTGTGGATGCTTACCACTAAGTTACAACCATAAAGAATCAAACGAGATGTGATAATAGGTGTTTACATTTACATAAAATCTCATTAGCTCTTAATTAATACCGGCTTGTTACAAAGTCAAAGGGAATAAATATATTTTTTTTACATACATTTATTTAGCGCTCCTATACTAACAAACATCATTTTAAATATTTTCTGTCCAGCATCGAGTCTTTTAATAATCGCCACCTTTGTTTCTATTGAGATGGCTTGTCTTTTCTTACCACTACTAGAAATGCCACTATCTTACGCTTTTTTTACTAGCCTTAGATGGGTAATAGATGCGCAAGATTTTAAGCAATAAAAACGATGAAATAAATACATAAGCGAGCGATTTTGCATTATGTAGGCTAGCTTATTATAATAATTTACTTAAGTGTATTTTAATTTATTGATATTGAACAAATTCTGATGATTTTTGTATATTGAAAAGTTATTTGTCCATAATTTTAATAATAAGAATTACTGATTTCAAACCTAATCTATGGCTGAAGTGTATTTTTCGTGAAGTGGGATATTTATTCCATAGTAATTGCTTGTGAACAGGCATTAATTATTACTTATTACCATCTCGTGACCTTTGTTGTTTTCTTATCACAATACTGTCATTGATTAATTCCCACTCCGCCTGATAAAATGAATTATTAAGTTTAGGTGCATTTGTACTGTTTTAATATACAAAATTTTTGTTTTAAATTAGTTTTTATTTTCCTTATACAGTACACTACAGAATGAATGTACCGCCAATCAATTTGTGAGTAAAAACACAAACTTTGTTCAGGGTGCTACAGTTTCATCCATTAGTTGATTTACCATGCTTTAAGGTTGCAATATCAGAACAGCTTCAGACAGCAATTTTATTTATAAACCACCTTGTGAACTAAATTTGTATTTAGCTGATTTCGAACAAGAAAATTTTGAAACCGACTAACTGACGTAAATATGCTTGCTTGCATGTCAGCCACATACACATTTTTAAAATTAACTCACTCACCATCACACCGTAGTGGTAGACAGAGACAGATGCCACATTATTCTGTCCTGACACACTACTCGCGTCTCATTCATGTATTTTCTCACACTCTTGTGTGATTGTGGAAGCGTCTCACAGTGCCATCTAGCAGACTCTCTCTATTTCTATTGCCTCTTTTTTTGTTATTTTATTATTTACAAATCCTCTCCTTACTCATATCTTAACTGTTAACTCTGTTACACACAGATCTACATTTGATTCTGAATAATTTTTTCATATAATAGTAAAATATAATTGATTTATAACATGTTCGTTTTGCCCGATTTATAATAATACTTGATTTTTAATGTTTAGAAACCTATCACCAATGTTTACACATTTTCCCACTTTTAATGTATTAGCTAATATTATATGCTGAGCAATTAGTTGTTATTTCTCTAAACAACCTGCGAGTCAAGGTGGACAGCGTGGCCTGGCTGAAGATCATGAAGTAATAAAAAGATACTTAATGTATAATTAAATACCATGATTATGAATTCTTGCTTTACTCTTTTATGGCTACGAAGTAAGTTATGAAGTAGAAGTCCATCCAATTGATGGTCCGGTTGTGTTTAATTTTACCTATTCGTATTGTTGTCTATTGTCAGATCGGTTCATTCTAAAGCCTGTACCGATTTTAGTTTTTATGAAGAGGTAATTGTGGAATCTTCCAGCATTAACAATTTATTACTGAAAGTACATAAAAAGAAATATGAACGTGGACGAGGGAACATAATTAATATAATTAGTTAATTCTTTTGTATTTTAATATGTACATAATGATAGCAGAGTAATAATGCAGTACCAATTAATATGAATTAAGTATCATTAATAATTGAAAGCAATCCCCCTAACAGGCATTTAATGTAAATGTTATAATAGATTGCATATACAGATGAATCCTGTTTGGATATTTTATACACAGAGTAGAATACATACTGATCTTTATTGACAAATATCTGAGATCAAAATCTCATCCCTGTTCAAGCACCACAACTGTAAATCGATAAATTATTAAATTTTGAGCTTGCTAATTGTTTTTGCACAAATCAAATTCAAAATCTTCCTGTTTACGATTGAAATCGTACATTGAAATGTGAAATAAAATAATTAGCCAACTAAATAAATCTTTATAAAAATGTTACAGTAACAACACATACAACAAAGCATTAATTACATATATGAAAAAAATCCGGTTGTTGCTGAATTTAATTATTAAATGAAAATATCAAATTTAAACCTGCAAATAAATTCACTGCATGAGCGCTGACAAAGCATGAAGTGAAGTTTTGAAATAATCTCCAATAAACTCCCGATATTGTAACACTGATTGTAAACCCTGATTGTCGATTGGGCATGTATGTGCTTAATTGCTATTTTATATCAGAGTGCATAACAAATTAGCACATTTCAAGTGCATTGTGAGTTTGTATTAAATTTTTTATTTGCTGAAATTTTATTCATTATATTTTTGCAGACTGAACTTGGTCATGGCACATTTATCCGCGGCTTGGAAACCACGGCTGAATATGATTCCAAAACAAAGGAATTTGTGCTGAACAGTCCGACTCTTACATCGTACAAGTGGTGGCCCGGAGGATGTAAGCTTGTCTTCTTTGTAAAACATGTTTGTGCATCAAATGTTTGATGAGTGCAATATCATCAGAATATATTTTTAACAGTTTAGGGATTACAATAAGTACACATTTATGTACCCCATGATTTTATTTAATTCATGGATATTTAGGATAAAAACTTTCGATAAATTATTAAATTTTGAGTTCGCTAACTGTTTTTGCACAAATCAAATTCACAAGTGAGGAGGTCTTCTTGTTTACGATTGAAATCGTACATTGAAAAGTGAGATAAAATAATTAGCTAACAAAATATATTGCCTACTTAATAAAATAAAGGATCTTGGTGTTATTCCAATTTTTATAAAAAAATGTACATTTTTCTTTTTGATGACCTTTGCGTCATTTCAGTCACATCACTTAAAGTATTGACTATTTTTTTTTAACACTATTAACTCTCGTCCGTTCATTGTATTTTCGATGCTAACAGCATTTTTTAGTCTTTAAACATTCTTCCACATCTTTTCCATATATTGCCAAGTAATTTTTCAGATGTACTTAAGTCAGTTTTTGCTCTACTAACATTCATTTTTTAAAAACAGTGAAATGAAAAATGAACACCTGAAATAAATCTTATATAAGAAAATAATTATGCAGCTTTCTAATTTTATTGTTTTTAAAGCAGACAGAAGTATTAGACGCTTCGAAAAAATATAATGCCGGTTATGATTCACAAATGATGTTGTAAAATAATAAAAGCAGTAATCAATATTCACAATGGACATTATGTTAATAAAAATTAATTCTGCAATCGGTCTTTTCCATCCCCGAATTTTAGGAATTACTATACGCCAAAGTCTCTGGTCTCAAAAATATAGCTTGAATATAAATTAAACATGTTTTTTAGGATTCTCATAACCGAACATCTGAATCTAGTTCTAAAGATTTTTCTTTCTTACAGTTCTTATAACCAATGAATGTGATAACCAGCACTACTGTAATTATTAATGATCGTTTTATAAACATTAGTTAAATTTTTTCAGTGGGCCACACAGCAAACTATGCAGTGGTTGTGGCTCAGCTGTACACCAATGGAGAGTGCCACGGAATCCATCCCTTCATCGTTCAGCTGAGGGATGAAGAGACCCATATGCCCCTGCCGGGTATTAAGATAGGGGAGATAGGATCCAAGTTGGGCATGAACGGAACTAACAATGGTTTCCTCGGATTCAGCAGTGTAAGAATACCCAGAGAGCATATGCTGATGAAAAACGCTCAAGTTCTTGAGGTATGTATTAGTGCAATTTTGCTTGTCCTGGTGTCTACATGATTTTTTTTAATTGGAGGATCGTTTACATTATTACTTTGTTTCCTTTTATTAACTAAACTTGTTAATTTTGTATCTAATTTTCAAAATCGCATTATTACATTTTATTACATTTTTTTGACAATTAAGTACATATACCTAACGCCGGTGCCATGAATAAACTATTACTTAAACAAAATCCATTTTCTTTTCATCCTTGTATGTTATTTAATAAAACAACAGTATCATGTCGGACAGTGTCGGAAGAAACGGATTTTGCCGCAACTCTAAATGAATTTTGCCACTAGGCATTGTTGACAATAAATTTGTTTGCTACATCTCATCATATATCAGGCTTTATAAATAAAATCCCTGATAAATAACACATTTAATATGTACTTTACACACATGTGTATAATCCATTTCAATAAAAATTAATTGATTTATTGATAAGTTTGGTATGTATTATTTTGTTGTGACAATGTGGACTTTGTAAAAAAATGTATGTAGCTATCTCTTTATATTTGATTGATTGATGGCTGTGAATTTATCTCTCTTAGGTTTGTGAATAATGATTTTTATCACTAGGTAATATATATTTTTCACTATCATCTTGGTACACAGGTTAAAGTGCACATACCATTTGACCTTCAATTATATTTAATATATTTTTTAAATCATGATTGGAAACATTTTTCTCATCAACAATTACCTATTAAACGTCATCTTAATATTGCTTAAATTTTTATTTGAGTTATTGTTAATAGAATCCGATATGTTGCGTATTTACAGTTTTCTTTATTGTGCAATAATTAAATTAGAAAATAAACTTTAATGAAATTCTATATTAAAATATTGACAGAACAAATTGACTACCTCAAAAAACTAGTAAATCTTAAAATTCACTGAAGATAATTTTTTGTATATGTACTCATAACATGTATAAGTAATTCTTGAATCAAACCATGTACATAAAGAATTTATTAACATGTGAACAAATAAAAGTTTAACATTATTCACACCACACTTGTTCTTGACTTCAAAAAGGCCTTTATGTAATACTTTTAAGTATTTATAGATATTTTACATACACAATTGACACTGAGAATTGTCAAACAGGGTTTGAGTGTTTTGTAAGTTATTGTATTTTTTTTTTGCAGGATGGAACTTTTGTAAAATCTCCGAGTTCCAAATTAACATATGGAACCATGATGTTTGTGCGTGTCGTGTTGATTCAAGACATGGCAAATTATTTATCTAAGGCTGTTACCATAGCAACCAGATATTCAGCAGTCAGAAGGCAGTCACGTCCGAAACCCGAGTAATTAAAGTTTTTTTAATTTATTTGTGATTCTGTGGCACAAATTTATCCGGATAATCGCAATAAAAAATAAAAATATTATCCTATATTCTTGTATAGGATAATATTTGTGAAAATAAAGACTGGAATTGGGAAAAAATGGAATGAGAGCAGACTTAATGCAGTGGAAATGCAATCGCTAAGGCGCGTGTGTGTAAAATCTTTGGTTGATAGAGTGAGGAATGAACAATTTAGAAGTGAGTGTAATTCTAGCTGTCGCATGGTAGATAGAATAAAGAAAGGATCACTGAGATGCTTTGGTTATGTGGAACGTACGAGTGAGGAAAGGATGGTTAAGAAAACATGCAAGGCGAGTATTGAAAGCAGTAAGAACAGAGGGCGTCAACGAAGGACCTGGTGCGATCAGCTATAACAAATATTATAGCATATTGGAGGATTATAGAAATATTGGAGGATGGTCCTGTTGAAACCTTCAACAGCGTAGAGCGTGTATGCGAAGATGTATGAATGTAGTCAAAGCAAAAGTGGTGTGCCAAGACAGAAGAATGTGGCATTCTATCCTCCCTGCTTCCCCCTGCGGAAAAACGGCGTGACGGTTTGTTAGTTACTCGCGAAACGACTGAGTTTCAAAATTTTATGCAAGTGGCAAGGCATGTAATGATCAAAAGAAATTAATTTTTAATACTGCCGGGAATATCTTCCAGATGGATTAATCTAATAGGAAGATGAGGTCAGCTAGAAACGCTTTTCAGACAGATAAGCCTGTTCAAGGGTCTCGGCGTTTCTAGTTTATATAGTTAGTTAGTTATATAGTTTCTAGTTTATGGCTTATCAAGGCTGGTAGAGTATATGGATTAGTAACAAGGGTGCACAGCGATTGTTTTCTGCCTGTTGCCCAGCAGTGTACTTCCATAAAATATGCCACTTTGGAAACACCAATGTATAGAAATTAAAATGAAATTTAGTCAGCATTTGACACTGATGCGGGATTTTCCTCCATCAAGTGCACATACTATTGCTTACCCAACGTAACTTGGTGTGCGGCGAATTTTGAACTAAAACCCGCCCTGCCCGCACCCGGCGGTAACCCCTCGCCCTGTCATTCAGTTCATTCTCATCTTTGAGCGCGAGCTGTGACATCTTGATTCCGATATACACTGAATTATTATGTCCAAAATATCCTAAACAGTCCGGGATGGTGCAAGAACAATTGCCAATGAAGTATTAAAGTTTTGTGAAGCTGAAAAAGCGAATAATGGACAGATATTACCGTCTGACAGTTTGACAGATAGAACGGCCGCCATTACTGCATGGTTTCTTTAGTGCTGCCCGACCAAATTTCTGTATTTAGTACGACACCGGTCACCGGACATTCTGTTATGTATTGTGTAATAAATTTACAACCTGACAACTTCTGTTACGCGATAGGGACGCCCTCCCTCGCACGCCAAGTTATAGTGGTACGTCTATACTTGCCTTTTTAGACTATATGTCATACAAAAAACTAAAAGAATTTAGATTTTTGTATGACACGAAAATACCAAATTAAGAACATAAAATACGAGATAAACAATTTAGAAATTCAATAATAAATCAACCGCAATACGAGTGTAAGTTACATTTACAAATTTGCCCTTGCCCACATGCGCCAAAAGTAGTACACCGAATCTCAGACCTTATTTTATTTTCTGGTTGCATATTATGCAGTTGAACTGAACATTATTTTTACATTTTAAATAATATTTTTAAAAATTTGGAACTTTTTTCTATCCTCATTAATCTGCAACTTGCTTATCTGAATAATCGTGACTCTTCTTTGTGTTTTTTTTTCTTGTTTCCTAACACTTATTTTGTTTAACAGTTTTGTTTATTATTCATATCTGATATCTGGAACTTTTTGTTGGCGATGTTGATACGGTTTCTAGAAGCTTAAAAATGACTAACTAACTTACACACTTTTTTGTCTCTCACACACAACTCTCGCCTCATACACAGTCATACATCTTCGCACGCAAGCTCGCCGTTTCCTGGGACTCCTAACAGGGCCTTCTCCCAGCATCTGGTTAAGTTGGTCATGCCAAGTCATCCGTGGTCGCCCTCTCTTTATGGCGCCGTCAACACTTTGTCCTATATCTTTCTTACCATTCATTCTTTCAATATGCCCAAACCACTTGCTTGATACTTTTTTAATTTTATTCACTACGCTAAGATTAGCTTTACGTTCTTTCCTAAATTGTTTATTGTTTATTCTATCATAAATGGATTTCCACACATGCGTCTAAGTAATATCTTTTTCATTTCTTTCAGTTGAATTTTATTCCTCTTCTTCCAGTTCCAGGCTTCACTTCCATATATCAGTGTTGGTACCAGAATACCGTTGTGTACCACTAGTCTTGCTCGAATAGAATAATGTATTATTGTGAAAGTGATATTTTTGGATATAAGAAAATCTGGCATTCTCATTTGTCTACTGATAACCCCTGGTGATCCATTAACCTTTTAATCAATGTATGTTGAACAGAAGCAGTATGTTACTACTATTGTCATATCTGCTACATACAAACCGAATTTAGATGCGAGCACGGAATACGTGTCACATCAATATTATTACTATTTTCAAACTAAGCTAAATGCTTGTGCTATGAAAATAGGACTAACTTGCTAGTCTGGAGTGAGGTTCGAACCCGCGAGCTTTGGATCACGAGGAGAGTGTCCTAACCACAAGACCAACAAGCTATTCATTGCTTGACCAACATGCTTATTATTACTACAAAAAAGTTATACGCAGTGCTAAGGAAATTTACTATAAAAGAAAAATAGATTAATATAACAATGATTCCAGAAAAATAAGGCAGATTTTCAAGGAAATCACTAACTCTAAATTCTCATGTACCCTGAAAGTGATTAGAGAATTAAATATAGATATGTATATAAAAATATATATTCATCACCTGATAAGATATGAACCAAGCACATGATGAATACCATCTCGAAAAGGCGTGCATAATGGATGGGGCATATTTTACGCCATGAAAATCTGCTCAAAACTATACTGGAGGGAATGGTAGAGGGAAAGATTGCCAGAGGGTTCCCTCGCCATGAATATCTTGAGCAAGTGTGCCAAGGCACGAATTGTGCCTCCTACACAGAACTGAAGAGGATCGCGAGACCGAGCAGAATGGAGAAGGAGATGTGCTTTGCTGCAAACCAATCCCACGGATTGAAACCCAAGAAGGAAGGGTGACTTCTACTTCATTCGAAGAGCATCCTGACAATATTATGGAATATGTTAACAAATTTTTCACGAGCAGAGGATCCCAACTAGCAAATAAGATTAAAAAACCAATAATCAATGAAATGGAAATAGATGATAATGAAGACTTGTTCCAAGACAATAAACTAAATCTAAGCTAAATATCAGACAAAGGACTAAGAACTGCTTTCTTCACTTCCCTTGTCAATAACACGTCACCTGGAAATGATCTCAAATAAAACAATAAACTATCTTCAAGACGAATTGATCCTCCCTTTGACATACCTTATCAATCTGTTAATTTCCTACTTGCCTTAAGAATGCTACAGTTTTACCAATTTATAAAAACGCAAAAATGACAAATAATTATCGCCCCTATCGATAATAATATATAAGTATCTTAAGCACCTTCTCAAAAATCCTGGAAAAAATTCTGATAAAGCAAATTGTCCATTTTCTGGAATACAATAAAATATTATCACCGACACAATACAGATTTCGGAAAAGTTTGGCAACTGTTGACGCCATTGAAAACTTTACAAGAATAGCTATAAAAAATATAGATGATGACAAAAAATGCTTGGCCATGTTTATAGACCTACAAAAAGCATTTGATAAAATAGATCATAAAATTTTGTCCACAACCACAACTCAAAAAAACTGGGATGTCTGAGGCTACACTAAATTTACTGATGACTTATTTATCAGGACGAACACGACAAATAGGAATTGGCCAACAAAACCTCTTTCAATAAACTACGGTGTCTCTCGAGGTCTGTTTTATTATCCCATGAAAGCGACTGGATGGACACATAAAAAGAAGCTGAACATGGACTCACGTTACTTCAAAACTGGCTAAGGAAGAACTCGCTTATGCTTAACATAAATTAAAATAAACTAGGTTTTTCAATAAACTCAAGAGGACAACCTGGTAAAGAATACACTCAAATTACGTGAATGCAAAAATCAACAATTACAATGTTCATGCCCCACCATAACGAAGGCAAAAAACATCAAATAACTTGGAGTGGAAATAGATGAAAACGTTCAATGGAACTCTCACATTAATGGAATTATTAAAAAGTTCACAAGACTTATATATTTCTTGAAAAACCTAAGAAAGATATTTTATATAAAGTTTACTTTGCCTTATGTCATTCTTGGCACAACAAATTATATCAACCATTTAAATATATCTTAAAAGAGCATTATAAAAACCATTTTAAAATTTCCAATCAGAACGCCCTTGAAAGAGATTTTCAAATGTCTTGACGTTCCGAACATAAAACAAATATATGCTAAGAGCATTATTTTACAGTAATTTAAAAATACAAAACCAAACAATATAACACCGACATATAACACGAGAGGCTAATATGGAAATTAGAAATGTACCAACGTTTAACACAACTTTCGGTCAAAGAAGTCATATTTATTTTTCAACTAAGAAAAGATTGACGAGTATAAAAAAAGTTAAAAGTATGGCTAAATGGAATTGATGCATATTAAAAAGTGTACTAAAAACGACATAGAAATTTAAAAAAAGAAAATAAATAGGAAAAAACTAGTCCGCCTCAGCACAGGAACCCCCAATGAAGAGGACTAGGAACACAAACACCAACAAGCACAAATTTAAATTAATTTAACAAATTAAAATTTAAAAAAAAAAAAACATGACTTATCACTTATTCTGATCTGATGTATAAATAATTGAACAATGAACTTAGTTATATAATATTTGTACATAAATGAATATACATATTTTCTATAGCAAAATTTTATGGGGCAGAGAGGATAGAACACAACACTCTTATATCCTAACGCACAACTCTTGCCCCACCCTCATCTTCTACGACAGTAATAAGCAAATACATGTGTAACAGAGCTAGTCCATAATACAGGTCGATTCGTGCTCAAATTATGAGTCTAAAATGTTCAAGCAACAGTTTCCTAACTAAAGAGACTTCAAACATTTTTATTTTTCAATATTTCTGACTTGTTTTCTATATAACTTTGGACTATCATTAAAGTGACTTATATTGTAAGGTAAAAGTTCTTTCGCTTCAATACAGGCTAAATAAAATGATAAAAACCATTCAAAAAATTACATATACATATTTAAATTTTCTGTCAAACAATAAACAATAAAAAAATACCAAAATGCCACAATTTATATTCATAATGACAAATATTGGCTATCTTGTATTTGTTGAGGACAGGGAATATGTAATTACAAACCTAGGTTTTTTCCACCCAGCATACAAATTATTCATATCAGGAGTTTAATTGTTTACTGTATAGAGTTTATGACCATAGAGATATGTGTTGGAAGGCGAAATAATGATGAAGAAAAGGGACTTTTTATTGTGGAAAAAATTTATTTATTGTCCATGCGAGAGTCTAAAACAATGGTAAATGCACATTACCGAAAATTCTCTTAAACAGTTTTCATGAATCGAGAATCATTTGGGCTATTCTCAAAGAAACCATAAAACACTAGAAATATGGAGAAACTAGTGTATAAATGTAGAAATATCGTAAATTCTAATATTTATGTATAAAAGCGACAACAGAACTCAGCAGAGTTGTTGTGACGTTCTGCGAATACACAGATAAAATCGAACCATGTGTGTGTAGCAGTGTGACCAAGCGACAGATATTCGGCATGAGTGGGAACTTACGCGCGAAACGGGGTGGATCTACCCAGTGATATACAAAAGTGCAGCCAAGGTCCTAGTGATGTGAATTAATGCGAAACTGTGTGAAATATTCTAGAATAACAATAACAAGTTATGACGGGCAAAATGAGACAATGCCAAGTAAGATTGAGTTGTTAGACAAACTTTCAAAATGTGAATGTTTAAGTTAGTTGAAAGACCCTTTATTTTCATTTGAAAATTATATCTTAATTTTTTTAAGCATTTTTAAATATTAAATCCACCAATCCATTTAAAATTTCACACACACCACACCTAATAACATGCACACAATAAATATATTTGAAAATTATTTTAGTGAACCCGAACCACAAATATTGGACTATGTTACCCAGCAATACAAACTATTTCCGAACATAGCAGCCAGCTACGCTTACAAACTAACTGCGACATGGCTGTGGGACCATTACAACAATGTGTCCTCAGAGTTAGATGCCGGTGACCTGGATAGACTTCCCGAGGTTTGTCTCTCTCTGTGCTTGCTTGTTATTATTTGTTATTCTAATCTGTGACATTGATGCAGTTAATGTGGGAAACATTGAGAGAATTGTTGTATCCTAAAGCAAAACTCTGTACCTGTGATTCATGTGGAAATATTCAGGAACAACGTGAATATATTAAATGAAGGCCTTAGATTACTGGTTGACTTTAAAAAATATTTATCTTATTTTATTTCCTTTGTTTTTAAATATACTCCATGATTTTCATTTGTATTGTAAAATTTAGAATGAAACAATGTGAGCAAATTATGTAGGTTGGAATTTGAAAAGTAAAATAATGTAAAAATTATTTTGAGAATAGTATGTAGTTTTTTTTAATTTTAATGCCACATCAGGCTAGGTTCTAACCCGGAATCCCCAGTATGAGAAGCCAGTTTCATGCCTACTGGACTATTAAATATGTGATTTGGTTTTACTACACATAAATTTAATGTCTTAAAATGGGATTAACTGAAGAAAGGTAGATAACATTTTCACTTCCATCATTACCATAATTCTGTTAACCAATTAACTTACTGTCCATCTAAATATATTCATATTAATGAATATTGTTTTGGTAGCTTCACGCCCTCGCTTGCTGCTTGAAAGCAGTTTGTACGGCAGAAGCGGCTCAAGGCGTGGAAACATGTCGCCTGTCATGCGGGGGCCACGGCTACATGGCGTGCAGCAACTTGCCTGCCATGTATGGGCTGGTCACCGCAGCTTGCACATACGAGGGAGAGAACACTGTTCTCCTGCTGCAGACTGCAAGGTAAGATAGATTTTGTGTACCGCTAATCTTGATTTCCACTGTTCTTATTGGTTCTCACTTTATTTTCATCTTTGTTTTGTTTGCTACCACTTTGCTTTATTCTATGTATTAAAAGACATTTCATTTAACTAGTTATTCTTCTGATTCCTTATGCCTTTTTTTTATTAGCTTGATCATAGTTTGGCAGTGGTTTTTCAGACTTGCGAGTCCTTCCTTGTATGTTTGTGATGTATTTTCCTTTTTTGATTTCTTCCTCAGGGGAATAACTATTAGGTCCTTACATATGAAATTGGCGTTTAGTATGGGAGGAACATAAAGCCGATTTTTTTTTATTATAATACATTTATTTAATCAAAGTATGTACCATTGCTATCTATGCACTTTTGCCATCTCATAGGTAGTTCATCGATCCCTTTACTAAAAAAACCATTCGGACGGGAATCAATAAAATCTTTGAAGGCGGTTTGGACTGCCCCATCGGAGTTGAATTTTTTCCTTTGCAAGAAGTTATCCAAATTTCGAAAAAAATGGTAATCTGTTGGGGCAAGGTCCGGAGAGTACGGTGGATGTCTTAGACATTCCAATTGAAGCTCCTCTAATTTGGTAGCCGTCTGTTGTGCAGTGTGTGGTCTAGCGTTATCATGAAGCAGCAGTGGCCTAGAGCGATTAACCAGCCTCGGTTGTTTAGCAGCTAGCTTTTCCATCATGGTTTGCAGTTGCTGACAATAGACATGTGCCGTAATCGTCTGGCCAGATTTAAGAAAGCTGTAGTGAACGACACCAGCACTAGTCCACCAAACGCTCACAAGTAACTTTTTTGGAGTCAATTTTCGCTTGGGGCATGGTTTGGCTGGTTCGGCAGGGTTCAGCCATTGCGATGAGCGCTTCCGATTATCGTACAGGATCCACTTTTTATCACAGGTAATGATTCGATTTAAAATCTTGTTTTGTGAAATGTAAAATCTTCATTATTGTGCCGGTTGAGTAATGCAACGCAGCAGTCAACGCGCGTTTGTTGATTTGCTTCACTCAATTCGTGAGGTACCCACCTTTCAAGATTTTTCACCTTACCAATTTGCTTCAATTGGATTAAAACAGTTTTATCACTAACACCGCAGCCTGCAGCTAACTCGGATGTGGTTTGCGATGGATCCGCTTCCACAATAGCCTTCAATTCTTCATTATCAACTTTGGTCTCCGGCCGTCCACGGGGCTTGTTCTGCAGGTCGAAATTTCCAGAACGAAAACGTTGGAACCAAAAACGCACTGTGTTTTTTTTTGCGGCACCGTCGCCATACACATCATTAATCCTTCGAGCCGTTTCTGCAGCACTGGTGCTACGGTGGAACTCGTACTCGTAAATAACGCGATATTTCAAGTTTTTCATTTTGTAAATTGAGTGACGCAAAGAAAAAAACAACTGAGGAAAAAACAAATGAATTATAATTTTCAAAACACAAATACATGAGTAAATAGCTGTATAAATTTGGATTTAGAACTCCTAACCAAAAAGGAGATATTTGAGATCAAATTTGCCAGTACGGCAAAATGCCAATTTCATATGTAAGGACCTAATATTTGCACTCAATGCTGTTTCTACGGTGCAAATTTTTTTTGTCATTTCACTTACTTTGCTTTAACTTCATTTCATTTTACTTATCTTTTCTTTTTCGTTTGGGCTTTATTCGTATTTTTATATTCAACTCATCTTGTCATGCTCATTCTTCTCACATTGATTTCCCCTTACGTTGCCATAAATATTGTACTACTTTATTCACTGAAATTGTACTTCACTTAATATTGCTTGCCTAATGTGTACTTTTAGTCCAATGCATTCTCCTTTCTACTTTTAATCTGAAGTTTTTGCTACTATGTAGGGGATATTTCTGTTTTTGCAATTTATATAATCGGATATTGCTGTCTTTTCTATGATGTTTCAATCTAAAATTGACATCAGCTCTCACTTTAGTATGAAACGGCCATTTTGTTATGTGGCACATCCTTGGGAGTCGATTGGTTGTAGTCAGGTGCGTGCAGTGGGAACATTGAAGCATGATTTTTTTGTAAACGTATATTTTGGAAAAAAATAGAAATCAAATATTTATGCTACAGATTTTTATGATATATCAAAATATGAATACTATGATAACAATTGCGATAGAAATGTTACGAAATATATGTTGTATTCTGATTTTTTTTCCAAATAATTGGTTACATAAAAGTCATGCTGCGACGTTCCCACTGCACGCCCCTGGTTGTAGTAGATATTGTTGCCTTTGCTTTTTACACTACAAGGATAATGCTCTCTTTGCTTTTAATAGTGATTTGGAAAGGATAAAGCTATATTTCCTATAAAATTCTTAATTAGTAATCGTCAATGACTGCATTCAAAGCATTTTTTTATATTTTTTGGATATTGATTCTTCTTCTTTTTGCACCTTGTCAGGTTCCCCCGATGTCGACTATCATTTGTGCGAAAACATTTCTGTCCTGCGCTGCCCGGAACAAATCCAAAATATGTCTCAATATTGCTGCCCTTGCTTTTGTACCCCTAAATTAATGTTTAATGAAAAATTTGTAGATTTTTAATTAAGGCGTGGCACCAAGCGCAGAGTGGGTCGGTGATGACTCCCACCGTCAGCTACTTCACCAACGCCATCAAGAAGAAGTACACCCGGTGGAACACAACTCTAGAAGGCATCATCGAAGGGTTCCAGGTCATGGCGGCAGGGTGAGTAGCTGCAGAGAATGCTTTCTGCTTAAAAATAATGCAGGATATATTTCCATTTGATTACTGATGTGGAATAACTTTGGAATGGAATAAATTCAGCTTTGTACAGTTAAAAATCATTTTATTTATTTCTGCTCAAAATATTTTTTGACATCTTATATTTACACTTGTGTTGTTACTTACTTTTATAGGAAGGTTGCTATCAGTGCCAAACACATTGCTAAAAGAGTGAAGAGAGGAATAAGCCACGAAGATGCTTGGAACATGACATCCATCGAGCTGGTCGCTGCTGCGGAGGTATTATATAATTTTAAGGACTTTTAATTCAAGCAATTTTATTAGAGATTGACCAAAACTAGATTTTCTGCTGAATTTCGGCTTCTGTTTTGCTTTGGCTGAAACCAAAACGTATTTAGATACATAAATCCTAAAAATCTACCGTATTTTTCCTAGCCTTGTAATAGTTCATTCGGATTAAATAAAATAAAAGAAACCAATTTTATTAATATAAAAAATATTTAGATATACTATCTAAAACTACCCATACTAAACTAATTTTAGTGAACAAATCAGTGAAATTTTTAAGTCTTCAGATATTATAAAAACAATTTTTTTAAATTTATTTTTTACGCTTCGACAGGCCAGGAGGCCCAATTACAGAAGCGAAATACATCATAAAACACCCAGGCTTGAGTAAATCACATAGATTAACATTGTGACCTCACTGGGAATCGAACCCGGAACCCTCGGTGTGGGAATCCAGTGTCATACCCACTGCGCTACGAGGGCCACCAAAAATCTTAATACTACAAAAAAATCTAATCTTTTCCAGTAGTATGTTTTGAACAAAACAATACAATAAATAACTAATTAGTAATTAGACTATAAACTTTGCCAAAAAAAATAATACATATTTGAAAATTATAAACACTTTGAACTTTGAATTATTACAACAGACAAGAAATTTTTTCGGCAAAACCGAAACCGCGGTTGAACCTAGATTTTTGGCTGAAAGTGAAACATAATTTTTATATATTTTTTTAACTAAACATTTAACCACTTCGAATTTCAGGCTCACTGTAGAAGTTTTATAATAGAGAAGTTCAGCGAGCAGATGCACATCATGGCTGCCAAGGCATCGCCATCTCTGAGGGAAATTCTGATGTCTTTTGTAGAATTGTACGCTGTGTACTGGGCGCTCAAATGTTCTGGAGATTTGTTGCGGGTACGAATTATATTTTATTATTGTTTTCTTGCAATCCAAAGTCCCTTTTTTCCTTATGTAACTACATGCGGCCTTAGATTTTTTCTGAAATTTCATTCCTGAAAGAACCGGTGTAAAATATAAGTAATTATGATTATAACATAGTAAGGTTCCACAGCATTAAAAAATATGCAAAAGTAGAACGTTATTATATTTGAAGCTTCAAAAATAATATTTAATTCTCAACCTTTTAAATGCCAAATATATTTATTTGCCACGTGGGTTGATGACATGTTTCACTATAACACTTAAAAGTTTAATCGTCTATAAAATTGTTGGAATTATCTTCTGCAAACAGCACTTGAAGTAAACAACATTTAAAATCGTGTTTAATCCTGTCTCCGCAAGGTTGAAAAGCGTGTGTAATCACGCACATGGCTTGGTGCGTAAACACACTTGTGGAGATAAAAAGGGCTTATTATACCTAAAGCAAAACAAAATTTAATACGAAAAATGGGAAATCTCAAAGAGGTATTGTGTATTTCTGTGTTAAAGTTTTCAGTTTCGGATTCCCTTAATCTTTTTTGAAAAGTATAGCTAATGTTAACTGCCTAGATTTTTTTTTTCTCTAGAAAATTTAGAATAAGATCCGATGGATGCCACTACATTCAGTTTTTCTTTTAGGACTTCATTCTTAATCGCTGTCAATTTTACTAAGTTTATCAGTCAACTTTTAGAACTTATTCATAAGAAAAAAGGTGTCATTGTTAATTGGTGTAAATGAAAACGTAAACATGTATAAATTTTGTTATGGAAGAGTTAAAAAGTATTTCTTATTACCAGTATCAAGGAAATTATTAGTGTGTAGGTACTTCAAGATATTGTAATTAGATTCCTACTAAGTTTGACCATGGGGAGGTAGTATCTCCTACAAATATACATAACTGCGCATAATATCTTTCTAATTTTTTGATTTACTTGTGATTAGGTGTGGAAAATAATAATTAATACATTGGTATGGTTATTATTTAAATATTCTGAATGCTCTTTTTATTTTAAGTGAGTTGAATAGTAACTTGTTTGTTAAGTCATCTGGATAGATTGGTTTTTATTATTTTTTAATTTAAATTTTATTTTCCTGCGAACGGCATGGCAGAAGCCATTTTCTGTAAAAATGTAATATAAAATATGTTTAATACATATTTATACAGGATATCTCATAGCTAGTAGCAAAAACTTTACAGATGAATTCCCACCTCTATAATGAGTCGAAAATGTTCAAGCAACCACGATCTAATAGTTTAAGTAATAATTTGCATTTTTTCAACATTTCTGATTTATTTTTTGGAAAAAGTTGTACTATCATTACAGTAACTTATATCAATTATGAAAAATTCATTAGCTTCTATACAACTAAAATAAAATGATAAAAACCATCTAAAGAAATTCTGCTTTCAATTTTTGCGAGGTTTTTATCATTTTATTGTTGTTTGAAGAGAGTAAATTTTTCATAATCGACATAAGTTACTGTAACGATGTTTCAAATTTTTGCAAAAAAATAAGTCAGCAATATTGAAAAAAATACAAACTTTGATGTCGCATATCTCCATAACTATCAATGTTAAGTCATGGTTGCTTGAATATTTTTGACTTATTATCAAAGCAGGACTGACCACCATCTTATCTTATTATGAGACTTATCCACCTGTAAAGTTTTTGCTATGAGACGCCCTGTATGTAGATAAAATATGTTTGATGCATAGTCAACAGCTGCTGTCCTGTGGCACTGCATATTAAAAAAAAAATTAACGTTTCAACAGGCTGAGAAGCCTAATTACTGAAGATGTTACATTACAAAAACATCCAGCCACGTAAAGCATGTAGATTTATCGTGACCTCATTGGGAATCGAACCCGGAACCCTCGGTGTGGGAAACCAGTGTCATGCTCACTAGACTACAAGGGCCACTTTGTATTATAATATTTTATAGTTAACATTATTAAAAAATTATATTAAAACATGGTAATTATATTTATTTTCAGTTTACAAATATATCAGAAAGGGATTTAGATTCCCTTCAACTATGGCTCGAAGAACTTCTTGCCAAGATTCGTCCCAATGCAGTTGGAATTGTTGATGGCTTCGATATATGTGACGAGGTAAACATTGTATAAATTCATTTGATAATTATTTTATTGCTACCCCTCAAGAATAGAAGTGTAGAATTTTTCAATTACCAATAACATGTCCAGAAAGTTATGCAGACTCGGACTTACCATACATATTGATACCTCCTTCTTAGAAGATTGGAAGTGCAGAATATTTCTCAGTACGTAGAGCCATTTTAAAGTTTTGTTTAACACAAGTTTTTAAGTATTAATTATCCTAATTATTGGATTATATGTATAAATATAAAAAAATTGTTCAATGCGTTTCTTCTAGAATATAACTATGTATTTTATCATCTACTTTTTGTAAAATAGTTATGTATAATTTTTTTTTTTACTTTCTGAATAGCAAACAGTTGTTCTTTTGATAGAAGTATATATTTAAGCCTATAACGCACTGGCTGCTAGCCGTGGTTTGGCCTCCCGTTGCGGTAAGCCGCACTTGGATTTTTACATGAAACCGCATGATATTATTGCACTGACTTGCGGCCAGCCGTCAGCCGCTCCGGTCGTCTTGATTGAATGATACAGCGCCCCGCATCCCCTCCGCACACTCGGCGCGGTTAGCCGTGATCGCTGCTCGCTCCCCGCCCCACTCAGTCGTTAGACACTGTACGCAGGGCGCACGTGTGTTTAAATATTGTTTTGATAATAATTCTTCAAATGATTTGGCTGATATTCTAGTGTATCTAAAGAAATTATCTTCAAATTTCTTTAGTTCTGAAATAAAAATATTAAACTCTCTGTTATTATGTCGTGTCTCTGTATCCAAAATGACGTTTTCCTCGATAATATAAATAAATAACTGCAGAAACTTTTTCGACGTTCATCATGTCCAATATCTCTAGAAGCACTGACGATTGCGGCGGACCGCAATCGTCGGAAGAAGTCATCTAACGTCTTCACATAACGTTCTGAATTCACTTATAAATTTTCTTTTGTGACACCTTGTATTTGGTATAGTTGGAATCATACATAAAATGTTATAATATATAAAAGAATGTGTTACATCTGATTTTTGTTATCTATGCTAATCTTATTTCATTTTCATATTGAAAATCTTGTGAATTAGAATTTATGATTTTAAATTGTTAATATTTTCTAAATCAACCTTTTCTGAACAATGCTTTTGCCAAAAAATTTATCAATAATAGCCACTTAACTCTAAATAGTTAAAAGTGCAATTCCGACCACCGCACAACCCTAGAAAGTGTGGATATTCTCAGTGTTTTGACAGTGTCTGTCATATGCCGTCATGTCTGTCATAATACATGGTAGAAGACTTCCATGTATTAAACACACACACTGAAAAATCTTATAACATTATTTTTCTTCAGATTTTGTCATCGGCTTTGGGCTCATATGACGGCCGAGTATACGAGAGGCTGATGGAAGAAGCAAAGAAAAGTCCGTTGAATGCAGAACCTGTCAACGAATCGTTCCACAAATATCTTAAACCCTTAATGCAGTCTCAACTTTAACCAGATGGTGAAATAAAATAAATATTACTTTTCTAAGGCCAGTGCACAAATGACCCAATTTATTTTATGTTAAATGTGAATTTGTTGACATTCCTATGATTTAAAATTGTTTGTTAAATTATTTGATATAAAATATCAATGATATTTGTTATATTTACATAAGTTTATGTATTTTATATTTGAACATTTTCATGGTTCGTCTGACACAATAATTATTAATTATGATCAAATATTTTTTTATAGAGCTTTGTTAACGTCTTGACAACATGGGTTGTGCAATTGAAATTATTATTTTTAATAAGGATATATTTACTAGTTTTATATAATGAAAATATTTAGAGAATGTATTATTTTTGTATAACTATGTCATGATTATATTAAATAAATATTTGATTGTTTTATTGATTTTTTTTTATCTTTATGACAAAAAAACCCTTAAAATACATAGAACCCTTCAAAATTATCTTCACAATAGACATTAATTAAACAATTAAACAAAAAAAAAAAAAAAAAAAAAAAAAAAAAAAAAAAAAAAAAAAAAAAAAAAAAAAAAAAAAAAAAAAAAAAATTAATACGGTAATGATGCGGTCACGAGGTTAGTTTTTTGTTAATTACAACTTTTATATATTTATATTAAAGATATAGTTTTACTGGAAAATGTTCAGAGACGAGCCACAAAATTGCCCTTGGGTCTTAAAAACCTGGAATATGCGGAAAGGCTGAGAGTATTGAAACTGCCCACTCTTCAGGAGCGACGAGCAAGAGGTGACCTCATCGAGACATTCAAGATTCTATCGGGCTACTACAATATTCCTAATATGACAGATATGTTTGCATTTAACACTAATGTGGGCCTTCGAGGACATCATCTGTAGTTGAACAAGTCTCGGTTCTCGTGTAACCCAAGAAAGCATGCATTAAGCAATAGAGTGGTCAATATGTGGAACAGTTTGCCCGAGGATGTTGTGTCTGCAGCCAGTGTCAACCAATTTAAGAATAGGCTGGATATTCAAATGAGAGACAGTGATATGGGCCTATCAGCTTAAGCTGCCTGCCCATTATCAATAATAATAATAATAATATAATCTGTTAAAATATTTTTTGTCTACAATAGCATACCAAGCGAAAAACACTAAAAAATTTATAGTTCCGTATAGAACTTTTTTAGCATTCAACAGAAATAAAATTCAGTAAGCCAATCCTCTGTGGCTAGAATATCCATCACAGCATGCAGCCAGGAAAATGGATGAAAATAGGAAAATACAAAAGTCAGTTAGGTGTAAAGGAGTATTTATTTACAGAATCGGCAATTACAGTAAATTCTATTCTATTCTACAGCATTTTAAACTGTTTGATTATTTAAAACATCTAAATTACACAAAATCTTGCTGCCAAAACATTGCGCAGACATCCCCTACTAAATATTAAATGTGAAATGCACTTTAATTTACTTTATATTTTGACAGCAAACTAGTGTTGTTCATTCAAACTGAAATAAAGTACACGAAACATTGAAATGATGTTCAAATTTGCCATCAAACGTAACAATTATTTACTCCATATTATAAGTCACATTTTTTTAAATGACAAAATAACCAATAGTTTTGCGGATCTTACAATTTAATGAAATGGACGAAACATGCACACACCAATTATCATACATTATTTAGGATATACCTAAGAGAAATAATTATACAGAGCTAGCTAAACTTGATAATAGGCAATCCCCGTGACGCATCTTCTGACGCGCTCGTTTCCTGACAAGTCGCAGAACATGCGGCAGAGGGATTGCCTTACTTTAGATTTGTTCAAATAATCTCATTCACGCAAGGAATCGCACATCTATAACACCTTTTTTACTCAAGTTGATATAACTTATACGACAACTGTATTCTAAAATATTACAATATTAGTCAATTTCGTATGAATGTTAAGTTTTTTATAATTATTATAAAGTTATGATTACAATCCCAAAAGTACTGCTGGGAATGTGCGCAGAGTGTTACATAAGATGCAGTTGTCAGTAGGGTGAGAGGAATTTGCAGTCATAAGTATAAGATTGATAATTATTACCAAAGAAGTAAACAAGCTGGAATGTTTATTGGCATTCCGAAAGGTAATTGTAATTAATGGTAAAAGTTGGAAAGGAAATAATTTCATCGCATAATTTACAAGTATGAAATATTCTTATCGTAACTTCACCGATTCACTTCCATTTTATTTATTTCTTAACATTACAACTTAATATTTAAGTATATTACTTATTTTGGAAATAAATAAATACATATTTTGGGAGTCCAAAAAAGTTAAAAATAGTTGAATTAATAATAAAAGAAAAAGTGAATGATTAAAATTTAAAAAGAAGAAATTATAAAAAGAACATGAAATAACTGGGGTATTTATTTATTTTATGTAGATAGATATGACGTTGAAGTCTTAGAAGACTCGTTACCCTTACAAAATGGATTTGTTTCTCTAATTGGTCGTGTCAACACAAAAGGAACCTTGTTGGGAAATTTCATCTAAAAAGAAATAAAAACGTCTGCCCCTGAAACCATGTACCTCTTGGAAGATGTCAACAATCAACTGAGAACTCACTGTAACTATACATTTATATATCAAGTCTTATTTTCGCAGAGCGCGCCTCCTGAGGACACCCCGGAGGGTAGCTTAAAACATGATGGCACATGGACACAAATATTCATTACTCGTTTCTGTATCTTTGGTTCTCGCGATCATTAATTCGAGAGTTCGGTCATTGCTTTACATTAACTTACAGCCTCATTAGCGAATATTGTGTTATTAAAAGTGTCCCGAGGGTAAGGCCGAGTCGTCTCAGGCGTAGAACTCCCTGTTGTTGTGTCCCTTGGCGTACGAGTTGGCCGTGGGAGATCTCTTGGGCTCGTCCAGTGCGTACGAGCCCTCGTCCTTCTTGCGCATGCGATACACGATGAACATGACCACCAGTATCGCGCACAGTAGCCCCACCACTGCTCCGCATATGACCGCTGAAAATTATAATGTTTATCCATTAACACTTCTCATGTTTACTACAGTGGTGATAATTCAAATGCAAACACAATATAACACGACTGCTATTAGATACATATTGCTTGCAAAATCTAACTTCTGGACAGTTTTTCAGCAGATATAAGTATTCTATTAATCTTACTCAAGAGTGTTTAAAACTACATACACTTGCTTTTTTTTTTATATATAGGTCACTAACAGGCTGTTAGCAATTCTGATAAATAGTCCTAGTAATTAATATCTGGGCGTATGTGCCAAAACAGAAGCAAATTCCATTATACATATTATAATTCACCCCTATATGGAAATGTTTTAGGCTGGCACTTGGCAATGACACGTTCGGGATAAAATTACTTTCTTTCAGATTTTTGGCATGTTCGTATGACAAAAAGAGTGAAATAGCGATATCATTATTCGAAATTTCCTCATAATGAATTCAAAAACAACAAAAAAAAAAAGTTGACTTCACATTCTGACAGTTTCCTGGACCAATTTGCTGCTCAGGTTAGTCATATAAAAGGCATATAAAAATACACAATCACTATCAGAGAAAAAATATTTGCTCAGTGGGGAGTATGTTCTGAATGAATGAATTTAATATGCTTCTTTTTCTATATTGACCTATATATATTGTCCAAAGTAAATACCCTAACCACTCATCAGACGTCATACAAAAATTATACAGAAAATTTGATAGGTGATATTTTAAAACACTTCAGCTTATACATACATCATTTTTTAATTTTTATAAACTTCTGTTAAAAATTCTGCTTACTTCAATGAATTTTAAGACTAAGGAGTCTGGAAATATATAACAAAGAACCTAAATAAAAATATTATAAGACCCACATCAAAAAGACGATTTTTCTCAAATATAAAAAAAATGGCAGTTTTACGGCAGTCGGTGGCTGAACGTGGCGAAATCTCAATATTTTCGGTAAATTTTTCAGCCCTATTAAAAAAAAAAGATTTTAAAATTAAATAACACTGAAAACAATTTTGAAAACTCGCTTAGCAATTATTGTAGAATTTTTAAATGCTCTTGAATTTTCGAGAATTTCTGAAGAAATTATACTTTATTGGTCGATCGCCCCAGAAAGTAAATACAAGTCTAAATAGGTAAATTATGAATAAATTATGCTATGGAGGAGACAAACATTATTTGAATGGACTTTTTTAATTCAACATGAATTTCGACTAACTAATTAATAAACATTCCTCTTAATTCCATTAATATAGAATATTTGGTGACCAGATGATAACTGCATACAAATGTAAATGAATATATTTTTAGGTTAGGTTAGATATTTCACACCCTGCCAAAGACAGAGTAGTAGAATAATTAGCTGACTTCTTGACACTATGTGCAGTTGTCTGCGTGTGCACTTGGCTTGTGCACACGCAGACAATCGGCTTGTGGGCAGCTGACATACACATTATGGATCGATATCATAACTTTTGAATTTCTATATTTTCTGAAAATATTTTACAAGTTAGGAAGTGTATGAGTCAGTTAAAATGAAGTTATATACAGGTGTAACAGAGCTAGTCCACAATACTTTACCGGTAGATTCCTGCTTAAATTGTGAGTCCAAAGTGTTCGCGTAACAACGTCCTAACATCAAAGGTTATGTAGATATGCGACTTCAAAGTTAGATTTTTTTTTCAATAGTTATGACTTACTTGTAGTAAACGTTGGACTATCGTCAAATGGAATATTGAAAATTCATTTGTTTTAATACAAGTCAAATAAAATAATAATTGAAAAGAAATTTGAAACGGATTTCTGTTGCAAAATTTTGAGGTTCTTACTTTATTTTTTATGTGTTTCCTACTTACCATTTTTCATTTTATTTTTTCAAAAAGAGTTCATACTGCTTATTTATGAAAAAAATGTGATTTAACTTTTAATCGCTCATTTAATTATTTTTTTATTATAATTGCTTATTTTCGTTTTTTTTAAATGTGCTTTTTCTCACTATACTTCTAGTGTATATGCAAAAGCCCACTAGAGCGTTGATAATAAATAAATAAATTATTAAGTCGGAAATGAAAATGAAAAGCACACTTCCCAAGACGCTTACCCCACGACTATATTCGGCTCGTAATTTAGGCTACCTGCAAAGGACTGCGGATAAGCCCTGTCACAACCTGCAGGGACCGTGCAAAGTGTAAAGCGCCCTTACCGGCCAGTATGCCCGGCTGGGCGAAGAAGCTCGTCGCTCTGTCCTCCGCCTTGGTGTTCATGATGAAGACGTCGCTCGTGTCGGAGCCGCCGCTGGCCGGCGCCTCGCCCGCGCCCGGCGCCGCGCCCTCCGCGCCCTCCTCGCCCCCCTCGCCCCCCTCGGGCTGCTTGGCGGCCGGCGGGACTCCCTCGAGGGTCGGCGCGGATTTACCTGCAATCACCGCCGGGTCGCGGCGCGGTTAGCGAGGTGTTCGGAGAACAGCGTCATACGAAACAACACGATAATAAAATGCTTCAGAAAGTATCTCACTGATGGAGGTATTTCATTTTTGAATGAGATATTTTTTTTAACCCTGAAAGCTAGTGATGCAACGAATACTACTTTCACGAATATGAATACGAATATCAAGCACACTATTCGGCGAATACGAATAATTCAACGAGGTAATAAACAATACACCACACATCGTTGACGTATAAATAGACACGTTATTCCCATACTATCCTGATTTCAAATGTAGCAAATGCAGAAAAATCTGGTAATTTGAAGTCACGGTGACTAAAATAACATATACTGTTGTATTTTGCTATAACTTTGTGGTTACTCATTATGAATATAATTAAACTAATTAACTTAGTTTACACCACTAAAATTTATTTGGTAAAACCAACCGGTTTCGGAAACGACGTTCCTTCGTCAGGGTATACTTAATACTAGTATAAACAAAGTTCATTAGTTTAATTATACTAAAATAACATACTCATTCTTACATTAGTGTACGATATTCTGTTCCTTTTTCCCCGGCGTACCGTCGCCGCGTCCAATCACAAAGAAGGTCCGTTCGATAACGAATGCAAGTAAGACAATTGCCTTATTTTTGACCTGCCACGATTTCACGCTTGTAACGTATCTACAGTTTATTATATCATTGCCACACATGTTCTTTTTTTTACTAAGAGATTTAATAATTAAAATTTACCACCGCAAATTTTTGTTCAAAAAGCACATTTCTTTTATCCGTTTGCACATTCCCAGCGGTCGAAAATGAATATTACTTTTTTCACGCTTACGAGAGGTCATGCTATTAGATTTAATTTGAAATTAATTTATAAGAGTTAACACTTTTACACACGACGGAAATAAAATGGAACGAACAATGCGTATTACGAAACAAAAACCACATGAAATGTGCACCTAACCTTATTAATAACCCAACGAAATTATATGAAAGAACTCGTGTTATTCTGTGAAAAAAGTAACAATTGACAACTTGAGAACTCAACAAATCCATTCATTCAATGTTAGGGGAATGCCCGAAAATGGAGTGCGGATACACGGTGCACAGGCAAACCGTAATTTGCGTTGCGTTGCGTTCAGTTATAAATAGTTTGTTTTTAATATTCCTGATGATATTCGGTAAATATCTACTTCGTAAAGTTATAAATTCGGCGAATACAAATATTCGTATTCGTTGCATCACTACTCACTACTAAAAACCACAAAAAACCTAGGTTTGGAAAAATCACATACACGAGTCCTTGAGTAAATATTCCCAACCGCCATTTTTGTTTTTTTTAGATTTGAATGACAATATATTTTTCAAGCTCATTCTTACGTATTAAATATTAGTTTAACTGTCATATCAAGTATCCATTTAAAGTTAATCGGCCGTATTCTGAACTAAGCAATATTGCTATTTCTGTATCTTAACAGTTATGTTTAACATTTTAATGCCGCCAATTTTGACGTTTTACGTCAAATTGCTTGTTATAAATCAGCTTATTCAAGTTATAAACAAGATGTGAAAGTGTTTTTATTTATTTGTCAAAAAATATTTCTGGAGTTAGGTGGGTTTTGATTTACAACTACTCAGAGGTAATCTTTCCAGGAATCGAACCCGGAACTAGTGTCATACGCACTAGACTACGTGACGTTTTAGATATGCAACGAAATGCGCGGGCAACATGCAACGGGACTTTGATATTTTTCACACCATGAAGTAATTTTATATAAATCTGTTAACTTTACGACCGCCATCTGGTTTCTTCTTTCGATGGTTTTAAAGAAAAAACACGTTACATGTCTCAGACACATTATACCACCCTGCAAAGTTACTTAATTTTACAAACAATTTGCTGGTTCGTATTTTTATGTAGGTGTGCCAAAGAAGAATAACTTATAACGCGCGTAATTACATGTGTACACACACCTACATTTATTGCACTTAGGCGATATATTACACATTGTTTTCTTATCGCTAAAAATTAAGATTTACTATTCAGTAACAAAAAATCCAAATTCAAATTCATCAACAAATAAACGTTTTAAAATAAAATTGTGTAGGTACTAGGTACATTCTGTAAAATCGATAAACAAATAAGCGTGGGCACACTGGAGTGGTTTAATTAATTTTGTTCATTCTCATTGGTACGCACTTATAAACGTTTTTAGTATATAAGACATTTATTTACCTTTATTTCAACGCGGAAAACGCAAATATATACCAATGAAAACACACAAATTTAGCAAGTAAGTACACGGTTTTTACTATCGGTTAATTAATATTCCATAGAAATGGAGCACTGTTCAAGAGAATCGTCTCGATGCAACTACCGGACCCACAATGATTATAACATGTATCGTGAATCATAAAATATGGTCGAGCTGATAGTGGCTTCCGTCAGGAGTCAGGGCTGTACTGATGAAGCATGTACATTGTTATTTTTAATTTAATGATTTTCAGTACATTTTTGGTGGTGCAATTCGAAAAAGTTATTATACATGCTGTACGTGCCCATCATGACCGAGAACAAACTAAAACACGTTTGTTTTATCAAGTTCTTTAGAGAAGTTTCGAAATAGATAAGTGGATGCAAAACTACAATTTAGACTATCCAACAGGAACAATGAAACATGACGACTGAGAAGATGCAATGGTTATAACATGAGAAAAAATAAGAAATCAACTTCAAAAAAGCACAGAACATCATTGAGCAGAAAAAAAAAATTGTAAACTCAAATAATGGACCCTGCAAGTAATGAACGCATGCCATGAATTCTGCAAAACTAAATTATACTAGTGCAAAATAACTATTGTCGTTTAGTTAATAGCTATCGATCTCTAAATGATAGTATTTATTTGTCTATAATAATCAAAATAATCTAAAAAATAAATTTAAAATTAAAATATTTTTCCCTACAGGATCTCTAAAACACTATTCAGTAATTGATTAAAATAAAACAATTTAAGACAGTCCACCAGAAATACTGGCCTTTAAAATTACAGTATAGTTAACCAAATACTCAAAATGAACCGAGTAAATACGTCCGTGTACGTTTCTATGAAAACATATCGAAACAAACCATAAATATTTCTATAATTATAGTGTAAAGATCGTTTCCAGCACCATTTAATTTGCTATAAAGAGTAGATTATATTTGACGAAAAGTTAAATATAATGCAATAGTGATTAAACACAATTATAGTAATAATTTGGGAACAAGTATAATAAATTTGTGTTTTATTGAAAAATTTAATTCCAATCGTAAAAAGGGTAAAATACGATGTTAATATTTTTTTACTACTTTTAAACTCAGTGGGAATAGGTATTTTTTATAATACATTTAAATTTATTATATTCTAATCAAACCCGTCATTCACGATTTGAGTCGAAAACTTTAAGAATGTGAATTGATATTTTTGATTTGATTAATAAAATTAATAAGATTAATAAAATCTACACTAACACCATCAGTAACATTCGATTTGATGAGCGAGGGAATTCTAAAAAACAGAAAACGAAAACATTAAAATAAACCATAAATTCGACTAATAACAAATAATTTGGTAAAACGAAAAACAATCGAGCACTTGCTTCTAAACGCACGAAGAAACATTCCAGGAAAAAATAACATAAAAACGACCATAAAAAGGATGAGAGAGAAATTTATATGTTTAAACTCACGTCACAGCATCACCTGCAAACTTCACATCCGAAGAGCTTAATCAATGTCTTGGAGGAAACATGAATAACATTAATTATGTAGAAGCTATTCTAAATAGTACCGTTCTTAAAGCTTAGCGACATGTAAAAAAACGAAAAGGTCTCTAATGGTATCTTAAAGAAATATTTAATATAAAACGTTTTTAAAAATATTCGTTCAATGGTTAAGATTATGAATGTATAATAGATACCATTTATTGGTTTATAATACGAGTTTATATACCAATATTTTGACCTTTTCCTGCGTAAAGAGCTCATTCGTCTTCGATGATAGTTAGAAAAAGATATTGTTGATTAAAAGTATAATTGAAGCACAGTAGTTTCACATGAAAGTATTTACCTCTAAGGGTTTCACCAACCTGAGCCATTCAGGGGAAAAAAAATTCTACAAGAAGATGGTTAGTTAATTTTTTGTTGTCACTTACTAAGGTACCTAAATATGTATTAAACTAATATTTTATAGGAAAATTAAAAAAAAAAAAACAAAGTGGCTGCGCCATGTTCATTTCCATGGAGCTTCCCCACCGTGACTGAGATGCAACTTTTCCCGGTGCACGTTTGTTCGAGATAGAAAAAAGATAAGTTACTTATTTGTAATAGCTATAACGTAGCATAGGGATTTTTAAAATTAGATATTTTATTTATTAATTAAAATCATTTATAAAAAAAAATTGAAAGGGAATTTTTTTTAAACTTAAATACTTTTTTTTTTACAAATAGGATACGCTACGTAATAGATATATTATTTCTAAATAAGAAAATGACTTTATTTTCTGTCTCGGATAAACTTGCACTGGGAAATGTTTCATGTCAGTCACGGCGGAGGAGCTCTGCGGGAATGGACACGACGCGGCAATTTTGTGTTTTTTTCGAAAATTCTCCCGTAAAATAATAGCTTAATAAGTGCCAACAATTTTTTTAATAAATATGAAACTTCTCTTTGTAAAAAAATTACACAATTTCTCTCTAAATTTCGGGACCCTCTCCGGGATTGATTCCCACTGCAAATATAGTCAATGCTATTATTGAAGGAGCTCTTTCCGCAAAATAAAAAACAAGGCATTCTTATTGTGACTCGCTATAACCTTACTTTAATGAAGCGAAAGAACTTCGTTTGTAATCGAAATCAAAGTGAAACAAAAATTTTGCAAAATTTACAACGTCAGTTTGTCGAGCAAGTATAGGGGGTCACAAGAAGAGGGAATAAATAATAAAAAATGGTTGCGCATGCGCTCCACTACTCACTATCTATTTCGACCGTCTTCTCTATGACGAGATCGTCGTCCTCGTCGGACTCGTCGGTCTCGGCGGTCGGGCCCGCGGCGGTCGTGGTCACGCGCGGCACCACCGTGTGGTCCTCGTCGTCGTCGTTGGTCGGCACCGTGAACCTGGGGAGGGTCGGGGGGGAGTGCAAGGGGCCCGCACCTGAGGAGGGCTGGCCGGAGTCCTCGTCGTCCGGTCCCCAGCCGGAGCCCGAGCTCTCCAGGTCGGTGGTTACCTCCCCGCGGGCCCCGGAGCCCTCGATGCCCTCATCGTCGATGAAGAGGTCCCGGTTGCTCCCCCACCCGGCGGCGCCCGCCACCCCCGCTCCCTCCGCAGCCGCCCCCGCCTTGCTGATGCTCTGCAAAGGAAGAATGCATTGTTAATGTCGAGATAAAGTAAGGCGTCGGCATTTTAAATATTTTTTTAATAATAATTTAATAAAATGATTTCAAAAATTGATTAATGATTATTGTATTGTCATCAGGAATACGTCTCTTTGCCAAATTTCGGAGGGATTGTTGGTCAGGAAGTAGAGTCAAACATCTATTACAAGTTTCCTCGCTGACAGATAAATGAAGCTAAATGAAAGCGCGTAAAAATTGTCGCGGTTTGAAAAAGCTTAACTAAACAAGAAAATATTAATATAATTAATTCTAAAAAAGGCTAGAGTTTAACCAATCACACAAGATTTTCCTGTTTTACATTTACTTTTCCTGTATTAAAAAAAGGTTAAGTATTCAATATTTTAATGAGGACAAAATAAAAATTCACCACCACTCAGACAAGGGCCCAAACAAATAAGCGCATTATTTAAAAAGGTCCAAATTAGGTATAGGACAGAGACGTGCATCTTAAATTATTCCCAAAAATATAAAATAAATATACATTTATAAAAAAGAGGTACTCAAAGGGTTAACAAGTCTCTAATATAAACAAATAAATCACTTTGATCAATTTCATTTTAAATAAGATATAATTATTACATGTTGTATTATCGTGATATATATAGTTTTAATTTTGTAGACGCAGATTAGATTATGCAAACGCAGATGTAAAGTATGATTACAAACTGAAGAATGGATCAATGATATGAGCCCCGCATGAAGAGAGAAATACTCATGTATTAGAGACAGGACAGAAGGAAATGCTGAAGCCAGATAAAGGAGTGCACATATCGTCCCTTTAGAGGTAAAACTCAATAAGTGAGATTGGAGTAGTTTTGAGATAATGAGATTAAACATTCAATATGTGATATTAAAATTATTGAAAATCTTCAAAACGTCCCCTCTGGACGACGCCTATCAGGGAGACCACCGAAAAGATGGAGGGATGGCTGGAACTCGTCATCCCGGGAGGCAGTTTTCTGTAGCACAGATCAACAGATCTACTATAAGAAAAAGAAGAAGTTCAAAATATGAGGTTTAATACTTAAATTATATTATATAGGTTTCATTCTCATATAAAAGGTTTCATCTTGCGTAATACATTCATGGTTACAACAATTTGACCAATGCATGTCCAGTCTGTCCACTTAATAATCAGAAACTCATCGTTAAGGTACAGATACATATGCTTATCAGTGGCATGCCACTTAGTGGCATGCTCATAAATCAACCGGCGGTTGTATGGCTAGTGGCATGCTCGTTCTTAGCAATGTGCGTACACACATGGCACTAATAAGCAAGGCCTAGAGAAGGTCGATACTGCGCATGCTCACGTGCCACTAAATAAGCATGTGTATCTGTAGCTTAAAGCGAATTGTTCGGCAAACCAACCTCTAACCACTTTATTTGAATAAAATTTACAGAGGCTAGTAAGCAGGATGTATGATGTATGCAAGGAAAGTGACCTTATTATGAACGTAAACAAGTCAAAAGTGATGGTTTTCGAGAAAGAGGAAAGTAAGACAACGTGTGAAATTCTTGTAGGTAATGAATGTTTGGAACAGGTAGATGAGTTTGTGTACTTGGGAAGTATGTTCGATAGAAGAGGGAATGACTGCGGGGAATAGGGTGAACGGTGCTTTGAACGCAATAGTTTCTAATAGAAATATGTCTACCGAGGCAAAACTAGCGGTAGATAATGGAATTCTGGTACCAACATTGATGTATGGAAGCGAAGCCTGGAGCTGGCAGAAGAGGAACGAAAGTAGATTGAATGCAGTGGAAATGAGTGGTGTGGCAAATCAATTTATGATAGAGTAAAGAATGCAGATATTAGGAATGAATGTAAAATAGAGTGAGGATTGAACAAATTAGAAGTGAATGCAATGCTGGCTGTAGCGTGGTAGATAGAATAAAGAAAGGAGTGCTGAGATGGTTTGGTCATGTGGAACGTATGAACGAGGAAAGGATGGTTAAGAAAATATATGAGGCGAGTGTTGAAGGCAACAGGAACAGAGGGCGTCCGCGAAAGACCTGGCACGATCAGGTACTACAAGTATTTGAGGATAGCCCTGTTAAAAGCCGCAACAACCGTAGAACGTGTATGAGTAGATGTATGAATGTGGTCGAAGCAAAAGTGGTGTGCCAGGATAGAAGAGTGTGGCGTTCAATCCTCTCTGCCTATCCTTGCGGGGAAACGGCGGCGTTAGTTAGTTAGTTAGCTATGTAAAGCTGATTTTAGCATAATTAATAGAATTAAAAAAGGGTCGCTCAGATGGTTTGGGCATGTTAAGCGAATGAATGAGGAAAGAATGCTAAGAAAGATATATAATGCGAGTGTTGATGGCGCCAGAAAGAGAGGGCGACCGCGGAAGACGTGGCATGACCAGACCAACCAGATACTGGAAGATGGTCACGTTAGAAGCCTCAACAGCCGGCGAGCTTGCATGCGAAGATGTATGAATGTGGATGAGGCGAGAGTTGTATGTCAGGACAGAAGATTGTGGGGCTCTATCCTCTCTGCCTACCCCCACGGGGAAGCGGCGTGATGGCAAGTAAGTAAGTAAAGTTGTGATGAAAATTTTATAAAGTGCGATCGATCGACACAGCGAGTACTGACCTACTGACTGAACATAGGCAACAAGCACTAAAAGTAACAATGTGGGGCACTCCCCGACGTCAAAATGGTTCGATGGCCGCTCACTTGGCGCTAGAGACAGACGACGCGACACATCTTATAACATTGGTGTCGCTACCCTGCTGACGAGGATGGGATGCAGATATTTGACGGTCCTCGCACAAAAAGCGTGCTGTTATGATAACGGTCGTAAATGTGAGTGGACGTTAAATGAAGAGTGACTACTAGAATATTAGAATAAACTAGCTGAGCCCGCGCGGCTTCGCACGCGTAGATTTTTAATACACTGTTTGGATCGTCATAGAACTTTCGCGAACCTTCTAGAACATTCTCCTTCCAGAACTTTCAAGAAATTTATCGAATGTACAGGAACTTCTAGATACACCGACATATTCCGCCACTCAGTTTAGGACCTTATAGAACTTTAGGGAATTTTCTAGAACCTTCCTCTTCCAGAACTTTCTAGAGCAGGTTTTTCGGGAACCTTCTAGACTCGCCGATAAAATCGGCGCGCCTATTTTGAAACAATCTGAAGCATTTGCTGCCTTCCCATAACAAAACAATGTGCTAGAAAGCACATTTTCGTCACCCACTTCCACCCACGCACAGCCACCCCCACCAAACTCGTATATTTTCGATGTGACACTAAGGGCTATCCACCACAATAACTACCGGCGGTTGGTTGTGGCTAGTTGTGGAGAAAACTTGGCGGATAGGGAGACACGGGTTTATTTATATATATATATATTGATGTATGTACTGTGTTCCTTCATTATTCTGATTGACGCGGGGTAGAGATGTTAATCTCGTGATTACGTTTCCGACTATCTTCATCAGCGTCGGTTGTTTAATATTCTAATGCAGGATCGATCTGCCGACAGTCCTATACGGTTGAAGACCCTTTTCTCTCTTGGACTGAACCCCTTCTGGTATTTTACCTACCTGAGGTAACACCCAGCTTCGAATAGACACAAGTGTAGTGAATAAAAATAAGTTTTGTACGACTATATACATCTACTGTATACTTACATATGTTTTTAGTATTTTCACACTACTTAATATATCTATACATTTACATATGCGTTGAAATTAAATTTAAAATCTTCATTTTCCTAAAAATCGGATAATTTCGTGTGTGTAGTATTAAGAATTATTTTTTCTCTAGGTCCAGTATGAACGGAGTTACGAATTTGTATTTTTTTTAGGATCGGCTAAAGCTCAAGAAGATTGAGAAAAGTTTTCCCTTTTCCTCCAGGACCAATATTAACGTGGTTGCGATATTTCAAAGTTTTCGAACAGCCGTTACTTTGAAACAAGATATCTATCGGATCAATTTTTCAAAAAAGTTTGATTGAAACCAGATAAGAATTACTTACTGGAGTTATTGTAACCATAAAATCCTTTATATTCCACATTATTCAAATATGGTCATATAGTTAGTCATGACATGCAATGAAATGCATCATGAGGACTACATCATTAATGATGAGAGAATAAGGACGTAGATACTCATCGTTATTTTAAAAACCAATCAATTAATTAATCTATTACTAAGCTACCGACGCTCTTTAGAACGATACTGAAGGGAAAAACTACATTTCAAAATGAAGACTACAACACACACACGTTCACCAGTTTGAAGACTATAAAGTGTACACTACAATTGTAGTAAAAACTACTTGAAGTGAAGTAATTGTAGTACTACGAAATGAAGTGAAGTAATTGTAATATTAATGAAATGAAGTAACAATTGTACTACAAAATTGAAGTACTAGTGAAGTAAATATATAAAATTGGCGAGCTAAAAAAAAAAAAAGGTCGCCAGCCAGATTTCTTCACTCGTTCCAAAAAATTTTCAAATCATTGTTGTTACAGTTTCCAGAGATTTCTTCATTTAGCTACATCAACCCCAAAAGTTTTCAAACCATGGGGGGGGTTGTTACAGTTTCCAGAGATTTCTTCATATATCTACATCAACTTCCCAAAAATTTCACGTAAAAAATGCACTATTTAAAGTATGTTTCTCATACTTTCGATAACTTTGAAGTGTATGTACTTTGTAGTGTTCGCTTTGAAATGAAGTGTACTATTTGAAGTTCAATAACTTTGGTATTTGTAGTTTGTAGTGTGCACTACACTTCAAAACGTGCGAAGTGTGCACTTCAATGTAATGTAGTACTACATTGTAGTAGTAAGTACAGAGCTGAATAATAACTATGATATTTTTTTTTAATACACACCATCCCTACTTGAGAATTCAACAGGTGACAATCTGGTACTGATGGACCATTAGATGGCTCCAAAAATGGAAATGGCGCTTCTTATAATTATTTATGGACGAATCTGGAATTTAGAATTTTGCATCCCTGATGCATATTGAGCAAATAATACAGTTAAAATATTATGAAAACTGTTATCGCCAGCACTGCAAGCGTGGGTCACCACAATTAACGCTAATCTCAAAATTGAGACCCTGAATTGCATTGCACATTGCACAATTACACATTGCATTTGCACATTGAAATAGGTTTACGTTTTTTGAGTTTACGAATATTGATTTTCTTTAAATGTATTTATATTTTCTTTCCTAACAATACAATTCAAAATAGTGGGGGAAAGATATACGAAACGATTTTTTCCAGATTAACAAATCCAGAAACATATGTTTACATTACTTACATAGGTATTTTTATTACAGGTAATAAATATACACACAATTTCAACAAGTAGACATATTTTTAATACCTACATATAATTGTCACCGTATATATACGACATGTCACGTAATTAACGCAAACCCTGAAAGCACTTTGTTAAGAATCGGCTACTGGTCTAAAATGTTCAAGCAACCATGACCTAATATCAATATTGTTATGGATATATGCAATATCAAAGTTTGCATTTTTTTAAAAATATTTCTGACTTATTTTTTGCAAAAAGTTGAACTATCATTACAGTAACTTATATCGATTATGAAAAATTCATTTGCTTCAATAAATAAAAACTTAAATAAAATGATAAAAACATTACAAAAATTGAAAAAGGTTTTTTATACAAGGTTTTTATCATTTTATTTTAGTTGTATTGAAGCAAATAAATGTTTCATAAACATTACAAAAATTGAAAAAAGTTTTTTTTACAAAGTTTTTATCATTTTGTTTTAGTTGTATTGAAGTAAATGAATTTTTCATAATCGATATAACTTACTGTAATGATAGTTCAACTTTTTGCAAAAAATAATTCAGAAATATTGAAAAAAAATGCAAACTTTGATATTGCATATCTCCATGACTATTGATATAAGGTCATGGTTGCTGGAACATTTTAGACCAGTAGCCGATTCTTAACAAAGTGCTTTCAGGGTTTGCGTTAATTACGTGACATGTTGTATAGTATGTTACAATAAAACACAATATATTGAAAAAAAAATGCATTTTTTATTCATATATATTTTTAAATGTTCATGAATAGTTTTATTTTTAATTTTGAAAGCTGTCACTTCTTGATGTAATTATTGATAATTAGTACATAATATGTAATATAATATTAAAGAGACAAAGTAATATTTCATTCCGGAAAGATATTTAACTCAGATTTTTATCTAAACAAAATTTTGCGTAGTTACTATTTAGGTCCCTGCGCAAAAATAGGCAAACTTGTCCTGGCCGCCCCGCCCCCAAAGTTCTAGAAAATAGTCACTTCACTCCACGCCCCACGGACATCTTTCCCTTTCCCTAGCTGGCCATTTTTTTGCGTATTTCGTTACTTTTTAGGTCCTCCCCTCCAAATTTCCTAAATAAGTATTTAGATATAAAAATTTTTTTAATAATCGATGTAAGTTACTGTAATGATAGTTAAACTTTTTTTTAAAAAGTTAAAAATATTGAAAAAAATGCATATTTTGATATTGCATATCTCCATAACTATTGATATTAGTTCATTTTTGCTTGAACATTTTCGACTAATGCATTATCAAGGCAGGAATCCACATGTAAAGCTTTAGCTACTAGCTACGAGACACCCGTATAATACTTTTAATAAAATTCATACTGTGTGAATTTAAATGAATGAATAAAATAATAGAGAAAATATCATCAGACACAATATTTATAAAAAAAACAATTTTTGTACACGGTCATAAAAAGGAACTTAAAATAAAATGTTTCAGGGCCAATGGTCCCTTTGTCGGGATACCACAAAAAAAAAATATACTAAACATATATTTAGTATATTGTAAAATATTAGCATGTTGATTATTCAACAAATAGTGATTTTATACAAAATGTTTTATTTTTATCAATACTTCAATTTTTTAAATGTGGAGACCTGTAATTGGCCATCTATATTATATCAATGTTTTCTATGCTTCTTTTTTCTGTGCTGTTGGTCTTCCGTGAACATTAAATAAATAAATAAATATTTATGTTTTTGGTTCGATCATCAAAAAAATTTCAAACAGAAAAATCAATCCTTAATAAGGTCATTACCAACACCTCCCCTCCACCGCAAGTGGGCGTAAAGCCTTAAATATTGTATTACTGGGTCAGATGGTTTTTTGTTAGGTCACGAGCCCAACTCGGGTCACCTGGAGGAGTACCGGACCGCAGACAGCGCGGATCATGTTACACAATATATAAATTATTAACGTTTCATTGCGATAAATTATCAAAAAGCAGTCCCATTATAAGTATATAACCTGCAGTTATTATCATATATAAACCCGAAATTGCGTTTGGTTTGAACGGTTGTAGTTTTATATTAACACGATTGCATCGATTGCAGTCTACCTGTTTAACAATGTGGACGCAAATGCACGTCTTTTGATAAGTTACGTTCCCGAACAGAGCAACTACTGGGTCGTAAAATATTAATTGAACCATAAATTTCAGAAACGTAGACGGAGGCCGAGCCATTCTACGGCTGTCACATTTGCGGAATATATATCTTTCGAATATATCAGCCAAGAAGTGAAGCATGTTTTAATAATAAATTTGAATTGTGTTTAAATGTAACTATCGTGTTTAAATGTATCAATCAATATTGTAAAAATATAATATTTGGAATATAAATGATAAGAGCGACGATACATTTTTAATTGAGTGAAAATTGAGGTAATTTGTATCTACAGGTAGCCAAAAGGTGAAAGTAAGACGTAATATTGATATGTGACCTATTTAATAGATACGCGAAAGGTCGTAGTGACGTGGATAGTCAAGGAATAAACCACCTTAGGAGGGTGACTTTCTTTGTTTAATTCCTAAAACGCCCTTCAAAAAACGAACGATAATAAAAAATATTAATAAAGATTCTTAATTATGTACGAAACAATTAAAACCCTTTAACAATATCCTTTGTAGAAAGGTGAAATCAGTGGAGAAAATAAGAACAAGCTTCGCTTCCAATCAAGGAATGCGGCGATTAAAAAATAAACATCAAACGCGCCGAACAAAAGACGTCACAAAAGAAAGATAATCTTACCCCGAGGTCTTCCTGGGGCGAAGAAAGGCGACCCAGATGGCCCGAGAAGGCGCCGCGGCTAAAACGATATCCGGCAGAAAGGTCGGCAGGACGCGGGGCGGCCAGCGAAAAGTCCACCGGTCAACTCAGGCGGGATTGCGCGGCGCTTTCCCCGATATTCTCCGGGAGGTTGCGCCTCCAACGTCACCCGAAGGGGATCAACAAAGATGCTGCATTGTGCGGAGCCGCGGGGATGAAGACGTGATCAATACGAGGGGGCGGCGCCTGCCATCTGGCGGGCGGGCCCTCAGTCCGGGCCGTTACCGACGCCGGAGAGCGCCGCGCCGTTACCGACGCCGTCGAAAGTAAGATGCGACTCTCGACCGATAGATGTCTCCGGCCGTTTTGAACGCGAATCGCGTAGCTTCGAGGCAAAATTATCTATTATAAACGTGAAATAATATTTGACTGTACCTAGACAAATAAAATTACAATATATATGTGGAAAACGCGACGTGCGCGAGATGGAAAAATATTCAAATCAAATCGTTCGCGAAATTCTCCCTTTCTTTTATTTTCGAGAGGTTTGCGAATAATTTAAATAGGCACAGCTAATTCATTATTTATGGCAGACTTCCGCTCCGTGCATAAAGCGATACAAAAATATATCCGGTATAGACAGGCACGGCTGACGCGCAAGGAAGGATTTACCAGATGATGCCGAAGCGTTTATTTTCCTACATTTCTCATATTCGTTTTCATACAAAATATCATTTGAATCCGGGGAACGTATTTCGTTCGGTTGAGAGGATTTTAGAAAATAAACATAATTTATTCACGACACCATGTTATTCATATTATATTAGATGTCGTTATTTGAGAAATAATGTTTTTGGTTTGGATATTATCGTACATACACGAACGTGTACATCATGAAGAATATAATAAAAAACATAAACATATTATGTGGGATAATATTGGCAGCAAAGCAATCAGTGGATATTATTAACATAGGAAATACATAAATTTTAATATATTCGGGCTATTCTAGTTACTCGATTTCAGGATTACAAATATATAGTTTTCCATTTGCAATAAAAAATAATTATTACAAGCGGGAAACCCTTAACCTCTAAATAAAAACAACAGTTTCATCAATAATTGCAAAATGACTTTGCGGTAACATTATTAATATAATTATTTATCAAGAAAATACTTTGTATAAACCACTATTTTGTAATTTTTACAAACAAATAACATAGGATGACAGTTACATAAATTAGAAATTTTAGAAAATATAAAAAATGTTAATAGCAAATTAAATACATATTATAAATAACCAGGTACTTTTTTCAAATGGTTGTCTTTTAAATAAGTTTTCACATCAGTTCTTAATTAGTTATTCATCTCCCATATATTGATTTTTGATTTTGTTAATGTTTAATATTTAATTTTTAGTACGTGTTGAAGGTACCGTTGGCCTCGAACCTTGTTGGCAATTTAACAAAATAGTGATTTATACAACGTGTTTTCTTGCTAATTATAAAAACAATAGTGTTATCCTTCATTAACTTCGAACCTCCGTTATTGAATAAACAAAACATTTAATTAATTTAAGGACTAATTGCACTGAATAATTTTTTTTGACGATTTTTTAAAAATTTTAATTTAAAAAAATTATGAAATATTTGAAACTTAAATAATGAAAGCTTTTGACGACACTTTGTTGTCAAAAACGATCTAGTCAATTATTTTATATTTAATTGTTCTGAAGGTTGAGGATAAATTCGAGATGTATCAAAAATACATATTTTTGGAGATTTTTAAAAGCAATGTGCCTACACATAATGTTTGTGTTGACGCAAGAGTTTAAAGACAGACGTTCCCTCGTCACAAAGATCTAAAGAAATTTTCCGAGAAGAAAACCTTTTATAAACTTACCAGCATTCTTATTCTGTTGCGTACTTTATATTTTTTCCGAGAAACCGAAATGTAAAATGATTAAAGGTAAAAATTTATTTATACTTCGTAATAGACCGTGAAAGTCAAATGGAGGAGACTCAAATACATTGGGCATATTCAGGTTTAATAACATCTACATAAATGTTTGGTCGGGGGGATAAGAGGGATCAGATGGGCGAAGAAGTTTTCTGAAAAGAAAACGTCTTATAAACTTATTGGCAAATGTTTTTTTTCTGGCGTGTCCTTCATATTTTATGGGAATCGGTAGGATTGTAAAACAATCGAAGGGAAACCACAGTAAAGTAAGATAAATAAAGTAGGATTTGGTCACAGAATCTTCCCTCTCGCATATGTCTAAGACACAATTATACTGCAGTTACAGTATTTATTCTTGCGTAGTTATATTATCATATTTTACAAAATTTATTATACTTTTGAAGAGTATTCATTTAGTTTGATTTTTTCATAATATTTTAAAAATTTACAAGCTCCCAGGATTCTTTAAAGAAGGCAAACTTATTGGCACCAGACGTAGTGCCAAATTGTGGACAAGGAATTTACGTTAGTTCAGGTCTGTTTATTTTGGTGGTCTGTGAGGCAAATTCATTTATAAATCGAAAAAGCGTGAAAGTCAGATGGAGGGGTTATTAAGGCAATAAAAGTTTAATAACATCTAAGTGTCCGGGATTAGATGCGCGCGGCGGTAGGAAGGAGGGGGTAAAGAATCAAATGAAGGAAAAAGGAAGCAAGCCTCGATATCCGAGACCTAATTCCATTAACTGGCGAAGATAATGTTCGAAGGCAAGAAGATAAAGGTCGGAATGTAATTATTATTGTTCAAGGACGCCGGTGAAGACGAGGCTCACTCACATTGTACACTGATTGCAATTTGCAAGTATACGTTTTATTTTATTTGCATCGTTGTACGTTATCCTTGTGATTGCCACAAAAAGGGAAAAGGAGAAAAATCCATCTCTCAGAATCCCACCGGATGGTGTGTGGTTCCAGAATAGGTCTCCTCAGCCACGCTCGGACACATAATTAACATGGCAGACGTCATTCTCGCAACGAGAGACCAGAAAAAGAAGGATTACCACATAAAAAAACTAACCCATAAAAACCAAGTTTTTATTAAATTTCCTTTCTCATTGAAACAGGTTTCGCGCCTACTCCACGCGTCGGGCTCGAAAATTAAACAATATATAAATCGTTGAAATTTCGAAAAATCCAAAATTATACTAAAATTATTAAATTTTTTGAAACGAAAATTTGTTAGATCATTTTTATCGTCGCCATGAATCTGCCTGAAAAGTTTCAGCTCGATCGGATCACGGGAAAACGGTTAAAAAGCGATCCAAATTTTTTTCGGCAGACAAGCACACAAGCAGACGCCACGAGTTAAAACAAAGGGAGTAAAAATGGAAATCGTACAATCAAAAGGCACAAATTTGTTTACGGCTTATTCTTGAGTTCTTTATCTCTGTGTTTTTTTTAAATGTTCAAATAGTCTTCGAGGTGTGCTTTTAATCCAAATATTAAAAATCTAAAGAATTCATTCCTATTCTCTTATTATCTGTGCTCACATTTTTATCAAATGCAGGCGAATAATTATAATGCGTTTACTTTATTTTTAATCGCTTTTTATGCACAGGTTTATATTTTTAAGTATTATACTTTGAAAATATTATATAAAGTATTCCGTGTTACAAAAATACAATACTGATGTGATTACTGAATCCTTAAACTTTGAAAGTGTACCTAATACAGACAATCAAATAAAACAGAATCTCCGATGTACATGGAAATTCGATTAACTCTCTTTTTACGTAGCAGCAAAAAATCGAATTACATTGTGATTCTAATCTTTAAATGGCGAGTTGCTCAGGACTAGAGAGTTGTTATCGATAATTTTTATCCTTTCAATTTGTCAGTCGAATGAAATTTGGTGTTGACAAATGTGTAGATGTAGTTGTATAAGAATCGAAATCGATCACGCTGGCGCACTTGTAAAGGGTAGGAGCAAACATTATTTACAGATACTATGTAGCTATTATTCGAAAAGAAATAACTTATTTTGGAAAGGCTAGTATGGAAAAATTTAGATTTTTCGATACTAGCCAATTTTCTTGAATTAACTTTACGACAAATAAATTCAACATAAACGAAAAAATCAGATGGAGATGCAAATTTTTTCGGCCTTTGAATGCCGAGTCAATTTTTCAGTATGCATTTTGCATTGAATAGTTGCATCATGAGAAAGAAATCTACCTAATATAATATGTAACACGCTATAAGTCAATCAGTAGAATACGTACCAAACATTAAAATATCATTTAATTTAGCCAAATGCGACGCATTTAAGTATCTGGACTCACTCATTCACAGAGATGTAGGACGTGTAGCGGACGTTGACCATAGAATAGGTGTGGGATGGATGAAATTTAGATCCGTAGCAGGAATTTTGTATGACTTGAAAATGCCTATAAAACTTAAAGGAAAGATATATCAGACTATTGTTAGACTCGTAATAATGTAAGGCTCCTAATGCTGGACTACTCCAGGCAACTTGAAACAGCAGAAATGTGAATGCTTAGATGGTCGGCAGAACCATCTAAGAATTCGCATTTCTGTTTCACATTAAAGATCACACATTCATGATAGCCTGGGTGTAACGGACATAAACAGTAAGCTGGAGGAACGACACCTGAGATGGTACGGGCACATAAGACGAAGACCACCAGACCACACGGTGAAGCAGGCAATGTCTATGGAACTTCATCGACAGTCATCCAGAGGAAGACCAAAGAACTCCTGGAAGACTCAATGCTTCAAAATCCTACAGAGAAACGGCCTGGATGAAAGCGATACCCAGAACCGAAGAAGATACGTCCTGAGAACGAAAAGAGCCGATCCCAACAGCCTACCTAGGCAATGAGTTGGGACAGTGCAAGGAAGAAGAAAAAGAAGAAGATTAAAATATATTTTAAAAGCTGTCCGCGATATCCAAACAAGAAAAATATACAGGGTTATTTGTAAAACATTAATAACCTCGCAGGGCTATATTCCTGCCTTGGTTATGAGTCGAAAATGTTCAAGCTATTATGACCTAACATCAATAGTTAAGGAGATATGCGACGTCAAAGTTTGCATTTTTTTTTTCAATATTTCTGACTTATTTTTTGTAAAACGTTGGACTATCATTACAGTGACTCATATCGATTACGAAACATTCATTCGTTTCAATACAATACAAATAAAATGACAAAAACCCTGAAAAAATTCCAATTGGAATGTTTTCCAAATGGAATTCGAAGGTTTTTATTTTTTTATTTGACTTCTATTAAAGGGAATGAATTTTTCATATTTCGATATAAGTTACTGTAATGATAGTCCAATGTTTTACAAAAAATAAGTCAGACATTTTGAAAAAAAAATGCAAACTTTGATGTCGCATATCTCCTTAACTATTGATATTAGGTCATAATAGTTTGAATATTTTCGACTCATAATCAAGGCAGGAATATAGTCCTGCGAGGTTATTAATGTTTTACAAATAACCCTGTATATGCAATCCAACTCACACATATCTATATTTCACGCAATTTTATTTGTCATATTTGTAAAGCGACCATAACTTTACCTTCACTCACTTCCGTAAAAAAATGTAATAGGCTAAAAGGTTTCTTCTTTTGCCAAAAACATCTAGCTGCGGCTATAATTTTACCAAAACAAACATAAATAAACGAATATAAATATCATTAAGACTGTCCAAACACCAGTTCGAGAGGAAAGCGATTATTTTCCCGTGTAGCAGAATAAAGAATCGCGATGAAAATAAACAAAAAAACACTGGTGTAAGTCTCGCTAGACAGAAAACTCTTCACGGAATGAAGCTCAGAGACAAAGGCCGATTGTCTCGTTACAAATCGATTAGAGTCTGAATTTGAAATGGGAATGTGCTTAACTACCGTATAGGGAGTACTTGTGGAGTTAGATCAGAAAAATACTACTTCGACGAACCTTGTGTGCAGTTGCATCCCTAAATGTGTGGAAATGGAAAAAAGAAAGCAATTCGAAGGAAAGTAGTTTTTTATTGCCCGTTATCGAAGCGATATTAAACACGATGTCGACTGAAGTTCGACTCATAAAAAAGATGTCAAATATTTCAACTAAATAGATAAAGGCATTAGTTTGACATAAAAAAACGATTAATATTTCCATTGATCTCTTGTCTATCGAAGTACCGGGTCTAACAGACTCCTTTCTCCTGCATAATCATGCAGCAATGAAATGCCCTTAATGGCACTAACAAGAAAGGAAGATTAGTATGCAAAGTATTAAACAGATAATGTTGTGTCTGTGCCAGGAATTCATCACCAATACGTACTATGCGCTCTTATTCCCAAAACATTTTTCGTAACGCGTATTTCCATGCGTTTATACCTTTTAAAAGCTTTAAGGGACCGCCCTAAAAATGATATTAATAAATACCCAGATTTGTCCGGAACGGTCTGTATTTCGTCCGATCTGAAAAAGGACATTGCAAAATTTCGAAAATATAATAACAGATGTCGGCTTACAAGCATAATTATTCTTCTTAAGATCTTTTTTTAAAAATAGAGATGTGAACACGGAATATGCGTCGCATCAATATTTTTTATAACTCCCTTTATATTAACTCGTGGCGTCTGCTTGCTTGCCGCCAACAAAAACTTTGGATCGATTTTTGATCCTTTTCCCGTGATACAATCGAGCTGAAACTTGGCAAGTAGACTCGTGGCGATGATTAAAAAGATCTATCAAATTTTCGTTAAAAAAAATTAATAATTATAGTATAATTTCGGATTTTTAGAAATTTTATTGGTTTTTTCAAATTGGAATCATTAGAAAAGTTTGATTACGGCGGCCCGATAACGTCGCGGAATATTTTCTAAATTTGAATTACTCCGTCGGTATGCATAATTCACTACGAATGTCGAAAATCTAAATTGACTGACAAATGTTTTTAGAATTTAATCTTCAAAGCATGAAGTGTCTTATCAAAGCTCAAAACATCTAACATTTTAGAAATACATATATTAAATTACTGTAAGTTTAGTGTTATGCTATATGTTTTAATTCTATTGTTATATTTTACAAAGAAAGGGAGTATAATAAAAACTTGGTTTTTATGGGTTACTTTTTTTAAAATAAGCTTAACGCTTGTGCTATGAAAATAGGACGAATTTGCTGATGTCCTGGAATGGGGCTCGAACCACAGACCACCAGATCACTAGGCGAGCATCATGACAATTACACCAACAAGCTACTTTATAAATTACACTTCTTTTCTACAAAAATAATTATTATCTAAAACTAACGACGTTACGAATTCGCCTACAACGAGTGCCGTAAACAATTTCTCGTAGAAATATAGAAATTGTGCTTAATTAATTAATATATTCCTCAACACGTCCACCATACGCAACATTTCACCTAAACACATCTATACTATACACCGGTCTGTAAGTAATTTACATTACTTTAGGTTTTGAGATGTTACTTTTGTCACTGTGCTGTTCATAGATTTGTTATATGATATTGTACATATATAACTATGTAAACTACACCAATTGTACATATACAGGTGCTGTATTGTGAGCATATAAAATTAAATAGAAATAGCAGTTAAGAATAACGGTTCAGAAATATTATTACGGCTGTTAAGCTTCATAATATAAAATATAGGTAGGTATTCTCTAATGGCACTCGGATGTGGTTCAAGCCGGACAGAGGATATCACAATCCCGATATCCCGATAGCCTATATTTCTTCTATGTTTTATTCCTTCCTGGTAGACCGGACTAAGGCAAAATGATAAATCAGGAATATGAGGAAAAACACTCGTTTCCGCCGGAAATCAAACTCATAAAGCTTAGCAACTACTACGGCGGTTTTGAGGTCGGGCAGTGCGAAATTATTTCGTGAAATATTGTATTGAAAATATTGTTTTTTTTTTCGGCTCAGGGTCGCCTTAAATAGGGCGTCGTAAATATAAGATTTAAGGTTTATATTACGGCCGTTTGACATAGTTAGGTATTGAAATAGTGGATATTTAAAAGAACCGTATGGATGAGTTATCTTTGTCCTCTTTTTCAGCATTTTAGACAATTTTTCTCCCTTTCTTTTAACTCGTAGCGTCTGCGGTTTGTTGTCTGCCGGAAAAACTTTGGATCCATTTTTAACCCTTTTCCCGTGATCCAATCGAGCTGAAACTTTGCAGGCACACTCGTGGCAACGATAAAAATGATCTAAAAAATTTTCGTTTAAAAAATTTAATAATTTGGATTTTTCGAAATTTTAATGGTTTTTTTCAAATTGGAATCAATACAAATGAGTAATGACCCCGACGTGTGCATTAGGCACGAAACCTGATTCAATGAGAAAGGGAGTATAATAAAAACTTGGTTTTCATGAGTTAGTTTTTTAACCAACTACATCATTTTTGTAAATTACTAAATGATAAGCTTGTATATAAATATTGTATATATTATAAATTTAAAACGGAAATGAATTTAGAATGTGAAATTCACCAGTAGGTATTAATTGATCTATGATAAAAATTTAACTATTTAAAGGATATCCAAAAAAATAAAATGTTTTGAATGTAGTCACCGAGGATCACTAATTTAAAATGTACTGATTTGGCAGTTATTTTGGTGCAACATTTCTATTTGTCAATTTTAAACTGAAACATGTTAAAGGTAGAGAAGAAAATGGTAAAGGCAAAAGTATCCAATTACGTAAATAGTAAAGGCAGCAATGTCCACTACTTGGTAGCAGACACAGCAATATCCATATTTAAAAGTTAAATATTTATTTATACACATATAAAAGGAAAACTGAGGTGGCAATTATTTCCATTAACATGTAGGTTTTATAGATTCCAGAGAAATTAGTGACAGGTTTTTTGTGTTTATCTCAGACACCCTCATTTTAGGTATTTAATAAAATCGTTATACATTTATATGTAGCCTACTATATGCCTATAAAGCATTTTGCTTATTTGAATTTTGTTTTTGTTTATATTTTATATATTTATCTACATACAATATTTACCTATTTGTTTTATTTGATTTTTATATCAAGATATATTATAGATGTCTCATAGAGACGAAGCTATGTATATTTATTTATATGGGAAAGTAGGTATGGAAGTCTTTTTGGGTGTTCATAGACTTGCATACCTACTTTCCCATATAAAAAATATAGCTTCGTCGCTATGAGACATCTACAACATATCTCGATTAATGATGTCCCCCTGGGGATTAAATCCAGTATTGCGTTCTCGAAAAATCTAGACGTACTCCAAATATTCTGAATTATTTTTATATGCTAAGTATATAAATATTACGTATATATTATGTTTTTGATGAAACATTACATTAGAAGAATGGAAACAATTTTGAGAATTGAAATTAGTCGTAAAAAGTGCGGTACCATAAAATGGAAGGGAAGGATAAAAAATGATAATCTTTTCTCATATATAATATACTATATATAATACATACGTAGAGACCCAGGATGTGTGGGCTCTATCCATCAAATCGTACTCGGCTCGAGGGTGGGGGCTGGGGGTGATTTGTCACGTAGCAGCGACAACAAGGGAGCAGAATCACCCGAACAAACCGGAACAGGTTAATGTGTTTGTAACGCACGCGTCAAGCGACAATCTGGAGTGGACGACGCGCGCAAAAGCCGCAGGATGATATTCGGCATAAACATTTCATTCCGAAATGTCCAAGTTGAATTTCTAAAGACGCAAAGCAGCCTTTTCAACCGCGGAACGGAAAGTTTAATAATCTTCGCTCGAAAACTATAATAGATTCTTGAATTTTCTCTGCCGGCGCTTAATAGTTATTAACTAAGCATTATAAAATAACCCTAAGACTCTCCGTTACAATTTTCTCAGAAATCCTTTGAAAATTTCTCTCAATTTCGGTCCCTTTATGGCGTCTATACTTAATTACGACGTAATAAAGGAATAATTAATTATTTTAGCAACTACGAAGGATATTCTTGAATACAATTTTGGAAAATCTAATATTTTTATTACCCATTTACACGCTACTTTCAATACGATACTCTATTTATACGTTACAATTAATATTTTGTAATAATAATATTATTAATAATAAAGGTTAATTTATAAGCACAACACAGAATAATGATTAATGACTTTAAATAACCAAAAGCCATTTCACAAAATGTAATTTGATTATAATTAACTATTTACATATTTGCGTTTAAATAATTATTTTTAATTCATCGTCCATCATATTTACAGCAGTAATCACATAAAATATATGCATAATCACAGTTATTATGTAAATTAATACATGTATATTTATATAATTAAGAACTATTGGAATACGAAACATCTACTTCGTCAGACAATAAAGAGTTCTAATTTGTAACATGAATTTTAAAAATAAGTCAATGTTAAAATGTATTTATTATATATATTATTTCAAATATCAGGTCTGGCCTGTGGGTTTGGAATAAATTAAATAAATATATCAAAGTCACAGATACGAACTACGTAACTTTCTGTGATAAGGAGGATAAAATGTGAATAAAACTGCAATAATTGTATTTTATGGAAGCCATTTCACAGATAAGTCGTGAAACTTGCGCTCCAAGCACTTAATATCGAAAGTTCGAAACTTGCAATCGAGCAACTAAGTGCTTCAATCAATTAATAACTTCTTGATTGGAAAAAAGTTCACACGGTAAATCGTGTGATCTAAGGTCTGAAGCATCTAGAGATAAGAAAATTTCCAAGACTGCGTTTGGAATGTGTTAACAACATGATGTTAAGCGATAGTAGAATTATGCAGGGTAGGTTTTTATCTTAGCCCACGGGTACGCTGTGGGATACAGTTATTATCTCTAATATTAATTATGTACCTACAAAGATTGTTGTTAAGGCGATCGTCTAGCAGAATGAGCAAATTTCACCATTTTTTCTCATATCTTCTCTTGCGTTTTTTATTACATTTTTGTAAGGAAATATCTCATTTTAAAATTTATTCATCAGGTTACATATATTTTAAATACGAATATCTTATTAAAATGTCATAAACTAAATTAAAATAATTGATTAATAAATTACCAAACCTTCGATGTTTTAAAAATGAAGAAAATTGCTTCACTTTGTGGGCCTTTTATGACTGAACGGCGTGTGAGATGTCTTTTTTATTCAATAATATTACAAAGTTAACGATTATCTTAAATTTGTTACAATTATAGAAAAATCTGTTAATACGTTTACATGCAATTTATGTTTTAAAAAATACTGTTTTTTAAAATATTTTTATTTTTTTGTGGGTATTTTTCAACTCTTTTTACATGGTTGACAACTTTTTTACTTCAATAGTCAAAAGAATAAATATTATAATTTTACAATAAAAACAAAAAAAAATCAAAATCTTTGTCGATATTCCTGATTTTAGATATTTAATCAAGACGCAACGTATTTATGACACAATACGCAGTGCCTTGATTAAATAGCTAAAATCTGAAATCGAGAATAATTTTTTGATTTTTTTTGTATTAATTTTAAAATAAAAATGTCTATTCCTTTAATTTATTAAAGAAAAAAAGTTATAAACTATTTTTAAAATGATGAAATTTGCTCATTCTGCTAGACGATCGCCTTAAGATTACTTTGTTTTTCGCCCTTGCTTCGAACGGCCGAGTTTACTCGTCAGTTAAGGGTGGGATTTAAGATAAAAGGCCCTTGAGAATGCGTGATTGGGTAAAAAAGTTTTTAAACAGTTTTTTGTACCCGTACCCGTCGGGTGTGTATGTGATGAAAAATGAAGTTGGCAATTCGTGTCGTCAGCATCACACGTCATATCGGGAATATAATATTAATTTTTTATATTAGTTATTTAATCCACACATAATGTTGTGTGGGCTAATACAACATAATTTCATTTAAACAAATTGCATTCCATATCTAGTCATTTAAAAGTTTTCATAATAAAATTTTTGCACTCCTGTTTAAACCTCCTTGTATTCACTGTGTTTTAATTTCTTTCGGCAGGATTTTGAATATTTTTAAACCTTTGTACATCATACAATTTTGTGATGTGTTTTTCTTTTTCTTCGGAAGTCTTATGTTGTCGCCTCCTCTTGTATTGTAAAAATGAAAATCCCTATTCAGCTTCATCCTGTTATCAAAGTATTTGGGTAATAATCCGTGTCTAATTTTAAATATTTGCACCAACACATTATAATTTATTCTTTTATTTATTATTTCTAGTCCTAGGGCATTCAATATTTTTGTCATATTTATTCTCCTATTACTCTTCAATATTATGCGCATCGCTCTGTTTTGTACTATTTGAAGTTTCTTTAGCATTCCTTCGTTGCTTATAAGTAATATACTGGAACAATAATTAATGTGCGGAAGAATCATAGCATTGTATATTAATTAACTTGTATTTTTAGTTATATATCTTCTATTCTTCCAAGTAAAGACACTTGTTTTGCGATTTTCTTCGCAATATATTCACTATTTTTTTATTTTTTTTAAATGTTAGTTTTGAATATACAATTACACCTAGGTATTTTATACTGTCTACGTTTTCTAATATCTCATTTTCTAGTTTCACATTATATTTCTTCTTTTTTTGCTTCCAATTAATTTTTTGAATTGAAACCATTTTGATATTTCCTCCAATTCTTTATTTATGTTGTAGATCGCTGTTTCCAGGTCACTATCCACTATGTATGTTAAAGCGTCGTCAAATAATCTTATTTTACATTTATTTAGTACTGATGTGATGTCACTTATGTATATGATAAATAATAATGGTCCCAAGACGGACCCCTGTGGTACACGAAGCTCATTTTCTCTTGGATGTGATATATGAACATTTACATTAGTTATTTGATATCTGTCACTCAAGTAGTCTCTGAACCATAATAATGCTATATATTGTATACCATATTTTTCTAATATATTCACAATTATATTTCCGTCTATTGTTTCGAATGCTATTTTAAAATATAGAAATACTGCAACGACATATTTATTTGATTATATATCAGTAAATCCCTCCAGGATACTGGGCGTAGCGTATTTCAGCTACAGGCCGTCCGTATGCGTGTTTATATATTAAGGAATTATATTAGGAATTATATTGTACTAATCTGGAAATTAACATATTATTAAAGATGCGAATATCATTTAAACAAACAAACTACGAGTACTCGAGACATAGAGCTTTATCCGAGTAATGTATCCACTTAAATATGTCAAAACCATCCGTTATCTGTTAAATGTCAATACAATAAATCTCATTAAAATGGATGTAAAACTATGTTCTCTAAAGATAATTGATTTTAAATATGATTTATAATATATTTTACTACTCGAGTTTCTAGAGTATCAGAATCTCTCATCGACAGGCGAAGTAAATTTCGATATAACATCCAGGCGAAGGGGTGTCTGTAAAATAATGTAGTCTTTCCGGATGCGTATGTTAAAAAATGTCCAAATTAATTTGCAATTGATTCGAATCAAAGAAGACTTTTTGTAGAACATTGGGGTGAATCTCGATAACCAGCGGTACGTGCATAGATCAATCTCGGGTCTAAATCAATCTCACTCGGGATTGAAATCTGTTAAAGCAATAAGCACACGGGTCAATTAGGAGCAGGCGGGCAGGGCCGGCTGGGGCGGCGGAACTTTGCGGCGGCGGCCTGGGGCTCTGCGGTCCGACCCTGTTCCACGCTAAACGGCGAATTCTGCCCTTAAAGTGTGTACGGGTTTCGAACCCTTATTAAAGCACCTACGTATGTAACGAGTTATAGTAGTGTTTAAAAGTCGGTGATTAGGTGACAAATCTTAATCAGAAAACAAATTGGTCGACATGAATGTATTATTTTTAATTGTTTATTTAAAACTATTTATTACTTGATGTATTTTTAATGTATTTTTTCTGTGCCGTCCTTTCCGTAAAAAATAAAAGAATGTTCTATTTGAGAGGGATGTGATTTTTATATCCCACCACATAATTTACAATGGTAAATTTTTTTAAATACTCTACAATAAAAGACTCGTATATTATAATATCTCTATTATAAAAAAGACTTATAATGCTGTACCTGTTCGATATTATGGAATTCACTTGAGATACGTAGGATAATTTAACCAGATTTACCAATAAACAATCATTAGCCTGTATAAACTTTGTTCTAATCATTATTATCTGTTTTGCCTTATTTTTCCCGTAACATTTTACTTTTATTTTACACATTATTACATCTGTAAGTGCGTGTTTTATTGTAGAATTAGAGTATGAATTTCATTTTTCAATTGTATCAAAAATATGCTTGTATTATTTTCTTAATCCATCATGTACAATATTGCCAAATTATCCACAATATTGTGGTAAAAAAGTAGATAAATATTTAACACTTATTAAATTTAACATGCTAGGTCTAGTAGGCGGTATGATGGCCGACTGGCTTATGTCCTGCGGATATTTAAAGAAGTTCACATAAGAGATTATGAGATTTAGTATTATCACGTGGATAATGTGCATAACAATCTTTCTTTGCACTGGGAGCGAATATAATTTGCATAAGACTTTCCGTTGCGGTGAGTAGTAATGGTCTAATGTTGCAATGTGAGATATCAGCCAGTGTTTGTGTGTCAGGAAAAGATATAATGTTCCTGAATTTTTCCTACTATCGTATCGTCGTTTTACAAAAATTAATAACATAGAAGACAGCTTGCTAATCTTCTACCCCTATGGAAATTCAGCGTCAAAGGAGATTACCTTAAATAGGTACTAACATGTTATCTGTTCTTGCATATTATATCGAACGAGAATGTTTCCAGGATTTTTCAGAGACAGAGCAGTGTGTGTTGAATGGTGAATCATCATGTTATAAAAATATTGCTAATACTGAATACTTTTAGCATTTTTTTCCAAACTACTTAATGCAATATAACTATCAATCTTGATTCGACCACATAAAAATGATTTATTTTTCTATCATTTCAAACATAGCACTTATACTTATAAAAACGTGTATTATTCTCATTAATTAATGCTATTATTATTATAACCTTTCGACACATTTAAATTATTTTATTGATTTAAGCAGATATAATATTCAAAAATATCCAACAGTTTGTTTCATTTATATTTATAAATATAATACAAAGGGTGTAACAAAGCTAGTCCACAATACTTTACACCTCCTACGGAAGATCCGTTAGAAATATTGAAAAAAATTTGAAGTCGCATATTTCCATAGCTGTTGATAAAGTTGCTATATTAATAGCTATGATTTAAGCAGGAATTTACACCCAATGCACAAAATGTCTTCTGGAATTAATAGGAAAGAAACTACGTTCCACTCGGGAGGGGGAGGAGGTCAAAGCCAAAGGCACGTTAGGGCTACATGGAGGGAGATAGGGCTGAAAAGAGTTCAAAATGGAATAATAATGACCATTTAGAATAGTTTACGGACGCTCCCTTATCATTATATTGTTTTCAAGTCCTATTGGCTATCGATCTAAACGAACGCAAATGTACAATGATTGCAAACAATGGGCGTACATAACAAATTGACGTGAAGCTATTATTATCACCGTCTGCGTCGCGCTCTGCTAATAGATGGAATCAGCTCCGATCGCCCGGCTGCGCTGGCACGACCTCGTTAAAGGCTACATCATCGCGCACAGAGGGTCGCATGAATACAAATGGCGGCGGGCCGCGTCGTGTGCAGCGCGGACACGGTGACAAGATCCGATCCGCCGTATCTTCCTCCGACCCGTGAAAGTCGGGCACAAAGCGTGTGCCGAGAAAATCGCCGCGCGGGCGTAATGCACTTTGTCCGCACAAAGCGGGCGACATGCCGGCCTGGCTCCCGCCCTGGACGGCGGGCGCTGGCGGGCGAGCTGCGAAATCTATGTAAACTGGTTCCGTGAAAAGGACTATAGACGTGTCTAGCAAATATATTGAAGGTTTCAATTTGAAACACACATATATACAACTTTTTGATGATGTATGTGTATCTTCTTACGATGGAATTCATTAAAGTTGAATTGTGTCTAGTTATCATTTAAGCCAGCTCACACACAGATTGTAAGCCTTCCATACAAGTTTCTCATATATAAAGAGCTTTCTCTCTGTGAGACTTCTACAATTTATCTTAATTAAATAGGATTCTAAATAAATTAGCATATTTTAAATATGTCGTGGCTTATTTTTTTCATAAAAAAGAAACACTTTATATAAAATCACTATTTATTGTATAATCAACATGTTTCGGAGCCAATGGTTCCTTCATCAGAATACAAAGATTTCTTTTCACCATGCGGAAAAAGAAAATATGGTGATCAATCACATTGCATGTAAAATGTTCAAAATCTTACATTTCACGAATTTTCTTTACACATTACCATAAACTAATTCATATAAACTGAAAAAGATTGAATTTATAGTGTAGAATTTATAATCATAATTAATGAACTCAATAATTCAAATAAATGTAAATGTAAACGATTGATACATCGCCACTTTATTAGCAGATGATTGTCAAAGCAAATTGACAGTTGGAATATGCACAATACATTAAGTATATCAGTAAGTATGCACGCACGTGTGTCAGAAATGTCAGAAAATATTAGTTCAATGAGATTCCCGTACAGATTCGAGAAATATAAAGTTGTATACATACAGAAACAGTGGAAATAAAAACAGCCACAGGCATTATCAATTACGGCTAGAATTTTAAATCGTATTTTTATAAGATAAGGATTATTTAATTAATATTTGTTTCTTAGAAACTTTAGCAATGCACAGTTTTTTACTTGTATGCGCTGCACGCCACCGGAGGCATTTATTATCTTATATAGGGTTATTTGTAAAACATTAATAACCTCGCAGGACTATATTCCTGCCTTGATTATGAGTCGAAAATGTTCAAGCTATTATGACCTAATATCAATAGTTAAGGAGATATGCGACATCAAAGTTTGCATTTTTTTTTCTCAATATTTCTGACTTATTTTTTGTACAACGTTGGACTATCATTACAGTAACTTATATTGAATATGAAAAATTCATTCCCTTTAATACAAGTCAAATAAAAAAATAAAAACCTTCGAATTCCAATTGGAATTGTTAAAGGGTTTTTATCATTTTATTTAACTTGTATCGAAACGAATGAATTTTTTGTAATCGATATGAGTTACTGCAATAATAGTCCAACGTTTTACAAAAAATAAAACAGAAATATTTAAAAAAAATGCAAACTTTGATGTCGCATATCTCCATAACTATTGATATTAGGTCATGATACCTTGAACATTTTCGACTCATAATCAAGGCAGGAATATAGTCCTGCGAGGTTATTAATGTTTTCCAAATAACCCTGTATAATGATTAGGCATCATATTATTAAGCAAGAAAAACGTAAGGGAATACGAGTAAATGATCAATATTTATACTACTCAACACAAAGATGACATCACTACAATGGCGCGTGGTCAACTCATGCGCAAACTGCCGAATGTTCGACGTGCCATTTATTATCATCCCCACATTATCACGAAAATAGCGCCATCCATATAAACAAGCACCGCACATTTATTATCATTGTTCTAAGAAAGTAATTTGGACATTTGTAATCCGTCCGCCGGGCCGGTCGGCGAAACACATCTGGTAAACGGATGGGGAAAAATTGAGATCGGAAGAGCACACTGAGGCGATAAATAAGACGAGTTGCGGGTCGTCAGTCAAAAGCGGTAGCGAAGGGAAAAACTACATTTCAAAATGAAGACTACAACACACACACGTTCACCAGTTTGAAGACTACAAAGTGTACACTACAATTGTAGTAAAAACTACTTGAAGTGAAGTAATTGTAGTACTACGAAATGAAGTGAAGTAAATGAAGTGAAGTAAATGAAGTGAAGTAATTGAAGTGAAGTAATTGAAGTGAAGTAATTGAAGTGAAGTAAATGAAGTGAAGTAAATGAAGTGAAGTAATTGTAATAATAATGAAGTGAAGTAATAGTGAAGTAAATCTTTAAATGAAGTGATGTAATTGTAATATTAATGAAGTGAAGTAATGAAAAAAGTTAATTTTTAAATGAAGTGAAGTATTTTTTTCCCAAATAAAAATTTTTGGCGAGCTAAAAAAAAAAAAAAAGTTCAACGACAAAAATATTTAAATGACGATATTTTCTCCAAAGTAACATAACTAAAAAAAAAAAAAGGTCGCCAGCCAGATACAGTTTCCCGAGATTTCGAGATTTCTTCGTTTACCTACATCATCAACTTCCCAAAAATTTCTTCATAGCTCCCAAAATTTTTCAAACCATGGGGGGGGGGTTGTTACAGATTCCAGAGATTTCTTCATTTATCTACATCAACTTTCCAAAAATTTCACGTAAAAAATGCACTATTTAAAGTATGTTTCTCCTACTTTCGATAACTTTGAAATGTGTGTACTTTGTAGTGTTCGCTTTGAAATGAAGTGTACTATGTGAAGTTTATACTTTCAATAACTTTGGTGTTTGTAGTTTGTAGTGTGCACTACACATCAAAATGTGCGAAGTGTGCACTTCAATGTAGTGTAGTACTACATTGTAGTAGTGAGTACAGAGCGGAACCATCACTAATAAGGATTGGGAATGTTCCAGTATGGCCTTGTACAAGTTGGACTGAATTGAACATTCAAACAATGTTTTCAACAGTCGTTGCAAAATCAACGTCGTTAAACAAATACTGCACATAACTAGTGTGAATGATGCGTGGGCCAAGAATAGTCGTTGCAAAATTAACGTAGATTTTTTGAATATTTTTACAGGGTACAAATACATTTTTTTTTTATAGGGTACAAATACAAATCTTACACATTTACATTTTAAATTGACATTTTTAAAAAATAATTTGTTAGTTATGTAGACCTCATCGGTGAAGAGAAGCTCTTGAGTCTGATAAGGGAGCCTCAGTTCTTATGTTTTAGTTGTTAAATTAATAATCTGTGTCTAAACGACATCAAAGTTGGCATTTTTTTCTCAATATTTCTGACCAATACTTCTGTAAAACGTTCGAGTAACATGACAGTAACTTGTATCGAATATTATGCAGTATCCCATTTTATGCATTATCATAACTTAAATCTTTGAAATATTTATTATTTATCACATATTCTTTATCATTGTTTTTTATTTAGTTTTTTTTTTATTACCAGCTTAGAGGAAACTTTACTGGTCATACTCACGAATATTTTTTTGACATTATATATAAAAAAAAAATTGTACTGTGTGTTTCCCAAATAAAATAAAATAAAATAAAATATTAGAAATGTATTATCTTTGATAACAAATTTCATAAACTTATTAATACACAATTTATAAAATCTTGAAAAGTACTCTTATATAAAATAATCTGAATACTAAATCCACAAATTTAACAAAAAAAAAGTGTAATTTATCTTATATTTTTATTGGTAAATTAGTAGTAAGTACCTTTATTTGTAAACAAGGATTTTTTTTAAATAAAAAAATAATAAAAACAGTAACAGAATAGAACATTTTGGCTAGAAGAATTAAAAAGCTTTAATTTTTTTTGCGCTTCAACAGGCCAAGAGGCTCAATTACAGAAGCGAAATACATCACAAAATACCCAGGCTTGAGTAAATCACATAGATTAATTGTGTCCTCACCGGGAATCCATCGAACCCGGAACCCTCTGCGTGAGAAGCCAGTGTCATGCTCACTGGGCTACGAGGGCCAGTATATTATATATAATATCGAACCGGGTAATTTGTTTTTCAAAGTGGGAAACGTATCCTCCATCCATATTTATGGGTCAGATTTTAGAAATAGTTAAATTTAAATTAGCTACACCTTTTGTATTTCTTCCGCGTGAAACTTACTCTAACGCTTCGTTATCATGATTTATTTTTATTAACAAGAACAGTAACTAAATTTAAATTTGAAATCTAAAAAAACTTTAATAAATATTATAATATTCACAAACTCCCCAAACCTCCTCTCATTGTTTCCGTTAAATCATACCCCACCCCTGGCTACTCTACTGCCTCACACATTACCTGACCAACCTCCATTAGTACCTAAGATATTTCATTTTATTTCAATGCTTGTTAGTTTATATTCCCACTTGCCGATGAGAACATCTGTAGTTTTCTGAACTAGTAGTGTTCGAAAGTGGTCTTAAACAGGTGTTTCATTTATTTATTAACTTTGGTCCAGCTGTCGCGAAAGCACGGTCACCGAAGTTGGTTTTGTGGACGCGATTTACTTCAACTAACCTGCTTGTATTAGATTTTGATGCTGAGCGAAGTGTTAGTTGTCTGTTATTTGCAGAAAATGGAATGCAGAAGTCGGTAACGTTGAGGGGCCATGTTGTGAATAGCCTAGAATGCGTGAGGCATAACTTATATTCAATCCTCTCTGGACATTTAAGCCAAAAGTTTTGAAGATGGTATGAGCTACGCGCAGACTTTGAGTCGCCGGTAATGGGTCTTGCGGCGGTATTTAAAACAGATTGTAAATGGTTTATTTCCTGAATAATATAAGAACAGTAACATCAAGAGTAAAACAATTTAAGATTAGGCCTCAATTCGAAGGCTTGCTGGCTTACAATTTTTTAACTACAACTGTTTGAAGATTTGCTTTATATTTGGGTTACAGGAGTGACCCAATGAGTGACGAGATTAGATACTAATAATTGTCATCCGCCGTTCAGATAAGGAATCGAGTGCCGGCGAAATATTCACGCATTTTCGCATACATTGTGCGCCAAGACGTGATTGCAAAATTCGCTTCGGATATTACGTTTGCATTTCCATCGACCTCGTTTTTGATATTTCAAGTACCTACGCGGATACAGAAAATAGTCTGCGATGGGTTATCACATCTGGCTGGCGCCCACTCGGGCCAGACGCTGTGTACAGAGGAATATTGAAAATCCTAAAAGGCACGAATATTTGTAACAAAATTTGAATTGCAATATCCGAGGCGGGGAGCGGCATTGCGACGAACTTTGCTGCACGCTTAGCTTCCGACACTGGCGAATGTAAAGCTGTAATAAAATTGATTGACAACGCAACCGCACGTCACAAAAAAAATATCGAGGCATCGAAAAAATTCACAACCTTAAATGATTCAGCTTAATAATTAACGGTTAAAAAAAAAATGCTGTAACAGCCCGATTTAGTATGTAAATTGAGTAAATACGGAGTATTTAACGTTATTTTCCTATCCCTTTCTCCCTCAACCCTTACATGTATCCTAAAAAAATTGGTTTCACAAAATGATTTTACAAATTGTCACAAAGCTAGCAGCGAAAACTTCGTGGGACTCTTTTTTACTAAATTTTGATGAGAAAATATTCTTTACCTTTTTTACCAAAATTTAGGTAGAAATTCAGTGACAATTTTTATTTTTTGTTTACTGCAGGTTTTTGTACAACTTCTTCCAGTTTTTCTTCCTTTCTTTTTCCATTTTTTATTTAGATATTGAAGGTAATCAATCATAACACACATTTTCAGCAACGGGCGACGGTCTTCATATTAAATATCGTGCGATTGCGTACTGCCTGTTTTGTTTCCCATTTTGTGGGAAAATGGCGGTTTTGCTATCCTTTTTTTAATGACGATTTTAAATGGTACACAAGCATTTTTATTTATGTTGGATATATGTATATAACCATAACAAGAAAAATCGACTTGCATGGATAGTGGCGCTTTTTCGTTCTTATTCCCTAAATATATGAAACCAAATATATCTTGAATAATCGGTTCGACAGTACTATTGAGTTTTATAAACTAAAATTTAAAAATATATTTTTATATTTCCTTATAAGAGACCAATTCCGGATTATCTGACATAACGTATTGGTAATTACACATATCTTGCAAAATTTTAAAACAAAAAATTAAAGGAAAACAATCTAATTTCACATAATGCATTTTATTTATTTCACCCACTTTCATGTATTTATCAATCGATTAATGAATTAATAATAGCATTTTTTAAGTTTGCAAATTTTAAATTCCTTCAAAACGTATAACTGCTTACCTCGTTACAAGTTAAGTTTTGTAAACTTTTTCCACGAAATTAGTAACTTTTCCCGTGTTTTATTACTGTTAATATTTTTCCCGAGTTTTTGAATTATCAAGAAGATAAGATAAAATTGTTACAATGTTTTTATGTTCTCTACGTAAGAAGAAGAGGGGCAAAGTTAGAAGATTTGAGAAATGAAAAAGTACGCTTATTATATTCCTCTTACAAAATTCAATGAAATCGACTCACTAAAGAACATCGTAAATAATAAGCCAATTATAAAGGAAATCGTGGTTATAAAGAAAAACGGGCGCTGGGAGTATATAAATGATATTCTAGTACCGAGGATCATCCGTTTCTGACAGAATGAGGACTTTAGGCTGATTAAAATGAGAGCTTTTATTCCTAGAACAGAGCAAATTAAGATCAAAAGAACATAAAGCGGAGGAACAAGTAATGGGCAGATATCTGATACGTCAGAGACCTGTACAATATAATATGGTACCGGTTGTGTAACCGTTGCTGGCGGCCCGAGGCCAGCTCTCGAGTACTTCAAACATAGTTTATTGAAATAAGGGTAACAAAAAACACAATTTGAGGAGTTCAAATACATAAATACCACTATTCTAGTAACGAAATTGTGATAAATGTATTTGTAACTGACTTTATTTAAATGATTTAAAAATGCTTCTAAAACATACGAAAATTTAAAACACATTATATGAATCAATTAGAAAGCTATATGGTAGACATCTACCTATTGGTAACATATTTGATTCCAAATGTGTAAAACAAATTTCGCCACAGTACCTAGGTACATATTTAAGAATTCTAAAAATTTGAAAAGTGTATAATATGTTAACTGTTCGAAGAATATGTTTTCTTCTTCTGTATGAAGGCTTGAACTTTGTGATGACATTATTATTAAAATAAAACACAAATTACTTTATTTTCACCACTATATTAGATTAAAAAATCTACATGTTTCGAGAACAATGTTCTCTTCGTCAGGACATACACAATAATCCTGACGAAGAGAACATTGTTCTCGAAACATGTAGATTTTTTAATCTAATATAGTGGTGAAAACAAAGTAATTTGTGTTTTATTTTAAGTATAATATGTATTCCGGTATAAATGATTAAACTATTTTTAATTTTCCAAATAGCTATCAAATTTATATTATGCAAATCACAGTTAAAAAATTGCAACTTTACCAAAAATTTGCATTCTTTAAAAAATTAAAAAACATAGGTACAATGTTTCAGGAGCAGTTAGTTATCAATAGTAAAACAGATAAAATAGTCAGATGATCATTTTCAAACACGTCACCTCTATTTTCGTCGATTAGTACTTAGGGTATTTGCTTCTGAACCCCCGAATTGTTTGGAAGCAAGCAAAACAGATATATTAATAATGAAACTAATAATTAATAATAATAAAAATAATTAGATGTACATGAAAATATTTACACGACACAAATCACAATTTTAGGGAATAATATGCATCCTGCCTTTTATACGACTAGACCACAATATCACGTAATGCATTGATAAGAGCTTGACAACTTTAAAAAGAAACATCTTTCTGAGACAGTGATGGTTTATACAAATATTAACTAACATCTGCTAATGTTTTATTGTTTTCCTTATAGGTTTTTTGACTCTTTCCTTTTTTACATCATATGTGGGGTATAAAAGCAAAGGCAGCAATATCAAAAAAAAATTAATGCAGTCATCGAGGATTACTAATTTATAATGTACCGACTAAATTCGAGATTTTAGAGAAAATATAGTTTATACATTCTTAGGAAACATGATTTCGACATGAATCTAGAATTCAATACATTTTATATTAGTAATCCTCGGTGACTGCGTGTAAGTGAATTGGAATCTATGACCAGAGAATTCCAAGAAGCATCGAAAGCAACAGGTTTGGAAATGAACACACAAAAAACAAAAATTTTAACACAATAAACAATTGGAAAATAGAAACAGTTGACGAATATGTGTACCTTGGTCGTAAGAAAAAAAAGGGAAAAGAAAACCAAACAGTAGAACTACCAAGAAGAATAGGTCTGGGCTGGGCAGCATTTGGTAAATTGAAACACTAGTTTGAAAATAAAGAAATCCCAATATGCCTGAAAAGAAAAATGTTCGATACATGTATCCTACCGATGTTGACATATGGACTGGAAACAGCAACACTAACAGAAAAAAGCATACAAAAATTAAAATGTACACAGCGGGCCATGGAAAGGCAGATGCTCGGCGTAAGCCTCCGAGATAAAATCAGAAATGAAGAAATAAAACTGAAAGCTGAACAAAAGTTGCCGATATTATGGACCGTTTTGCTAAACTAAAATGGCAGTGGGCTGGACATATGGCTCGATAGGAGTATACTAGATGGGCATCCAGAATCCTACAGCGGAGGCCCTGGACGAAAAATAGAAGCGTCGGAAGACCTCCCAAAAGGTGGTCTGATGACATAGTCCAGCAAGCAGGAAGAACCTGGATGCAAAGGAGAAACAGAGATGAGTGGAAGAAAAAGGAAGAGGCCTACATCCAGCAGTGGAGGGAAAAAGGCTAAGGAAGAAGAAGAAGGTGACTGCATTCAATACATTTTTTTATTCTTTGGATATTGCCGCCTTTGATTTTATACCCCACATTAGTGTTTTTACATAATTGTTTTTTTTATAAGCTTATACTGAGTTTTTTAAAATGTGTTAATTTCAATTAAAAGTGTTCAAACTGTCAAGTACTGTGTTTAAACTGCAATCGTGTTTAATCTAATTTTTTTGCTCCGCATGCGTACATAAACAACAAACAGACATGGCCAAACGCTCGTCGGATTTATCGTCCCTTTCTGGATCGGCCTTGGGGTTTAATTTGAGCGACTTGGCGCAAATAGCGGGTACCCACCCGGTAGGGATTTAATCCTCCGCTGATCATGTGTTCATTAAGGGCAGGTGCCACCCGGAACCGAGCCGTCTCGGGGCGGCGGGGCTTGTTTACCCAACAATCAGCCCCACCGAGGAAACCTCCCCCGCGCGGGCCGGGACCGTAGGTACCCCGCACCCGGGGCCGGGATTGATCCGGGGTGCGACATCACCCCCGGCGGAGTTCCGTCCGCGTTACCTTAAACTACGCAAATTACAGAAATAACACGGCCAGCGGTGCTTCATAGGAAAGTAATTATCCCAGCATCTACTGGGATCACTTTTGAGGCCTTGAATTATTACGAGATTAATTTGAAAGTTAGACTGTGAGCAGGTAGTGTTGTGCAGCGCATACAAGCAAAAAAGCTACACTATATATATGTGGGTACCTATATATAGTTTTTATTTATTTATTCGGTAACAGAATGCTTCAAGTTTATTCTTATTTTATGTACGCCACTCTGAATAGAGATGTACAATATGAAACAGTTTTTTGTAACAAGTCAAATTTAGAAATAATTAATACCTACCGAAATCTCCATAAAAACAAACTATTTTCGAGGTTCCAAATGAAATATTTAGTTTTTTACTATATTAAATATAACGAAATATTTTTTACGGTTAACATAATATTAATTCGATTATTCCAGTGTAATCGGGTTAATAATAATATACGAATTACGATATACATATATTAGATAAATGTAGAGATTATTTTAAGAGGTTAGACAATAACCGTTAAGAGTAGCTTGTTGGTTTTGTGGTTAGGACTCTTGCCTCGTAATCCAAAGGTCGCGGGTTCGAACTTCACTCTAGACCAGCAAGTTATTCCTATTTTAGTACTATCCTAGTAAGAATATTGATGTGACACTTATTCCGTTGTCGCATCTCTATTTATTTACAAAAAATGAGATTTGTATCTGATGTATCGACGGCAATCATATGAACACTAGACTAGTTTTTGAATATAACTACAGAATAATAGATTTAAAAAATAAAAGATACAAAAGAAGTGAACGTATGTACAAAATATGATTTAAATAGCTAAAATTAAAAAAAAGTATTAATATAATTACAATTAAAATTCAAATTACTTTGTGACTATTTTTATACGTATCTGTAATCACCCCTGCAGTTCGGCTAACGCTAGCCATACAATGACTCAGGAGTGGAATAAATTCAATAGATTATTTTTCTTTTTAAGTTGAAATTTGAACCTTTTTTTTGAGAAAGCGTATTTATTATTTCTAGTAATGCTATTATTTTCTTTTATTCAGCAGAAAAGATTCGACACGGACAAGAAATGTGCGAAATGCGAGACCGAGTGAAGGGGAACCTCTCCACAAGAATGCCTATCTGACATGAAGGTGTTAATAGAAAAAGTTTCCGCATTTTCCGACAATGATTCGATAAAGCGCTCCGACGCGCGGCGAAGTTAACATTTCAATATGGCGACCGACGCTCGATGCTGCATTTATCGAGGAGCGTATTTCACTCAATATAATATCATGTAATTTCCTTGGTGCATAACACCATAACTTTGACTTCTATCAATAAATATAACTGACTGAAGAAATCTGCAATATTTTCACAAAAAAAATTGTGAAAATTCATTGGTACAATAATTTTTTTTGTTGTGTAACATCTTTCCTCTCGCTTTCCTGTAGTGATTTCGTGAAAGATGACGTAAATGCGTAACAGGAAATAAGACGCGCGTAATTTCATCTAACCAATGAGCGTGCGCGGAGCACGGGCGATGGACAAAAAAACATCGTTTATAAACAAACCAATGTCCAGCAAGTGCCATCACAGCGAAGACGCACACTACCAGCCAATGCTTCTGATTTTGTATATATGTTGCAAGGCTGGTGTCAAGCGTGAGGATGTTTTAACTTTGATATATTTTGGATTGTATCTTCAAAACTATTAATCAAATAAACAAATTTTTTTACGTTTCGGATCCCATTGCAGGGTTGATGTGTTGTTGTGAGTGGTGGTGTTATGGTCAAGTATCGGCTCGCAATACCGTGTCGAAAGCAGGGTGAGAGCTTTCAACAACGCATCAGCCCTGGTGATGGACCCTGCAATGGAATCCAAAACGCCGGCCCGAAAGGTCGTAACAAGACGGCATAATACCCCAGAAAACACCAACCTGACAAAGTATTCAAATTGAGAAAATTAATATAGCACTCGAATGCGAAACCTTGTGGCGAAATTCTAGAATTCAAATTTCCGATTTTTCTCCACGGCGTCGGGCGTCTTGGTCGGGGGGGGGAGGGGGGGCTAATCTCGGGGAGGGGAGGGGCGGGATCCGATTCAATTTAAAATGACGGAAATTAAATCCTCAGCCGTACGAATCAAAGGGGCCCGTTCCCCGAATCTGCTCGGGCGCGTTATTAATAGGCTCGCGGCGAGCGTGACTGGCGAACAATAAGGGGCAAAACATCGCCATCACTCCCCTTTACTGGTCCCCGAAGGGGCGGCCCGGCGGCACGAGCCGGATGTGAGGTCGCTGCTAATGTGCCAAGTGTACACTGAAGGTGATGTCTTTTAAGTACCTATAACAGAGCTAGTCCACAATACTTTGCAGGTGGATTCAAGGTGTAATTATGAGTCGTAAATGTTCAAAATACTAATATCAGTGGTCAAGGAGATACGCGACACCAGCAAGTTAGCCCTAAAAGTTAGCCTTAAAAAAAGGTTTTGGAGGTGCGCAACATTAAAATTTGCATTTTTTTTATATTTTACAGACTTATTTTTTGTAAAACGTTTGACTATCATTACAGTAACTTGAATCGATTAAGAAAAATCCATTCGTTTCAATACAAGTTAAATAAAATGATAAAATAAATGCGGGAAATTTTAATGGATTTTTTTCAAATGGGATTAGAGATTATGAGTCGTAAATGTACAAACAAACATGACCGTAGTTATGGAGATATGCGACACCGGCAAGTTAGTCCTATTTTCATAGCACAGGCTTTTGGCTTAGTTTGAGAATAGTAAGAATATTGATGCGACATAATAAAATCGCATCCCTATTTATTTTGGAGATGGAGATGTGCAATATTAAAATTGCATTTTTTTTTCATATTTCGGACTTGTTTTTTGTAAAACGTTGGAATATCATTACAGTAACTTGAATCGATTAAGAAAAATCCATTCGTTTCAATACAAGTTAAATAAAATGATAAAAAACCTACAGAAATTCTAATGGATTTTTACACCCTTTATATTAACTCGTGGCGTCCGCTTGCTTGACGAAAAAACTTTGGATCGATTTTTAACCCTTTTCCCATGATTCAATCGAGCTGAAACTTTGCAAGCAGACTCTTGGAGACGATAAAAATGATCTATCAAATTTTTGTTTAAAAAAAAATTGTTTTTGGATTTTTCAAATTTTTAATGGGTTTTTCATACAATTCACTAAGTTGTATGAAAATATTTCAACGCGTCTGGTAGACACGGAACCTGATTATAGTATAATTTTGGATTTTTGGAAATTTTTTATTACTCCCTTTCGTAGCGTCGCTCGACCGAAGCTCAACGCGTAGGTTAAGCGCCAAACCAGTTTCCAATAGTATTTCCAATAGTAAATGAGAAAGGGAGTATAATAAAAACTTGATTTTTATGGGTTACTTTTTTTTAACTTGGAATTGGAATGTTTTTATCATTTTATTTGACTTGTATTATTATTTATAAACCTATTGAATATAACCAATCTCACATCGCAGCTCTCACCCACGTCTTAACGGCGCGCCGTTTTAAAAGAGGTTCACCTCAGGGACGCTTTACATAATGACATGGAATGAGAGTCTTTAAAACCCACTCCAATTCTAGCTCATCCTCATTTATTCAAGTTTTGTTCCACGGAGTCGATCCCATCACACGGAGTACGGAACTCGTCAAGTTTAGGTACAGGTACAGCCCAGATTTAGAGGATCCAGGTTAAGGAGGAATACCTACCTACGAAGCGCGAAAAAGGGCAATTTTTGTTAATTTTTTTAAGAAGAGTTACATGAATTACGGTATTGGTATCATTTCTACATGAGAGTGCATACTTTAAAGAATATGTTAAATATTTTTTATAAAAAAATATTCAACATCGGCGGAAAATTCTTGGGTTCTGTCGACTGCCGAAAACAAAGGTTCTCCGCGGTGACCACTCCCATTTCATCTGTAATCATCAGAATAAAAAAAAATAAAAAAAAATTATCAAAATTGACACTATAACTTAGTCTTTGACGTAGGGGTTATTGAAAATACAGATTTTTGACAAAATGGCGGGCGTTTGAATTTGAAATAGCGTTTTTTACGGAAAAAATCGGGTTTATTATGCCGTTAAAAAAACTAACTCACTTTAAAAAATCCTATGACAAAGACTAGATGATTATGTATAGAATAACCACTAGAAATTTCAAGTTGATTCGTTCAGTGGTTGCTGAGATATTTTGGTCATCAATTTTCGAAACATGTTTTCGAGTAAAACGCGTTTGAAAATTGAGCAATGAATAAATCGCGAAATCTTTCAACTTACAAATCATCAATTCCAGGTCCATAATATAAGTCCTCCACCTTGCTTATAATTCCCATATAATCGAGCACTCTTCATAAACATAACAGAAACAGGTCTCAAGTTTCTATTATGAAAGACCCTGACTGGCAGTTACCTGCGTGTATCGCGGCGCTGTGTGGCGCGGGGGTGCCACTATTATCAGCTATAACTTTGTTATTTTTTTGAATTTTTGCTCGAAATTTTCACCAAACATTTTTAAGGCCTCAAGATTTAAGAAAATGTAAAATTTTAAAAATTGATTTTACAGAAATGTCTAGGTTCCCCCTTAAGGCATAGTTAATTGGCGGTCGCTGTCAACAGGCAATTTCTGCAACAAATTTATACGCTGTAGGGCATGTAAACCAATGCCCGCTATCTGAGCGAACCACTCGCAAGATAATTAATTGAGTACTTAATGTGCGTAGTAGGTATACAAATATGCAACTCAAACAACAATAGGGAGTAAGTACACCCTAAGCACGTGACCCTACAGTGCATGGCGCATCGTATATCTATTAGTGGACTCTTAGACACCTTGCGGGGGTTAATGTGGCAGCGTGGAATCGGGTCTCCCGGTGATTTGTCACGTAACACAGAATAAGAGATAGCTTTTCCAGATTAAGTTTTCATTCAAACTAATCCATTTAAAAAATTTTCAGGTCTTTATATGGCAGCTAAACTACGTTATGATCCTAGAAAGTTTTGAGACATTTTAAAATTTTTTTATAAAAATGTATTCTTGAAATCTAACGTGGAAAGTGTTTTTTTAGTATAAAAGTGAATATAATTAAATTAAAAATATTAATGGCTTGAAACCTCAACAGTCCAAAAAAAATATTTTCTATTTATTGCTTGCCCAACGTAACTTGGCGTGCGGCGAATTTTGAACTAAAACCTAAAATAACCCTTCGCCCTGTCATTCAGTTCATTCTCGTCTTTGAGCGCGAGCTGTGTCATCTTGATTACCAATATACACCGAATTATTATATCCAAAACATCTTAAACAGTCCGGGATGGTGCAAGAACAATTGCCAATGAAGTATTAAAGTTTTGCGAAGCGATAATGGACCGATATTACGTTTAAATTTATTAAATTTATGTATTTAATACGACACCGGTCACCGGACATGTATTGTGTAATAAATTTACACCCTGACAACTTCTGTTACGCGACAGCAACGCCCGAGGGATCGCACGCCAAGTTATAGTGGTACGTCTATAGCAACCATTTTCTACTGCAATTAGACCGAAAATGACGTCATTATCAATCTCATTCAATATGCATCTCTCTGTTGTCATTAACATGAAAGGTTTCATTCTATTGTAGTGACAATACATTAGTGAATAGAAAAATCTTTTTCCCTGACGCATATAGTTACCTATTGTTCTGTGCACGTACAATACGATGTTTTAGAAAAATATACGGTGCATTGCTGGATGCAATAAAAGTTATCGCTTATACGCTTAATCACTTTTTAATAATTGCTAGTTTAGGGTGAATTTTAATATCATGTTTTCTAATTTAAAAATAAAAATTAGCAACCCGCTGGATTTACACACCTCTGGTTGTAGATAAAACAGCGGATTGTAATATTCTAAGTCTTTCTATGCCTCGCATTTTGTTCTACTTATCACAAACAGGCTGTTTGAATCCCAAACACACAAAAAAAATTATACAGAGATAACCCACTATTCAACTTAACTGAATATTAAATTATTAATATCTAACAACAATTATACAATTATTTAAGATAAATTATAGATATGGGAACGCGTGTATGGAAGTCTTTGTTGGGCATCCACAGGATTTACGATCTGTTTTGGCTGGTTTAAGTGATCACTTTACACAATGCGACGTTCACCGATTCGATTCAGAACGACCACATATCTGTCAAAATTTATCTAATGATTATTCCCTCTATGGACAAAATCCAGTAATTGTGCTCTTAGAACATAAATACAAAAATATTGTAATAATACAATTATGAGTAGACACACACACACACACATAGATTCAGAAAACAGAGCAATGACATTATAATTTTATAATTTCACGATCAATTTTATAGACTAATGTCTATTGACTAATGTGAATACATATAGATGGATTATATGCCTAATTGTTTCCATCAAATGGATAATGAATAGAAAAGTAATTTGAAATGGGTAATCATTGAGGAAGTCCCTTTCATAAAAAAATACTTTAATATATTATCGGCTACGAATCGTAGCCCATACTATATCATGGCCTATGATCGAATGGAAACGTCGAAATACATATGTCGTGATTTTACCGTATTATCAGAATCAAAAGGATATGCCGAACTCACTAAGGGTGAAATTAGCCCGTAATCTACATGCATAAGGGTAAATAGCGCGCTACCTCCGCACCGCATCGCAATTAGTGTTGTTTTGAAATGGTTTGTAAACGTTGATGCGCTCCTGGAGTTGGATAGTTGACGAGATACAGCGTGGGACACACTTCCGTCTCGTGGGAACGAGACAGATGAGCAGGGTTGCCCACGCGGCCGGAAAATTGACAGAGGAAATTATTGAAAAGTTTACAAATGGAAAATTTTCGCAACAAAACCTCATTTAGAGCAAATGGTCAATAAGAAATTGCGCATAAGTACTATATAAACAATTAAAATCGGCATCGGAACGCCATCCTAAATTGCAAGAGCACAAATTTCCAAAACACATTGACGCTGTAATATTAAGTTTATTGAGTGTAAAGTGAGTTCTTAAGAGAAATACGTAAAATGAAAAGCATATTATAATCAAGTCAACATGTTTTTTTAACCCGGGAGCAGTGGCGTCCCCAGGGACTACACCGTTGGTGGCGCGTAGAGGGTTTCTCTCATGCATTTTTAATTGAACATCATTTTTTTACACTTACTTTTTATAAAATTATTTTTTTACGTATGATAAATGAAACACTTTCGTCATAAATGTCAAAATTTACTACCAAATTTGGTAGAAAATTATTCAAAAATGAAATTTAAAAAAAGGAAAAAAAAAACATTTTTTTTAAAACAGTAAATCAAACAACAAAAAAATATTTTTCTACCTTTCGTTGAGTTCTTCAAGAGTGTTACTTTCTAAACATATGGAAAAAAAACATTTGACACGTTCGTTACACAGTGGTTTTTCACACAAATGACATCCCTTTTTGATACAGCTTTTTTTCTTCTAGGGCATATTCGAACATGTTCCATGAAGATTTTGTTAATTATCTAGGGATCGACTAATGCCAACGGTTTTCCCCATTATCTGGCAAAGATCTGACGATAAAATATGTTTTATTTTTAAATAAATTATTTTTCTTTCGTATGTTATGTAAAGTAGTTGGTAGTAAGGCAGAGCAACTTGCGAATTTGAAGGGGCGCCTTAAAGCGATAGTTGCTCCGAGGAGAGTGGGGGTGGGCACATTCGAGAGGGCGGGGCGTAAAGTTGTAGCTCCGCTTGGTTTAGTCAGCATCATGGAGTAGACGAAGATGGAGAAGGGTGTTCGCTATTGAGGTATACTTTTCTAACGGCCGCTCAATCATCGCCACGCAACGTGCATTCCGTACCAATTCAATATTTCATTTAGCCCCTTATTTTTTATGGGGTTATCTAAAATCACTTGTCTACAATGATCGTCCTTGGACGTCAAGCTGTCGCCAACATATAGGTCTTTTCATATAAGCTTGCAATTGAGTTGGTGTGGATACAATGCGTTAAGTTGTGTTAAGTTTACGAATACGCCCCTCTCGTATCTGTACCCAGCACTGTACCCACACTAACTCAATTGCAAGCTAACATGAAAAGACCTACACCCGTCGATATGCTAGAAAAAGTTGAACGAAACTTCCAAGTTCGAATAACTGAATGTACTGAGGATAATTAATGGACGCCACCTGATCATCTTTAAAACTGTGTAAACATAAAATGTAAATGTTGTATTTGATACTGTTCAAAGAATTAAATATATACCTGAATTACTTTTTTAAAATGAATTTTTAAAAAAGCAAGTAGCTCTGCCCCACCCTGTATTAATATTTAGATTACAATAGAATGTGCAACAAAAATAGAGGCGTTAATGTTACCACCTGATTTCGGTTTTCATCACCTGTTCACAAAGTTGCCAGGAAAAATGACTCCTCGTCCTCGTGTAGGTTATTGTACGATCCTGAAAATGTATCCTTATCTAATATATTAAATAACGGGGTGAAAGAAGGGAACGGAATAATTCTGAAGGTGACATCACAACAAAAAAGTGACGTACACGAGGTGGTGGGCAAACAAGATTCTAAAGAAGTCGGCGCTGAATTCCGGATGGAAATTATACATTCCGCCGTGCGGTAACTGGTAACATTCCAGACACGGAAAAGCAAAATTATGGCCTGTACCTGCTTTTCTTTGGCATCCCTTCCGAGAAATAACGGGCTCCCTGGCCCCGGCCCGCGACACCCCTCGTAATGCGCGCCGCGGGCGGGGGATGATGTGTGGCGGGGAGGACGTCGAGGAAGAAAGGCGACGAGTTAACCAAAATACAAACGATAACCACCTGCGATGAATCACCGGAGGTTATTGGAAAATCAACAACTGCAATTATTTTTTATAAGTATAATAATAATTTTAATAATGTTTTCAAAGCTTTGTTATCAAATTCGTTAAAAATGGTGTAAAATTGATTGAGGTGGAACACATGTGTCGATATCGTGTTGAGTGCACACTGAAAGAACTAGATCATTGGTGATGTTCGTGTGAATGCTCCGAAAGCAAATTATTGTATCAATTCACTTTATTATTTCACGCGTAGAATTGAATTTTGTCGATTTTTTTTGCTTACTTATTTGAATATGCGAACGTGTAATCTTTTTGATACAATAGTAAAATTGTGTGAGGTATCAAAGCCTTTGTTTTAATTTTTGTATATAAATTAAATCACTAACCAACTAACTAACTAACCAACCATCACGCGGTTTCCCCGCAGGGGTAGGCAGAGAGGATTGAACGCCACACTCTTCCATCCTGGCACACCACTTTTGCTTCGGCCACATTCATACATCTTCTCATACAAGTTCTACGGTTGTTGCGGCTTTTAATGCCCATCCTCAAACACTTGTTGTATCTGGTCATGCCAAGTCTTTCGCGGACGCCCTCTATTCCTGTTGTCTTCAACACTCGCCTCATATATTTTCTTAACCACCTTTCCTCGTTCATACGTTCCACATGACCAAACCATCACAGCACTCCTTTCTTTATTCTATCTACCACACTACAGCCAGCATTGCATTCATATAAATTAAATTAATATATAAAAAAATGAAAAACTTTGTTTATTTTCACTATTTATACATAACGATTTTCGATGCTAACGCATAATCTTCAGTATTGTTAATAATACTAAACTTATGACTAAAGGACGGCGTGAGGAGTGGGGTGGAGATTAGTGTCGGGTGGGTATGTGGGCGTGGTCGTTAGGCGCAGAAGAGTGGACGTAATAGATGGAGTTTGAATATTGATTACATTTTTGTTACTATTAATCGCTAAGGCTTCCCCTCAAATATTCTTAAAAATATATGTATATAAATTAATTCCTACACTATAAATTATATTGTGACAAATGAAATGCCTGTCCTTACTATGAGGTTGCTCCTTTAGATGAGGAGTAGGTACAATATTTTATATTGCTCCAAATTTATTTCTTCTACAACCTGTTGTTGTAATTCGACATATAAAATGTGCAAAAATATTACATTTGTTTATATTACAAAGAAACCAGAGAAAACAAAATAATCGAATCATCGTTCAGTCATATATTACGAAAATTACATAAGACAAGACGATTTTGCATTAAAAGAGGCAATCTGGATAATAATTACATCACAGGCATGAGAAAAAGCAAAGAGATGCGGTGAGTTAAAAAAATGCTTTCAAGTGTATATAAAAGTAAGAACCGTAAGTCGGAGAAAGGAAAATTAAACTCAATATAATAATACGTAGATGAGCAACTGGAGATGTAATAAAAACGCTTTTAATTTGTAATTTCAAAGAAGAACTGGGAAGAGTACACCGCTTGTGTATTTTTTTCGACGAAGCAATACGCTTTTATCTCGAAGTGTATCTGGTATTGTCTTGTTTTACAGGCATCGGAATAGATGGAGCGTCCCTTAATGGAGCCTTTCTGGTCCGGCCGGGCCGCTGCGACCAGCGCCGGGTCGCGGGGCTCGCAATAATTACGCATTTGGGAAATGATATTTCCAGATAATGGCGCTGGCTCAGCGCCAACGCGGTGGCAATTACGGCTGCACGGCAGTGTGCGCCCTGGCCCACAACCAACATTACGTATTTGGAACCATACTCAAGTGGTAAGCAAACGAAAGAATAGATAAATTTTCAAAGAAGGCAAACATTTTGTGGCCTGACATAATAATTAAAATATATATACATAGGTAAAACTACGAGGAACATTTAAATGAACTCGGACGTTAAAAAGAAAATCAACTCGGACCATACTTTTAATATGAAATCAGGGGTACAAGTTTTAGATAAAAATGATAAAGGTTTGTGCCTTAATATAATAAGAAATAATTAAATAATTAAGTGAACTTATAATAAATAATTAAATTAACTTAATTAATAGTTCAATTAGAGTTGTTCCCATTCTCCCATATACTTCCTACCCTTCTCCCTTCACCCTGCAGCTAATATGCTTTCTCTCTCTCTCTCTCTCTCTCTCTCTCTCTCTCTCTATATCTAATTATCAAACTTCTATGTAATGAAAATGTCTGTACTTAAGTTAGTTTATATTATATTGTCCTGAAGAAGGATGGGTGCAACCTAAAACCGGTAGACATTGTAAATTGTCACTAAAGTTACTTAAAAAAAATATATATTGATATTTTTTATTGAAAGAATAGATATTGAGAAGGAAAAATATTCCCAAATGGCATATGCTGTATATAGATGTCTGAGTATTAAATTCCTTTATAGAGCTTGGGAAACACAAAATTCCAACACAACAAAAGAACGAACTAAAAATATTAAAATAATTTTAAAAAAATATATCAACCGAATGAAACCGACCGAAATACTTTGTACAAACGTGGGTTTAACGTTTGCATGATTTTTTTCAAACGCCAACTTTTTGCAATCTCATTAGGAACGATGGAAATAAAAAAAGGGTCATTTTTTTTGAATGAGTAATGTCTCTGGAGACTGCGAGCGCTGCGACAGCGATAAGCGAACGCTGGATGCAATGTCGCGTCTATTTGCACCACAAAGGAAAACGGAACCATTATGCGGCGAAATGAACAGAAACAACAAACGGTGTCTGTCCTGCTGAGAAATTGCCCCCGCGGCCTGGACTTCACCGGGAGGAGGTGTCGGTGCGAAGTATGTGCCATAATTATCACAGCATCGGGAGAAAATGAGAAAACGCAAACAGCTGTACAGCTGTGCACGGACACACCCGCAGAACCCAGAGGAAACATAACTCAGTTATTGCGAGTAGTTGACAAACTTGAAATATAATACGTAGTCTTGCGAGAGCCGGGGAGTTGCTGGTGTGCTTTGCGATGTTAATTAACTTCAACCAAAATGTTCGCGGGATTAAGCATTCAGATATTACGTATGTACGTCAATATACAGAAACGTCGAACCGCTGCCGATGTACGATTTCTTTACAATATATTATTGCACGGTAATATCACAGTATGCCCAGAACACTAGTTTATCTCCGGCCTGTCGGCGAGTTATTAGCCTACTCTTGCATTGACGCTAGGGTTGTCACTTTATTTTTACTCCCTTTCTTTTAACTCACAGCGTCTGAGATTCCGACGCATAAGGTAGACACGAAACCCGAAAATTTATGTAATTAGTATACCTAGTTTCTGCACTTAAATTGCAAGAACGCTGATTAACATCAACGTAGACTTTTAAAAACTCACAGTCTTTGTGATAATCAACACACCTTTTTAGTAAAGCACCACAAACATAAAAAAGGGCATTTTTTTCAGGAAGCGCATTTTTTTTCTAAAGCGGCGGCTGCGAGCGCGAATGGCACCGAAGGCACGGCCCTTACTGCCGCCGCCTTGCGCCCCCATATTCTCTGTCAATGTATGCATCACAGTGCGTGCGTACACGGCGCCGAGCACGCACGCACACGTTCTAATGGGTAGCGGCCAGTTTGTTTGAAGACGTATTACTGTTCTTAGTATACCGTGGTAATATCGACTGCTCTGAATCGCTCTCAGTGATAAGTTTTAATACTCCTGTTCATCGTTAGAGGCAGACACCCCTTTTCCGCATAAATGAGTGTAAGACTAATGCCTCTATTAACTCACCTATAAATAGTGCCAAAATCAGTTTTATAAATAGTGAAAGTAATCTCTATATTATGTTTCACGACAATATCGTACATTTAAAAAATATACTTTGGATTTATTAATTAATTTATGGATTAATTAATTCTATCCTCAGCAAGTCCACCCCACACACCCTACATATACCGAAACTCATCACAACACATTCACAAAGTGATAGGTATACCATCCAAGCGGGCTATGAAAATAATGAACAAAGTTGTATTTTAAAGTTGTCATTGTTATACATAATTCTAATTATGTTAAATATGAATTACTTCTCTAACATACTACCGTATTTCGAAAATATAAATATTGGGATCTTAGGATTGTTGTCCCAACACTTAATACATGAGAATAAAAAATAAAAATAAACGAGACGCAGGTATACGTCGGTGTTCGATGTTCATCGTACTCAAATAAGGAGATTTATATATTTTATAAAATTAAATTCTTTAGAAGAGGGGAGTCACAGCGGAAAAATGTCCTCCTCGCGTATGACACGTATATAGTGCAGCTCAAGTATTTATTCTTGCATACTTAAATCCCCTAGTAAGCAACGCTTATTTTTAACAATAGGCTATAATACAATTATGTAAGTTGCGACTTATTTACTATAGCTAGACCGCATTCAAAAGAATGAGCGCAAAAAATATGTGTGCTGTTACGATGCAAAAAATGAGCACAAAAGAAGTTTTTCTAGTAAGTAAGTAACCTTTTTTAACTTCTTCTTCAAACATAGCAAAATTATTTTGCAGTGACATTATAATAATAATTTATAGAAATTAACTTTGTTTACACCACTTTTTTACTGAAAAAAAATTCAACATGTTTCAAACCTTTTTTAAACTAAAAAATATACATTAATTTGGAATATCGTATTGAGGCTTGTAATGCGGGCTTGCCAGGTAACTTCCCCCGCTTTCTTCTTACCGGACAAACCTAGGTAATGGTCTTTTGATTGTGGTCGACCTATAAGAGATTATACTTTTATCTTTTCATAACTGTTTCAAAATTTACAAGCTCCTAATAATTTATTAAAAATACGGCGAATGTATTGACACCAGACGCGTTGCTAAATTGTAGACAAGGAATTTACATCAGTTAATGTCTATTTATATATTCAAGAACACATTCATATTTGTGAAGTTGTAATTTTTTTGTCTATTTATGTCTATTTATGTCTATTTATATATTCAAGAACACATTCATATTTGTGAAGTTGTAAATTTTTAAAGTTCTATGAAATATTTAATAACCAAATTAATTAATCAATTAGAAAGACATACAGAAAAATCTAATTCACGAAAAAATAAATCCCAGTAGTAACCTAATATTTTTTCGTGAATTAGATTTTTCTGTATGTCTTTCTAATTAATTAATTAATTTGGTTATTAAATGTCTATTTATTTTGGTGGTCTGTATAATATAAGGTAAATTGATTGTAATAATAATAATGAAGGTAAAAAGGTGATTGGTTAGCATCGCATATGGTTCCACCCTATTATTTTCTTTGTTATATGTTCTCTGTGCTTGTTCATAAGTACAGAAGTACTCAGGCGATATAAAACGTGATATGAGGGTAAAGAATAGACGATCTGCTAAAGAAAACTTTTGTTATATCTAAAAAATATGTATATTTAAGGCAGTATTTGCGTCATTTAAAATAATTAGAAGGAACTGAGATGCGACAATTGTGAGTCCCTCAATTGGCTAATACAATTCATATATTGATCCGTAACTAGTTTTATTGAAAACGTTGTTAAATTTAAAAATATACAAAATTAAAAATAATATCATAATAGGTTAAGCCCAACTCGTGAATTAAATTTCGATTCGGGAATATGTCAGCCCCTCATTTTTTATTTTTCATTTTACTCACTAAAGAAGACACTCAGTTAATGATTAATCTCTAAATTATAGTTTTTGTAACGCGGAAGTTAATAAATAAAATCGAATCGAATCTTAGGAGATACAAAAGAACCAAAAATGATTATATTTGAATGAAATTACCTTTCTATTAAATGATTAATTTTAATTAAAACAAATTCGACCAATAACTTCACTAAAAGATATACAGAAAAAATATATCATTCAAATTTGATGTGAAAATAAATTCTTACCATAGCGTAATTAGCGAATTAATCTCCTAGCAAGAGAAAGTTTCGGGTTTGAGTTCCGGTGGTAACTATTTACATATATATATTTTTTAATAAAAAGTATTTTTTTCTAGGTATCTCTCAAATTGATTAATTTAATTTATTTCAATTAATAATTGGCAGATTTATAGGAGCCAATGATGATCTTGATGTAGGAGAGGTTCATGAAAGTGGTGAAAAATTTATTAGATACCCCTGGATAAACTTATAATCAAATGTAGATATTGTTACAGAGAAAACATAAAGTTGTCAAAAACAAAAGCAAATTATCTATTAATGTACAAACAAGAGACAGAAGAACACAGAACGGATAAAAATGCTCTTAAAAAATGTGACCTAATCCGTAGTATAAAGATTATAATTTGTCACTGGGAGGGCAGACCCTCTGTCTGGAGGAGGGATAAATGTTATTTATGAAGAGGAAACTGGCATAAAAATTTGGCCAATGAAGGAAAAACCAGCGCTGATTAATTGCGTTGTGTGTAATGTACCATCTGGCTCGTAATGGCTGTTATGAATGTTGCATAAGAATTAAATTAGGCGGAAAAAATGATAATTTCAGATGTTTTATTCTTGTTTATATCGTTATTCTGTTACGTGGGCAACACTCTTCCAAAGTTCACAAAGCTATACACACAAATATATATTCCGATTCTCTTATTGATCGACAGTAATATTCCGACTGGTATATAAATGTGTAGTTTTCCGTATTCCTCTAGGAATAATGCTTCAAACAAAAACTAAACCGATTGATTGATCAGTTAAACATTGTTGGAGCATGAAATAGAATATGTGGTGTGTGGTGTATAAATCAACCGCAAGATAAATAATATTGGCCCATACTCTATGTTAAGGGGGGGGTAAGGTTTTTAACTTTTTTTTTTGCAATTTATTTTTAATTTTTTAAATGAATGTATAACATCGCAAGAATATTTTGTCAAAATTTCAAGTCAATCGGAGCAAAATTGACGAAATTATGAACATTTGAGCGATACTCAGACTGATTTTCTATACCTGCTCGGGCAGCTGAGAGACGCGCTCACCTGAGGAGTACCGGACGAGCTATTTGTATTGGAAGAGTTTTGCGTAGACAAGGACAAAAAGATGCTGATGATGAAAACTCTTTGCTGTGTGAACATGGTATCGACGATTATGTGTAAGTATAAAATAAGTGTTGAGTTTTATTTTGAATTTTACAGTGTGCATAACTTTAAAGCGTATTCCCCACATCTCACGTTTTCAAAGTCGGTGTCCATCATAACTTCAAAACTACTGCACCGATCCATTTGAAATTTTGAACACTATTTCTGTACATAATTTACGAGGTAACGCTGGAGAGTTTTTTTCAAATTTATTATTAATTTTTATTTTTTAATAACAAATTAGTCGATATTTTTCGCAAAAAATCGCGTTTTTCCCTTCAAAGTGTTCCAAAAAATGGATAAATTGAAATTTCAAAAAACCCTCCCAGCGTTACCTGGGAAAACCTTTTATCTAACGAATGAACTTTGATTTTTTGATTTCAGATGATCTAGCACCAAGTTATGATGGACATCGCAATTCTCTTTTTTTCCGAGACACGTCCGAATAATTGCTGCCATTGCCGTATTTTTTAATATTTCGTCTTGAAAATTTTACACAATATTCTTCAAATATCATACTTAATAAAGAGGTTTTAACTGTGTCTTCACAAAAAATTCACAAAAACATGCCTTTTTTTGTACGAATTAACCTTACCCCCCCCTTAATAGGAACTTTTTTCACACGTGATTAGAAAATCTTTAATTTAAATTTAATTATTGTTACGTGTTTGTTATGAAATGCTGAGTAATTGAGCTTTCTAAACTTTTTAGAATTATGTTCAAGGAAAACTCTGAAAGGTCTTTAGACCTGTGGATATATTTTTAATTAAAAACTAACAGAAAAGACTGGGTACAAAATAAATAAAAAACAATACATACCTACTAATTATTTCAAACTCGGCCCACTATCCCAGTAGGTCTGTGGTCTAGCTCTAGCAACGTGCATACATTAAATGTGTCAATGCAGTATAATCATATAATGTGCGAATAGGTAAATAAAGAATTGATTTTACGTGTTCTAGGGGTTTGTTAAGAAAATTAATTTTTTATAGTAGTGTCTCTTTAAATGATTATAGGATATCTGCAAAAAAATATCAGCATCAAACTAGGGTTAGCAAAATATACAGGGTTATTTGGAAAACATTAATAACTTCGCAGGACCATATTCTGCCTTGATTATGAGTCGAAAATGTTCAAGCTATCATTACCTAATATCAATAGTTATGGAGGTATGCGACATCAAAGTTTGCATTTTTTTTCAATATTTCTGACTTATTTTTTGTAAAACGTTGGAATATCATTACAGTCATGATAGCTTGAACATTTTCGACTCATAATCAAGGATGGAACATAGTCCTGCGAGGTTATTAATGTTTATCAAATAACCCTGTATATATCATATGTATGTGTGTACAACACATTCTTGTGATGGGAGAAAAGTAGCAAAAAATTCTTAGGATGCTGACTTTATATCAGATAGAGAAAGAATCAACAGCCCTACTGAATATACTTAGATCTCTTACAAATATTATATAATCATTTATATGTACTGTTGGCTCTATTAAAATATTAAAAAAAATCTTATATACAACTGGCCAAAAATCTCAAAAAATTCCCTCATTGTACCATTAGAGAATGCCGTATTAAGGGGGGGGGGGTAACGTTTTTAACTTTTTTTTTTGCATTTTATTTTTAATTTTTTAAATGAATGTATAACATCGCAAAAATATTGTGTCGAAATTTCAAGTCAATCGGAGCAAAATTGACGAAATTATGAACATTTGAGCGATACTCAGACTATTTTCTATACCTGCTCGGGCAGCTAAGAGACGCGCTCACCTGAGGAGACCTGACGTGCTATTGTATTGGAAGAGTTTTGCGTAGACAAGGACAAAAAGATGCTGATGATGAAAGTTCTTTGCTGTGTGAACATGGCATCGACAATTATGTGTAAGTAAAAAATAAGTGTTCAGTTTTATTTTGAATTTTACAGTGTGCAAAACTTTAAAACGTTTTCCCCACATCTCACGTTTTCAAAGTCGGTGTCCATCATAACTTCAAAACTACTGCATCGATCCTTATGAAATTTTGAACGCTATTTCTGTACATAATTTACGAGGTAACGCTGTAGAGTTTTTTTCAAATTTGTTATTAATTTATATTTTTTAATAACAAATAAGTCGATACTTTTCGCAAAAAATCGCGTTTTTCCCTTCAAAGTGTTCCAAAAAATTGAAAAATTGAAATTTTAAAAAACCCTCCCAGCGTTACCTGGGAAAACCTATTATCTAACGAATGAACCTTGATTTTTTGATTTCAGATGATCTAGCACCAAGTTACGATGGACACCGCAATTCTCCTTTTTTCCTAGACACGTCCGAATAATTGCTGCAATTGCCGTATTTTTTAATATTTCGTCTTGAAATATTTACACAATATTCTTCAAATGTCATACTTTAATTTACTATTAGTATTAATAAAGAGGTTTTAACCGTGTCGTCACAAAAAATTCACAAAAACATGCCTTTTTTTGTACGAATTAACCTTACCCCCCCCTTAAACGAGTTTGCTTGTTGCTTTGCATTGACGATCATTGTACACAATCTTCCACATGCGTTATGCTCATTAGAACGCGTCGTTTGTCGCGAGCGATCGCTGAACGTAGCGGAGATTCAGATACAAACCGCAAAGCTAGATCCGATCTGATTTCAGTCATAAGAAACTATCATTCTTCTGATCACACGCTTTTCGAAAGAGCATACCCGAAAGACGAGATTTCCGCTAGAAAACATTGCGTGTATTGACCGTTTCACCAGAAGAAAGTTCACAATTTCAAAAACTGCATGAAATATGCAAAACACCTCGATATAAATCACAGACACCTGCTCGGATCGGATCATAACGTTCGACACGACGGTGTAATGAGAGAGATCGGTAGCATGCGATAGCATCCCAGAATGCGTTCCGTTTTATTATCAATTAGAGTGAAGATTGCCGAGTCAATTTGATTATATTGGATGCCAGGGGCGTGTACAATCATACAATATACACAAACAAGAGCGGTGCACATAACTGTAATTTCTGCAAAATAAATCTAAATTACGTATTTATTTGATATTCGGCTTCCATAACGTGAAAACCCTGAAACATCGAAGAGCATGTGCTGCTCAAACATTACTCTTTAAATTACTGAAGGGACTTGCTGAAAGGAAATATTGAAAGCGCCCAGTCAACAAATAATAAGATACATATTAAACAAATATGGATGGATTGAATTCAATTCTGAAACACTATTTATTGCGGTAAATAGAACTGAAAAATTGGAATATTGTGAATTAAAAAATGCTGTTATGAATTTTGTAAAATGTAATAAATAAACTATTTATAATTAAAAACAGTATTTATATTGCTCACATAAAAAAAATACATCCTAGCATTAAACCGTGTTTAGACTATCCCAGTCAACTATGAACTTGCTCTTCCATGTTCCTAGAAGTAGAACAACATATGCACAGAACTCATTAGCTTATCGCGCTTATAGAACACGTAACGATAATTTGACTGTAATCGATATATTTAAGGCGATCGTTCAGAAGATTGAGCAAATTTCACCATTTTTTCTCATATCTTCTCTTTGTTGTTTGCGTTTTTTCTCTCTTCATTTTTGTACGGAAATATCTCATTTTAAAATTTATTCATCAGGTTACGTATATTTTAAATACGGATATCTTATTAAAACAACACAAACTAAAAAAAAATCAAAATCTTTGTCGATATTCCTGATTTAAGATATTTAATCAAGACGTATTTATGACACAATACACAGTGCCTTGATTAAATAGCTAATATCTGAAATCGAGAATAAGTTTTTGATTTTTTTTGTATTAATTTTAAAATAATAATGTCTATTCCTTTAATTTATTAAAGAAACAAAGTTATCAACTATCTAAAAAGTATTGAAAAATACACAAAAAATAAAAAATTATAAAAAAATAGTTTTTTTAAAACATAAATTGCATGTAAACAAACTAACAGATTTTGCAATAATTGTAATAAACTTAAGATAATCCTTTACTTTGTAATACTATTGAATAAAAAAGACATCTTACGAGCCATTCAGTCATAAAAGGCTTAGCGAGTGGAGCAATTTTCTTCATTTTTAAAACATCGAAGGTTTGGTAATATATTAATCAATTATATAATTTAGTTTGTGTTATTTTAATAAGATATCCGTATTTAAAATATACGTAACCTGATGAATAAATTTGAAAATGAGATATTTCCGTACGGAAATGTGATAAAAAACGCAAGAGAAGAATATGAGAAAAACTTGTGAAATTCGCTCAATCTGCTGGACGATCGCCTTAACATTACCTCGCTACATTAAAAAAGCCTACGAACTGTAATTCCATAGTTCAGTGTTATCACCAATCTATCAGTCTCCATATGCGCATTACGGCTTTCTCTTTCTCAAAACCTATTCCAACCTTCTCCCCCTTTTTCCTGCCAGATGAATATTATCTCTACTGACTTTTAAAGAAATGATCCAAGTCCATTTCTAGGGCACGCCTTTGACGGTATTGGATCAAACCAATTGATTTTATTGCCCGTCAAATTGTATTGCATATGCGTCAACTAAATAGAAGCGATGCAATTAATCCATTTCGGAAGCGTTCACGGTCTGTTTAGCGAACGAGTAATTTGAATAAATTAATTTGGAGGTGTCATCCAACTTTACCATTTCGAATGAACTCCGCTAACGCTTACAATTAATTACGTATCGATTTATACGAATGCGGATCGGTTGAATTAAATTCCGAAACACTATTTAATGTGGATAATAGAACTGGATACGACTTTTGCAATATGTAATAAATAATCTCCCTATCATTAAAAATGACGTAGTTAAGTGAGTAATAAAACAGTATTTATATTGCTCATATAAACGACTCATGTATCTATATTGATTAAACCGTTTTTAGACATCTGTAGAAGACAAAAGCTTATTATTATTATTATAAAAAAAAACGACATTTACAAAGCTCTCTGCGGCGAAGTACACATCTAAGATCCTATTCGTACTAGTCTTTCAAATTTCTTCTTTTGCGAAGTAAAGAAATTATTAATTTAAAATAATATTTTTTATTTAAATTTTGTATTGCACACACAATATTTGGGTTATTTATGACTGCTGTAGTTTTGAGAGGAGCAAATCCTCTCATCATCAGATATAATAAATAAGTAACATAAATACAGAATTTTGTCTATCTATTCAGGCAGGGCAGGGGGTCACTCAGTGAGGATTTTTCGGTCATTAACAGGAACATGCCTAGGATCGGAGACATGTTTTAAAAAGTGATATTATTCATACGTGTATTCTAAAAATTAAAATTCTTTAGTATTTCAAATTGTTAATAATTAATCCTTTATAACAGAATGGAGTGGTTTTAATTTCTAATTATGGAAACAATAGTTGGTATCAATTATGTGGATAGAGATTTCCGAGAAGTTATTATTTTATAAGCAACAGCGATGTTCTTTTATTCTTGATTTAAATTTTCGCGGCTTGGACAATATATTTTTCATAACAATCTCCGCAAGTTACCTGATACATCTCGTTTTTTTTCTAAAATAACTATTTTTGTTTTAGAATTTAGAAGAATTTTTACCAGTATTATTATTTGTGTAAAACGTGGGTCCGTCATTTTGTAAGTAGTACACAGTTTAAATTATATTTAAATAAAAATGTTGACTGCCGATCCTTAATTAAATAAATTATATTATTCTTCTTCAAAAACAGCAAAATAATTTTTTGGTGGCATTATTGATATAATTAATAAAAATAAACTTAGTTTTCACCACTTTGGTATTGAAAATATCAACACGTTTCAGAACTCGTGGCCCCTTCGTTAGGATACAATGTATCCGGATGGATATATAAATATGGAAATCGTTTAATAATAAAAGAAACAACTTTCTTCTGCTCTCCTGTAAAGTTCGAGACAATCACTAGCGCCCTTATATCATCTTAACTAAACAAACCTAATAAATAACATTATTAAAAAGTCAGTTGCTACATGCATTATGCTTTGCTGAAAATATAACGTTTTAGGTTTTACTGTACCTATGAATGATCAGTTAGTAGTCGTTATTTATTATTGCCGTAAATTAATTCGCATTTTCACAATTTTTAATAAACTGCGTAAAAATCACAGTTATAATTAACCGTTTGACATTTTTTCGTATTTGGTCCGCCGACTTGCCGCGCGGCTCGCGCGCCCTCTGTGCGGGCAATTAAAAACTAGAATTGTCCCGCTGCAGGCGCCATCAAACAGAAAAAATGGGAAAAGGAAAAATCAAGAAAAACTCTAAACTAATTACGAGAACAATAGAGGCAGGGCGGACGCGCTGACAATGATGACGCCAGGGAAATATTATTCTTCATAATGGAGGAGTTCTTCATAATGGAGGAGTTTATCTAAAAGTAAAATTAAAATAACAGCGCCGCTTCAAAAATAAAATAAAAATATGCATTAATCATTTCTTTAACGTAAATTGAATTTTCGTTTTTAAGAAAAATACAAACAGAAAATAAAAACTCTGCTGTCATAGTTTGTAAAAAATCCTATATGATTTTACGTGTGTTTTTAGAGGCATATAGCCTTAAAATGAAAAACACATAAAAACATGGTAATGACCATGGTATTGGCATTATTAAAAGGATAATTTGATGCCATTAATGTTTAAATATAGTTTATTTTTAGCGAAATTTAAAATAAATTAAATTTTAATAATTATTATTAATGAAATTTAATTTAATGAATATTATTATTACTGAAATGTAAAATAAATTAAATTTTAATAAATATTATTATTAAGTTTTGCGGGTTAACTATTTTTACAGCTGTTTCGGCTTGCAAGGCCATTATGAAACAGTGGATATACCACGTAAAAACGACTTATTTATAAAATTTTAAATTACCCCTTCCCCTTTAGAGTAATTAGATATTTGTGGTGAAGCCCTATATTAATGTCCGTTTTTTCCCGGGCACTTTTCATTAAAGATGCCTCGGTTCATGTTATGCTTAATTATCAAAATTCCTCGTTTTCTGCAAGTGTTATTTATAAATATTATTTAAATGTATGTCCTTGATTTTGGGTTTTTTAAAGATATTGAGAAGGGGAGAGAAGATAATTTTTTGTTGAGTATTTAAAAGATTAATATTTGGATCCTTTTTATATTTATTTATTTCTAAGATGTTTTTACTGCTTTTCCAACGACGGTCAATTCACAGCTAATAGCTTATCTCTCTCTAGTCTAGTCTAGTCTCTATCATCACAAGTAACTGGCTCTATCTTGAAAAAAAAAAATGTATTTGTAAAAAATTAAAAAAAATAATAACTTGCAATTTATTTAACTTGTTAATTTATTTTGAAAATGTTGATGTTGGAATCATATTTAAACACGAATGGCGTCAAATTATCTTTCCAATAAAGCCACTACCATGGCCATTACCTCATTTAAAATTCTATAAGTCTAAAAGAAAACACCCTATATTTTGAGTTATATTTTAGAATGTGCATTGTCTATCCATAAATACTCGCGATGTAGGGCGAGGTGTAAGGTTCTAAGGGTTCACAATGATGTTTATGTAGATATAGGTATATGTAGATGTAGATGTATGTAGATTTATAGATAGATATATAGATGTATCATTTCACAATGGAAAACACAGACCAATCAGGAAGAATGAGGGAGTTTGGGTGGAAGCGGCGGGTGACGGGGGATAAAAAAATTAAATCTATTTTTAGTTTTACCAATGTTTTAATAATTTTTTCGGCTTGCATTAAAACGAATGCATATTTCATAATCGATATAAGCTTCTGCAAGGATAGTTCAACTTTTTGCAAAAAATAAGTCACAAATATTGAAAAAAAAATGCAAACGTTGATATTGCATATCTATTGATGTCATGGTTGCTTTAACATTTCCGATTCATCATTAAGGTAGAAATCCAGCTGTAAAGTTTTTGCTACTTTTTTTCTTATTTAGCTATGTGACACCCTGTATAAATAAATAAAAATGTTGAAAAGGATCCACCGTGAATCGTCGGAAATAATCATTGCAAACAAGACGTATTGTGACAAAAGTGGTACAATGCGCTATTCCGACGCTAAAACATCGAACCAATTATTGGCTCCTTTGAAAGTTACACACCTGTATAAAACACTCCGGTTACCTTAATTAAATTTGGAGCCTAAGTTTACTCATGAAAGATTTTCAATTACTCCCCCAACCCCTGCTGCGGGGAAACTCCTGAAATTGTGAAACTGAAATAATAATTTACCCCTAAAGGTTAATCAAATTCGCAGTGGTTCCGACGATTCGACTACTTGCTTTTAAATACTTTGTCCGCGCATTTTTAAACAAACGAGCTATTGAAAAAAAATTGAATGTCTAAATAAAATTGGAAAAAATATACTCGAGAAATAATTTCCGATCTAGACTCAAACAACGCTAGGAAGTTTTGTCTGTGTTCATCCGTCATTCTAAGCATCCTTTCACATTTCCACTATCGACTCCATTTAGCGAAGTATTGATGTCAAGCACCATCTGTTTTAGATTTTTGGAGATATATAGATGGCGAAAACTTATTTCAACGTTCGAAGAAAATATCTTTTACAATTTCGCTTGAACACGATACGGATTATATTATTGAAGGAGTTGGCGTCTGCTTGCAGAGATTATTCACGATGATCATTAAAGTGGAAGAAAAACATAAACTTTGTTAACTCTACATGAGTTTACTTGTATTTTACTACTCGAGTTTCGGGAGTATAAGAAGGCAGATGAAGTATTAGTACTAATGTCGATAAAAGATTCTGATACTTCCGAAACTTGAGTAGTAAAATGTATAATATAATTAAACTCAAGTAGACCTAAGTTATATTGTTTACGTTTTCCATCCATTTTAATGGTCACCATATGGATTATTCGTTCCCCATTTCGGCGTCCACTTCTCAATTACCCCCACCATAGCTGTAGCCGCGCCCCGTTCAAAAATTGATTTGTTTGCTAGAATAGGTAAAAGTTTGCGTCCGTCCTGATGAAGATACAATAGTGTCGAAACAGGTAGACGTAGAGTTACTAGTTAAGTGGTTAAAGTTGTTTTATTAAAATTAATAATTATGTCCAACCACAGACAGCTGTAAACATCAAAAACATTGGTTAAATTTTTTCGATATTGCTGCCTTTGCTTTTATACCCTACATAATATGATGTAATAAAATATATTTAAAAAAACATTTTCTTCTTATTCTAATTATAAGTGCTAACTGACATACAGAGTACCTTTGATTTTTTGACTGAAAACTGCCATTAACTCCTATGTGTGTCGGTGATGTAACGTAGGTCTACGTGTCATACAAAATATGAAATATCTACCTTATTTACGAAAACTAAAACGTCACATTTTTTGTAATCATCGAATAGAAATTTTCACACCAAAATTACTAAATTAAACTGTTAGGAATGTACGGAATTTTTAATTAAAAAATATTTATTCATTACTCTCGTATTTTCGGCCAGTGTGTAAGAGAGAGCAGTATATTGTGTTAAATCGAGCAAGAAAGAGCACGACAATACCATACATTTCATGTAGGACAGAGATGGCGATTGCTTGGGTTTCGGCGAAAGAAAAAATAATATAGAAAGAGTACGATAGAGTCGGGTAACACGTGCTAGACAAAGACGGAGTGCATGCGACTGAAGCGAGCAGGCGACCGCGTCGTTGTATTCAGTTGTTATTGAAACTTCGGCGGAAGCGCACGCAAATTCGATTTGCCATGATTTTATTATAATTTACTAAAATAATGCAAATATGTATATTTACCTTACATAATTATATAAAGGGACCTTTAAAAAGTCTTATCTGTATTGTATATATGTATGTTTTATCACATATTAAAAACTATGCCGATTTTTAATCAGGTAACGCTGTGTTACTCCACCGTCCCCAAAGTTTTTTTTTAGCACAGTCTTTTAAGAGTTAAATAAATGTTTTGTATAATAAATTATTTCAAAAAGAAATACACGAATACAACGCTACACTTGAACAAAATAAAGAAACCTCAAAATGGCTTGTGATTTCTGAAAAGTAAACGAACAAACGGCGGCGTCATCACTTCATACATTTGCTTTAAATTTAAGTTGAAGAGAGGAATTCTTTGAAAGTCTTCGCCGCTCTCCGGAGTCATAAAAACAAGAAGAAATATTTCCGCGCAAGTCCGCTGCATAAATGGCAATTAAAATCGTAAATTTCTCCAGAAAACTTGGCGTCGTCGGAGCTTTTAATTTGAAATGGAATTTACGGCGACGCCTTTAATAATTCCGTCCCTACCACCCCCGCCCCGCGCCGGGAGATATCACCCTGTAGCCTTATTTACAAGTTAGAATTTCGGGGCCTCGGGGCTCCCTGTGACTATAGAAACTAGAATAAACTATCACAACAGTGCCAAAACTTTTAATCGCAACCTAAAAAATTGTCGGAATAAAAGTACATAATGATGGGTTATCCAAATTCTACCATTATTTTGACCTATCAAAAAGCAGATTTTTTTTAAAAAGTTGTGAAATTTTCTTTCAATGCCAGGTACAGATTTTCCAATTAAATGTGGAAAAAAATTGCCACCTCACGTTTGCATAATTGAGGCTCTATTTCAGCAATAGTAGCTCGGATATTGTCTCTTCAATGATTGGACAATTTTCAGAGCTTTAGCACAGACCTAATCATACTAAAGAAAAAGGTCAGAGACGTTGAATCGCAGGACCTGGGCAGCTAATTGATGTCTCCAAATCGAGAAATTACGCGTCCAGTTAATCTCTGAAGCATCTCAAAGATCCAGGCTGCAGAAATAAGATATCGCAGGGGAGTAGGAGTAACGTTATTAGACTAAATAAGATATACAGACATAAGAACTCGGCAAGGAACCCCAAATTCTTAGACTTGAAGCTTTACTTAAGGTGGCTTGGACACGACTAACGAATGCCAGAGGAACGACTACCAAAGTGGATCTTCTTGGCAACTCCGGAGGGAAGACTTAGGCCCGGTTGTTTCAAGTTCGATCAAAGTAAGCGGTCGATAAAAGCATAGATTTTTACGAAAACGGATCGTCTGATTGGTGGAGAACGTAAAAATCTATGCTTTAAGAGAACGCTTACTTTAATCCAACTTGAAACAACCGGCCCTAAGGTGAAAGAATTAAGATGAGAGAAACAGCAACAAAAACTGTATGAAGACAGATTGGATCGTGTTTTGTTACTGAGAAAGAGATAAGTCCTTGTCAAAACTACAAGATACGATAACTATGAAGTTTGAAATTATCACGAGATCCTAGAAACAAAAGGAACTGAACATAATCGAACGTTTGGAACAAATTAAAAACACCTAGAAGGAACTGGAACACGTGGAAATGTACCAAAACGTTCGAGAGAGTTGACATTTCCTACATATTGCGTCGCAGCGGACAGTTTGTTTTGACAAGCGAGGCGAGACCATAGACAGCAGACAGCGAGCGGGCGATTCGGTGCGAGAATTTAAGAGCAGCGATTTATGTATCAGTGTACCTACCTGCGCGCGGAATATTTCGAGTGCGCGAATCAGTGCAATAACAAACGGCGTAAAAAACTCTTCCACAGAGGAGTTCGTGTGAATTACGTAACAGTTTTGCAGTTAAATTTGTGTCACTTTAATTAAATAAAGTGTTTCACAAAACTTTGTATAAAACTTAAATTACATAAAATGTTTCATAAAAACTTCCATTAAATAAAGGTATCAAACAAATACCGCCGCAAAATACTGACTATATTATGTTGCGTTGCTGGAAAGTGAAAATTCGAAAGTGCATGGAGAGAAAATGTCAAATTCAAGAGCCACTGAAAATATACAAAAATTTTCTTCTGAAAGTATCTATTTTCGAGAGTTGGAGTAGTTCAATATAATGAGCATGGCTCAAATCCTGGTAAAGGAACAATGTATTTTAAATTAATGTAAATGTTCCTTTTAGTTACTTTTCTAACATTTATTATATACCGCGTTCTGTGATATTATTCAATGGGAATACATTAGTATTGGTATAATAATATGATTGGTGGACGTCCGCTCGAGTGTTATGCAAATTTGTGGGAAAGCCATATCCGGTGTTATTTTTTTCCCCATACGTCATAAATACGAGGCTTTTTTTCTTTTGCACATCGTCCGCGGCAGGAAGTTAATAATTCATGCTGTCAAAAATAATAATAATTACTCGCAGAACAACATTTTTTACATTCAACGAAAAAATGCAAATGCAGTTAAACTGGATGTCGTTCATAATTCACACGACGGAACCTGGCAGTCGTTTCGGGATTTGTAAAGATAAAATAATGCAGTAAAATTATTTGTATGAAAGTAACACATTCTTCAGCATTTTTCGAACCCCAGGTCTGCGGTTATGGAAATTTCGTTGCGCGGACAGACGTGCTTGATTACCAGTTAGCACAATTTAAAAGGATTTAAGACGGGAACTATATTTAGTAATCAATATAAACTAGATGTAACCCGTCAAAAATGACGGCACTTTTACTTGCCGATCCCTAAAGTATAATTTATAGCCGACACCCATGAAATAGTAAAATATAACGACATTTATCAAATTATTTTTATTTTATTTCTTCTGCCGGCAGTTAATGGTACAAATGATTCGTGTCTTTGCTAAATCCTATATGTACTGTATTTTTGATAGGTCACGCACTTGCGGTGGTGGCCAAAGCCGAAGCTTTGTTTTTTTTTAAATTTCGTTTGTTACGGACGCTACACGAAGTTATAGACGGGTGGACAGACGGACAGACAACGAAATTATTATAATTGGGATGACCGCAAAATTTCTTCAAAAATAGATAATTTTAAATACATTTAAGTAGCACCAGTGATATTACAATCAGTAATCACTTTCATTATTTCCACTTTGGGTTTTACACATTTTGACACCAATCTAGTTACCCAAATAATTAATTGTCTACGTTCAGGAATATTTCACAGGCTTTATAAGTCTGCATAAATGCGAAAAACCTGAGTATCGGGATATGAATCCTGGACCTCTCGAAGCAGTGACTAAAATTAAAAAATAAACAGTGCGATAAAAGTTATTATTATTATGACATTATAAAAAAAGTGCAATTTTATAAAATGTTCTAAAAATTTTAATGAGTGCTAATCTGAATAAAATGATGTTAACATAATCGAAAATAAAACCACAGATTAATTAACGATTAATTAATTAATGACAGCCTGGTGAACTAAAATGTAATAATATGTATTTTTTCGAAATGTAACTTTGTGGAAGGCAATTTTTACTCCCTTTCTTTTAACTCGTAGCGTCTGCTTGTCTGACGAAAAAACTTTGAATCGATTTTTAACCCTTTTCCCGTGATCCAATCGAGCTTAAACTTTGCAAGCAGATTCGTGGCGACAATAAAAGTGATCTAACAAATTTTCGTTTAAAAAAATTTAATAAATATAGTATAATTTTGGATTTTTCTAAATTTTAATGTTTTAATACAAATGAGTGATTAGCCCGACGCGTGTATAGCCACAAAACCTGATTCAATGAGAAAGGGAGTATAATACAAACTTGGTTTTTATGGGTTAGTTTTTTTAAATATAATTTAAAAACATTTGTTTTCCTTTCGTATCAATATCTATGAAGATAGAACAAGCATAATGGGATGAACCTCTTCGTCATTTATAGGCGAGTGTCTTATGGTTAGACTAAAAACGCACGCCGGAGGATTTCCATTTATGTTTTATTTTATTTATAATTCAACAGTTCGTTAACTATCGTCATATGATAAACTGACTAAATTAAACTATTATATAACGTAATTTTTGATAAGGTAATTGGGGGAATAATAAGCTACAAAATACAATTTTTGTATGGTTAATAAATTAGATGTCAAAAAATATGTTTCAACATCATTGAGGAGAATAACCAATGTATGTACTCGTATCTTCTATCATTCATGTTTCAAAACAAACGATGTCGCCAAAGATGAGGCGGCTCATAGTAATTTTTATTATGTGGCTTATTTTTTTGTCTGTCTTAGTCTGAGAAAACCTAGAGGATAGTTTATTATATTACAGCGTCGTCCCTCACTATTACTTTATAGATAGACTATTACAAAGACAAATATATGTAAATGTGTAAAATCTACAACCAGCTTAACTTAGCGGTTGCAGTCCCGGACCGCTTTTGTGATCCTGGACTTTAGGGTTCGTGTATTTTTAATTCCGGGAGCCACTGGATTTAAGGGGTTGGATGAAACAGTATTCGAGTGTGCCTTTGTTGAGATGTGGAGACGTTTCCATATATTCCGGAAGTTTACCTGTGTAACGAGTTCCCTTGGGGAACGACTTTGCCTTTGAAGTATTATAGTCGAACCCGTAGTAGTTAACGCGTGATTACTGAGCCATTTTAGATTCCAAAGTTTTAATAAGATAATCTATAAATATAAGATAAATGACGTGTTTAAAAATGGGGTGCCTAGTAACCACAGTAAATTTTTATATAATGATGCGTCACTATAATTCCGGTTAACTTAATCTTGTACCAAAACTAAAATCAATAATTGGTCACTTGTAGAAAGCAACTTGCTGATTGCTGTTGCAAGGCCCTGCTGTATTGTGAAAACGGTTATATTTTAAAATAATAATTAAAACAATAGGATGTTTATTTTACGGCACAAAAAAAGATTCGTATTAAGAAGATTACATATTTCATTATAAAAATAGCAATGCAATTTGACTTGAGGATGAAGGGAATATCGATATTTTATTTTTTTATTTATTTTTTATTTTTTTTATTAATTACACGGCTTAATAGCCTTTTACAACAGGTTTATACATAATTAAAATACAACAAACGATTAAATGTAAAAGAAAAATAAAGGGTATAAATGTAAAAAAGTATGTATACATAGTTTAAACATAATGAGGTTAGACATATATGTAAAAAAAGTATATATGCAAAAATGTGTAAAGTAGTGATCTCAGAAATTTTTACTCACCGATAATATAGCAATATTAAATTTGAATAGCCAGGTATATATAAAAAATTTAAGACATTATATAAAAATTTAATATTTTGAAAAGAAATGATCATGTAATGATTTTTTAAATTTTGAGAGAGATAGATTTAAAATGTCGACATATGTAGGTAGTTCATTGCCAAGTTTGTGCATCCGAGGTATGCTAGAATTTGAACGATAGTTTGTGTCAAAATTGTCACAATAAAACAGCATGTTTTGGCGGGTCCAACGGTTAGGTACTTTAAAATTAATACTATTCAGGAGTTCGCAACAGTCGAAATTTGAGTGTAATATTTTAAAAAGGAATATTAAATCTGTTAATTTTCTTCGATCTTCCAAGGTTAGGAGATTAAGATTAAGATATTGCAGACGAACCAACGAACGTCTTTATTTTTTAATGCTGTTAATTAAGACACGTGTTGAACAAATAAAAAAAGAATTCGTACATAACACCTAAAACCTGGGGATCCATAAAATCAAACCAATCAATGATATAATAAACTGTAGATAGGTTACAAGCGTGAAATCTTGGCGACTCAAAAGTAAGGCAATTAATTGCCTTACTTTCATTCGTTATCGAACGGACCGAAACAAAACGCCGACTACGAAAACTTCGCCGCAAAAAAAAGTCCTGGGGGAAAAGGAACAGAGTATCGTACACTATTGTAAGAATGAGTATGTTATTTTATTCACCGTGACTTCAAATTACCTGATCTTTACGTGATTACTTGATTATGTGATTTGATGTCCTTTCAATGCAATATTTGCTACATATGAAAGCCGGCTAGTATGGGAATAACGTGTCTATATTATAATACGTCAATGAAACCAATATTAATGTTAGAAAGTGAAATTCGTGTTACTACTTTTTTACATTGAATTATTCCTTTAAATGAGCTCTTTTTTAAAACCCGTATTAGGTGGCAATATACAGGGTCAAATAAGGCAATTGTGTTGTAAGACTATATATTATGGAACAGTCCATTACTCCCCAGTTGTGGTGCGAGGAATACGACAACGATTTCGTATCGGAAATTTAAGCCGAGTCGGAACGATCATTATTCAAGGAACGGATGTCCGTTCATTTTAATGGATCCCGCACGGCGACTGTCGTTATAGCCATTCCTAATCGGTGAATGTGTTTCACGTGTCCTAGCCCCTAATCATGGTGACCCACCGGGCCCGGGATACTTGTCCGGTGATTGTAAGGCGAGAGTGCACAGTGTGCATAAATTAGCGTTAAAGGGAATATTAAAGCGTACGTAGGCAATCATTTATTACCCTGAATGTCCTAATCGGTATAGTGCGGGATATATTTGGTTTTATAGAGAAAATTTAATGCTTAAAGTTGTATTAATTTTGGATTTACATATTGCAACGATATATGGTAAGCAGAAGAAATTGCACACAGCCCACTATGGAATGCTCTAGAACAGCCTACAACACTCTAGGATTATCTAAAACATTCGGAAGACGCCTGGTAATGTAATGGTAACCTTCTACTAAACTTTAGAAACGAAAATAATCTTAACAGAGTGTTAATAATCTTCTCGAGAGTTCGAAAGACCAGCGTATCGCGTATATAAAGCAGCATTACGCTGCGCAATGGCGTTTGTTTCGACATTTCTCTCGGTGCAATATAAGTTGCGGCACGACGGCCGGTGCGGCCAGTCGTCGAATTCGGAGCGATAGATATTAAGCGAAATATTCGAGCGAGTTCTTACTGACAAGTGAGCGATTTAATAAATGCAACTACGAGAATTGGATGGAATGTTCAAGCAAATGATAAATAAAGTTTCAAGCGATAATAAAGTGTTCATAGACGAGTGATAAATTGCGAAATAGTGTGATTTCAAGAATAGCGTACTAATTTATTCTGTGTTAACTGAATTTGTCCATTTAATAATAATTAATAATTAATTAATAAATTGCTAATTTCCAGTGTTTTCATTTGTCTCCCAAAGCTACGGCCCATCACAATATTTTTAATATGCACGTTTACAGTTAAATGTAACGCGAGATAAATGTGGTGACTAGCGTGTTAAATAATGTGGGTACGGCTTGCACGTACGAGATTATCACGTGATACGTTCAAAGAGTTTTCGCATACTGAATAGGTAATTATTTTTATAAAAAGTTGTGTTTTGTAAGTTTTTATGAAAAAGCTTCAAAATTAAATATAGGATGTGTCTCGTAGCTAGCAAAAAATTTTTATATAAGATTTTTGTCATTTTATTTATAAGGCTTGTATTAAGGGGGGGGTAAGGTTTTTAACTTTTTTTTTTGCATTTTATTTTTAATTTTTTAAATGAATGTATAACATCGCAAGAATATTGTGTCAAAATTTCAAGTCAATCGGAGCAAAATTAACGAAATTATGAACATTTGAGCGATACTCAGACTGATTTTCTATACCTGCTCGGGCAGCTAAGAGACGCGCTCACCTGAGGGCTACCGGACGTGCTATTATATTAGAAGAGTTTTGCTTAGACAAGGACAAAAAGATGCTGATGATTAAAGCTCTTTGCTGTGTGAACATGGCATCGACGATTATGTGTAAGTATAAAATAAGTGTTGAGTTTTATTTTGAATTTTACAGTGTTCAAAACTTTAAAGCGTTTTCCCCACATCTCACGTTTTCAAAGTCGGTGTCCATCATAACTTCAAAACTACTGCACCGATCCTTTTGAAATTTTGAACACTATTTCTGTACATAATTTACGAGGTAACGCTGGAGACTTTTTTTCAAATTTGTTATTAATTTTTATTTTTTAATAACAAATTAGTCGATATTTTTCGCAAAAAATCGCGTTTTTCCCTTCAAAGTGTTCCAAAAAATTGAAAAATTGAAATTTCAAAAAACCCTCCTAGCGTTACTTGGGAAAACCTATTATCTAACGAATGAAATTTGATTTTTTGATTTCAGATGATCTAGCACCAAGTTATGATGGACACCGCAATTCTACTTTTTTCCGAGATACGTCCGAATAATTGCTGCCATTGCCGTATTTTTTAATATTTCGTCTTGAAAAATTTTAGAGCTTTCTGATTGACCGAATTCATAAATTTCAAACCTGTCATGTTTGAAATTTATGAATTCATTTGTGTCACCAAACCATGTTATACATAACTGTAAGGATACATAAATAGCAAAATTGCTTATTTCAGAATACGGCCGTAATTATATATAATTATACTCGTAAGTCTGCAAATCCTGTGAGCTGTCCAGGTAATAAAAAGGACGCAAATACCAGTGCCAGCGAAGTCAGAAAATACCGTTTGCCGCCAGCTGAAGAAGGTGACGCGACAAACTGCTTTTTTGAGGAAGTCTTGTGATGAAGCGACGAGCGGCTCCACTATCTCGGGGACGATAAGTATTCTCAAGCAGGGCTTTCTTAACATTAAGGCCGGCGCCACACGGCGCCTATCTTCCGCCGCGTCTTTTCCGTCGCGTCAAATCGTCAAAATAAATTGATCGACCGATCATCCGCGTAGTGTGTTTGATAAGCGCATATTGTATGGAAAGAAATGTAGCGGCGTTCCGCGACCGAAGAGACGCGACGGATAATCCGAATAGTGTGGCGCCGGCTACAGCCGCACAGTATTGCTAATATTAATGTATTTATTCTATTCACTACTCGGATGTAATGAGCGTCGAGAAATAACTCAACACATAAGATCGGGCAGTAGTGTTCGACGATGTGAAATTAAGAGTTGTGGAGCTCTGATCGAAACTAATTATTTGCAATTCGAAGGTCTGACTTCATTCAAATCAGTTATAAATAATTTTTAACAAGCAGCATACGAAGCCTCTAATCAAAACTTCTAATAATTTTATTTTCAGGCAATAACAAAATGCTTATAAATAATAGCAATATGTTTGATTTAACGAATTTTTCATCTATCGTGCGGGCCACGGTTTGGATTTTTGGTTGGGTGGATGGATGGTTGGAATTTTGAAAGATAATGAAGAGCGACTCACCGCGTTTAAAGTGGAAAATTAAGTGATAGGAGAATAGACGAGGATCTGTCCATGCTACATAGTTGAGTTAAGGGAGGGGTAAGGTTAATTCGTACAAAAAAGGCATGTTTTTGTGAATTTTTTGTGACGACACAGTTAAAATTTCTTTATTAAAACCAATGGTACATTAAAGAATGACATTTGAAGAATACTATGTAAAATTTTCAAGACGAAATATTAAAAAATACGGAAATGGCAGCAATTATTCGGACTTGTCTCGGAAAAAAGTAGAATTGCGGTGTCCATCATAACTTGGTGCTAGATCATCTGAAATCAAAAACTTAAAGTTCATTCGTTAGATAATAGGTTTTCCCAGGCAACGCTGGGAGGTTTTTATGAAATTTCAATTTTTGGGAACACTTTGAAGGGAAAATCGCGATTTTTTGCGAAAAATATCGACTAATTTGTTATTAAAAAATAAAAATTAATAACAAATTTGAAAAAAAAGTCTCCAGCATTACCTCGTAAATTATGTTAAATTATGTTGTAAATAGTGTTCAAAATTTCAAAAAGATCGGTGCAGTAGTTTTGAAGTTATGATGGACACCGACTTTGTAAACGTGAGATGTGAGGAAAACGCTTTAAAGTTTTGCACACTGTAAAATTCAAAATAAAACTCAACACTTATTTTATACTTACACATAATCGTCGATGCCATGTTCACACAGAAAAGAGCTTTCATCATCAGCATCTTTTTGTCCTTGTCTACGCAAAACTCTTCCAATACAATAGCACGTCCGGTAGTCCTCAGGTGAGGGCGTCTCTTAGCTGCCCGAGCAGGTACAGAAAAGCATTTATTTAAAAAATTAAAAATAAAATGCAAAAAAAAAGTTAAAAACCTTACCCCCCCTTAACGTAATTATGAATACATCAGAAATCAGTAGCCTCAACTTCTACGCGCCAAACTCTCATCTCCGGAACCTTAACACATTTCAGTCAGATCGCCATAGTAACAATATCGGTCAAAACAACACCATGATTAGGGTTTCCAGATTATATAATGTAGCTGTATCGTCGGTAGTGGATGGGGTTGATGAGTTTAGACCTTCTAAAAAACTTTCCGCACTTTCCGAAAATTGTCCGCACCTGTATACACAACTTCCATTAGCTGCTCCTAGTTTACTCCGAAACTTCTGGCTTCCGCACGTTGATTGCAACTTGTTTTTGTGTGCACTTGTCGTATATAACATTATTTTCTTTTATGATTTAATATTTTTCCGTCACTGGCAACACTTTGTAATACTAATAGTCCAATTTGAATGCTTTTAAAAAATTATTTGCATTTTTTTAATGTGCTTTTATTATTTTAATTAAGTGTGTGCTGCAAGGCTCTCAATAGGAGAGTTGACATAACCATTTATTTTGCATTTATTTAATTTATGTATTATCAACGTTTTTGTTGTATATCTCTATAATTAAAAAAAATAATAAAATACATGAGAATATTGTTATATGAGTCGTATATTTCCAGACACCGCTAACTCCAAACCAAAAAATTTACAGCAGGTCAAGTAATTTATACCTTATTGTGTGAGGTGTTATTACCTACACCGCTAGTTTTTCTAGAAAGTTTGTTTATATTAATAACAAACTTTCTAGAAAAATTAACAGTGTAGGTAATAATATCTCACACAATAAGGAAAAAATACTTGACCTGCTGTAAATTGTTTTGATATGGAGTTAGCGGTGTCTGGAAATATACAACTCGTATATACTGTAGCATTTTTTCAGATTTAATCACTCAGTTTGCTGATTTTCTCAGTGGGTTTGTCAGAAAAAATTATGTTTTGGTGAAATCGTTTCGATAGTAAATCCTAGAGAACATATTATTATACTATTAGTTGAAATTCTGATACAACAATGTGCATACACAATGTAGTACCGAACAAAACAAATGTATGCTATAATAAAAAAAAAAGGTTGGAAAAGAGAGTTGTAATAATAAAAATAACAAAAAAGTAGTAATAATATTATTAAATTGTGATATTTTCTTATCTAATCAGCTTTTGAATACAATACGATTTCAAAAGGAAATTGGCCGATTGTGAGCATATCAAAGCGATTATTACTGGGAGAAGAAATGGCCAAAAAGGAAAAACTTTATACGGCGGATAATTTATAAGATACGAAACATAGTAGTGGATGAAGTGGTACAATGCAAAAGGAAATAGAGAAATAATATTATGATCCGCTAGATAAGGTGACATTGAGTACGAAACCGGTACTGTGAATGGAATGAATACGACATTAATATTAGTTAATTAAATCAAGACATAATCGGATAATAATAATTTTATTAAAAATGTAGCTATAAGCTACGCTACACAATTAAATATATTTATTATATGACAGTTGTCGGAATATTCAACAACATTCAAATAAATTTAATATAGATTTATGTGCATTTCTAAAATTTAATTTAACCCAGTGTTTGTTAAATAACGCTTATGTGTTAAATGTACTCAAAGTGAGTTCTCACGAAAACGGCGCTATACAGGTGTCTCGTGGTTAGTAGCGAAAATTTCAGGGGAGTCTTCTTTATTCAATTTGGAAGATAAAATATTCTTTACACTTTGGGAAATGCGGAAATCAGTTGCGGAAGAATGATTTTTTTTCAATATTTTTAGTTTATCGGTAAAACGTTAAAACATCATGAAAGTAATTTGCATCGAATATTAAAGATTCGTTTGCTTTGATACAAATCAAATAGAATGATAAAAACCTATCACAAATTTGAAAATACATTTTTTGCAAGATTTTTGTCATTTTATTTGACTCGTATAAAAACGAACGAATTTTTAATATTCCATATAATTTTGTGCATTCCATATAATGGTCCAGCGTTTTACAGCAAAATAAGTCAGAAATAAAAAAATGATCACTTTGACGCGTCTTATCTACGTAACTGTCGACAATTTACGCAATGTGTACGCAATAATATCTTCTATTCAAAATTGAGAGAAACATCCTGGATCGAAGGGATTTACGAGGATGCATTCGACCTAAAAAGTTTCTGCACGTTAGTCGTGTGATCGCTTCATAATCCGGGTCTCAGATAGCAGGAAGACCAGCGAGCATGCCTGGACGCGGGGACGCAAGGGACTGGCATCCATAATCCGCTGGTACTCATCAGGCACGGAACGTTGCCGAGCCGCGCGCCGGTGGGCTGCAGGAATTCGGACTGAAGCATCCTCGGTATGAAGATGCGCAAGGCTCGTAGCGCTGCGGTGGCCATGCCCCCAGTACCGTGACAGAATTTTAGATAATGAATATCAACAAAATACCACAAACTTTGTATTGATAACCATTTACATGTGTATATAATTAAATATAATTAAATTACAATAGTCCATACAATACATATAAATTTGATTATATAAATAATATTTAACAGTGGCGTACAAGCAATAAAGCTAAACTTTACTTAAGATAGTGGGAAACAAATATTAATAAAATAAAATAACATTGCCCACATGTTTCTGCTTTTGTAATTTAATTTGACTCCTCCCATAAGCTCGAGCTTTGGCTGATATTATGTGTAGTATAATGTCTTTAAAACGTTATAACATTTATTAATTTATTATAAAAAAAAATATTATGTATATACTGTATAAATAAATATAATAACATAATAAAATAAAAAATATTATTTTCTCATGAAAAAGATCATTTCGACTGCTTTTGTATACAACTACATATCAATGCTTCTATTCTACTTATTTGCGGACATAAAATTTATTTCTTGAATCTGTAAGAGTCTTACTGGAATGAATATTTTCCTACTAGTCGTATTATTTTCGCGCACTCTTTACGTCTGCGAGTTTTATGCGGTTGGCAAGAATTGTTTTCGTAATACAGCGTGTTCTTTCGAAAGGTCTAATTTCTGGAGAGAAATGCGCGCACGTCAGTTTCAGGAGCGACACGGTTAATAATTCCATATTTATTGACATACTAAATGTTTTGTGTGTACTCCAACTGTCAATTTGCTTTGATAATCATTTGCTAATAAATTGGCTTTGTTTAACTAACAAACCGAGATCATTAGTTTTAATTGAATTATTAAGTTCATACACAACTGTGTATTTTTCGTGTTACGACTATAGTTCTGAAAGAAGCAGTTAATCCCATCAAAAAGTTTTAAATAACAACCGAGAGGAACTGCACCTTTCGAAAAGCAGTACAATGTTTGATCTATTAAACAAATATATGTATAATGTACATTCATATTGCACCACAAAGGAACTACATACTTACTTACCATCACGTCATTTCTGATGCCGTCGAAACTTACATCATATATTTTTCTTACCATTCTTTCTTCGTTTTATCGCTCAACATGCCCAACCCAAGCCATCTGAGCGACCATTTTTTCATTGTATCGGATATACGATATATAGATCAGATTTACATTCTTTCCTAACATCTTCATTCTTTACTCTTTCATAAATGGATTTGCTACTCATACGTCTAAGTGATTTTATCTCTACCGCATTCAGTCTACCCTCGTTCCTCTTCTACCAGCTCCACAAAGGAACTGGCATGTCAATTATTGATATAGCCAATACATACTGCATATTATCACTTTTTGTATTAACATACTGTTAATATAATGAAACCATAAATCTCAGAATTTGTGGTTTAGAAGTTGGTTCACGTCAGCCTCTATTTCAGCTGCAGGAAGGGTGCAACCACCGAACCGATCGACCATTACCAGAAGAGAAGTTTAGTTAGTGAACGGGCATTTGAGGTGGCAAGCCCAAAGGCGTGGAACTCTCTACTTTCTCAATACGGAAGAGTGTTCAAGAACATTGTAAAATACGGAAAACGCATATTTTTGAAAAATCATTTTCTTAATTTCGATAATGTCACTATACAAATGATCCGTTATTACTATTTTACTAGCCGTCAACCCATAAAAAATCACGAGACATAATCAACTATCCTTATTTATAATTAATAATTATCAAGAACAATAATGATGACTATCCACAAATGAGGTCCGGTGTAGCAATCAGCGCTCGGCTCGTGTTACACGCAAGGGTCGTTATTAATTATTATTATCTTTCGTGATTTTTCACAGAACAAACGTAATGAAACCATATTTTGGTGCGGTATTTAATTAAATTCGTGGTTTTATATAAAGTGATGTAATTTATTTAAAAATATAATTATCTTCATTTCTATATACGAAAGTCAGTAAAAATAATGAAGGGTGTAAAAGTCATTTCAATTAAAGAATTGATTAAATTCACAACCAAATATGAAAATAAATGGACGAACGGCTTGACAGATCTGAAAATTAATCGCCTGAAACGTTTGCGTTGTGCTGAAGAGTCATTCGATGTTTAATACCATCATTCAAACACTCGGAACATGGTGGCCGGACTCGTATTTTTATAAAATATATATATTATAAAAAATTAGGTTACCCTTGTCAGCAACACAGCCAATTTGTTGGATATATTGTATCACTTGGCTTGCGTCGGCTTGGTGGACATGACAGCCCCCGACGCAATCTGTCCAATATACAGAGGCAACAAATTTCACACGAGTCACTCGGCGCTTTTAGATTAAAGGACAGTGGGTATCTATAACCGTTCGAGGAAGGGACAGGGGATGATTTGTTGCTTTCTCCACAGTGACATTGATTTGCTGATCAGTTATCTAGCTGTTCGTTGAAGGCGGGAGAGCGTTAGATGAGGGGTGTGACCTTGGGAGGCCATTAGGGTCACTTTAGCCGTATTGCAATTTTCATTGTCTGGGAAAAATATCAGACAAAGGAAAATATGTCAAGAAAATGATTTTAATCATGAAAATAAAATGTTCTTTGTCCATTTTTTAACAGTAATGTTAGGATAGTATTTATTATCACGTTAATTTTGTTAAATAACATTCATTGAAAATATCTAATGTGTACACGTGCGCGAACAACTGATTGGGCAAATTGACTATTTGAGATCGTCAAAACTCAGTTTTAGAAACACGTGCCATAATAGATTATCAATTAACAGATTAGAATCATCCTGCCATAACAATTAAATTTAATTGGTACAAGATCAAAGCAAGGAAACTATTAATATATATGTGTATATTTATACGTATTTGATTGATCTAGCGGTAAGACTTGGTAAGTAATTTCTATTCACAAATATAAGAATTAGTTAGTTAGAAAAACCGTGAGAATATTATGAAGAGTAGCTTGTAGTGATGGTCTAACCGTTATTTTAACCGGATTTGTATCTAATTGTACCGATGATTGATAACTAAGATATAATTGTTGCCTAGTATCGATAGTTACCCGACGAATTATGAAAAATCAGTTACCAATTATCGAAGCAATCAAATACAATTCTCAAATAACGGTTAGCGTGTCACCGGTTAAAACACCATCACTAGTAGCTTGTAAGTCACTTGCCCAGTGATCCAGTGGTCGCGGGTTCGAGCCTCATTACAGACCAGCAAGATAGTCATATTTTTCATAGTACAGGCGTCTAGCTTAGTTTGAAAATAGTAAGAAAATATATGTGATACGTATTACATATCGCCATAACTGTTTAAAAAATGTGATAAATTAAAAAAATAATAACTTGTTATTACTGTGATAATTTATAAATGTTTCTTGATAAAAATACATGAGTAGATCAACGATGTCCAAAAATCTGATTGTGACAAGTCAACAACTGTTTTTTGGTACAAATTAAGTTGGTACTGCAAACGAGTGATAGTCAAAACAGTCATTTTAGCTTTAGTTTGTTTGTTTTAGATTTGATGTACTTTTGTATCTAATTGTATCCATGATTCTTTTACTTATTTTTCGCAATTCGATAGGCAACCATCGGTACACTAGACTAACAGTTAAATGTCGGTTACCAATTATCGATACCATTATAACAAATCTTAAATAACGATTAATGTGTAAACGGCTAGAATAACGGTTTTGACCACCACTATTGTGAACACAGAACCTGGAAGATTTGAACCACAGCGCTGCGCGCGCACACTGATGAGAATTATGTACTATGTAATTTAACCACATAGTATTAGACAAACATCGATCGGGATCGGCTAATAAATTTGTTCGATTAAATTTAGCTTCAGGGATTAATTACATGTAGGACATAATATTACATAGGCAAATCATTCTAATTGGTTTGCGTACCGATATTGGGCCGGTCGAGTTATCGTGATCTATGAGTATTAATTTTTGTTTAATATTTTCAAGCTGCAGTTATTATTAACTGTTTAATTTAAAATAAATTTAAATGTAACTAGTGTTACTGTCACTAGTTAATTAAATTTGGTTGGAATTTGTGAAACTGCCTTGAGCACAACGCTGATCAGCCAAACAGAAGAAGTAATATAATCTTTTTAAATGCTTTGAACGGAAAATAAAAAACAAATCAGTTAAAATGAGAGTACTATTAGTATTTTACTGATAGCTCAGTTTAAATCTGTTTTCGTTTATTTCTGGTTTGTGGTGCGGACACGAAAAATATATTATAATTTACGTTTTGTCAAAATATTAATATGAACTGAAAAGATAAACTTTTTAAATTGTATTTTATTTCGGAACGATGTTTTGCTTTGGAATGGCGCAATATACCTAATATTTATTTGAAAATCATGAGATGAGAGAGAATCATTATGCTTTTAGGAATTTCTTTGATTAAGACTACCTACAGAAAGTGAATTTTACAAAATAACATTTCAGATCATTTATGGAATTGGCATTAAATTGTAGACTAATAATAAATTGAATAGAAAATATAAACTATGCTACTTAATGCGAAGATTGTAACAGTAAATACATCGGTCAAACTTCTAGAAATATCAACATTAGACTACAAGAACATCGTTGTTCTCTAACTAGTAATAACTTATCTGAATTCGCGAACCACATCATGGATAATAATCTTCATTTATTATTAATTATTTTCATTCATGTACCATCAAACTTTTCCATCCGCACCTACAGGTAATAAAATGGATAATTTTGAAAGTTTAAAAATCAATATTCCCGTTACAATCACCCTTACACCAGTAACCAAGGCTCATTTTGTCAGTTCCTAATCAATTAATTATTTGTATTTTCACCCGATCCATATAATTTTTTACAATATTGAATGCAGTCAGTTTACTAATTATCATGTCGATGAGAGGTTCTGATAGTCTTGAAGCTGGACTAGCAAAATATAAAATTATAAATTTAATTAAACGAATTAACTTTGTTTGTATCACCACATAATTTTTGGTAAAACCAACCGGTTTCGGAAACAACGTTCGTTCGTCAGGGTATACTTAATACCAAATAAACATTACAAAATTATGAACAATCATACCTCGGCGTCAAGTGTCCAAATGGGGGTAAATAGTGGGGGGTGCGAAAGAAACAGATGATAGGGTGAAAGGGAACATATTCAACACTTTATCAAAAGTTTTCATAAAAATGCAGGAGTCAATATTCTTAACATTGATAGTAAAAATAGACGTCAAAATAATTTAGAAGCCCTAGAAATTAAGAAAGCCATAAATAATAATGAATCTATTATAAATAACCAAAAAATCTAACTTACAGTCCTATCTTGAATATGTTCCCTTTCACTCTATCGCCTGTTTCTTTCGCACCCCCCACTATTTACCCCCATTTAGACACTTGACACTGAGGTATGATTGTTCATAATTTTGTAATGTTTAATTAGTATTAAGTATACCCTGACGAAGGAACGTTGTTTTCGAAATCGGTTGGTTTTACCATAAATGAAGTGATGATAAACAAAGCTAATTCGTTTAATTATATTCATAATGAGTAACCACAAAATAATAGCAAAATACAATAGTATATAAAATTATAATTAAACTCAAGTAAATATAACATAGTCTACGTTTTCCCCCGATCTAATGATCAGCATTTCAGATGTTTGGGACTGATTATTTTAGTAGCGAATAATTACATCGCGCGGTACATCAATATTAGAGTATTTGTATTACGGTATATTAATCTCGTGTTTACAGCACATCCGAGTGGGTGTTCGCCGCCATCACGGCGTAATTCTCCGACGTGTTTGTTAATACTCCGTGTATGCTAATGTCCTCGGCAGTCAAGTTGTGTGTTGTGAAGGATCCAGCGGAGAATTTGGGCGGAAACGGTTGATTTAGTTAGCCGCTAATGTATTCAGAGACATCGCAGAAATGCGCGCGACGGCCGACTCGGCCCAGGCCGGGTTAATAATCACGGCTGTACGAACGTCCTCCGCGAGAGAGAAGGGATCCACGTTGAAGAAAACTCCTACAGGCAAGAGAAAAATACTGATTTGTATCAAAAAAAATATTTTTAGACACCACAGACGACACAAAGACACAGACGACACACATTTTAAGGTTCACGGTCCGGTTCTACGGGTGGTTCCAATTAGGGAATGCAATCCTGATCCCGCGAGATCTCGAGACGTTTTACGAGATCAATCCTGAACCGAAAAATCGGACGAGATTTTTTATTTTATTTTTTTATTTATTTAATATTAAAACTACATTTAAATCATAATTACATTTGTCCATTACAATCTACTTAGATACGTTTTATTTTATTGCTTTGCCTCTCCAAAAATGAGACTTGCTCATGTGCTTGGTGAGGGGCTTACACTTTATTAGTTTATTTTGGATTTGGCTTATTTGTTCCTTAGCTATATGTCTTGTTATGCATTGTCAAATTGTATCGATCTAAAGTGTTGGTTTATTTTTTTCTTTAATAGTTGTAAGTCATCGATTTTCTTAATATCTGTAGGTAGGTTAATGAAGTTTTTTATGCCCAAGTATATGTAGTTTTGTTGACACAGTTTGGTATTATATTTTGGGATTTTAAAATTATTTTTGAATCTTAATGATGTGTTTTTTTCAAATTTAGCAGTTATGTTTTCTTTAATTAGTTGTATAATTGACGTTTTTTTGTAAACATTCTCTAATTTTGGAACTTTGAATTTAGAGAAAAGTAATTGTGTAGAGAAGGTTTTTCTTTTTTTTAATATTACTTTTATAATTGATCTTTGGATTACTTTCACTGTGTTTATGATGTTATTATACGCCCCTCCCCATCCAATGTTTAATTGTGTATGTCTACAGAGTTCTTAATAAGTACTTAAAACTTATGTTCTTGTCACATTCAAATAATGAAAATAGCTTTGAATAATATTTGCTGTATTTTCTCAACCTAATATAGTAATAAAAACTACTACTAACTCTACTACATTGACTGATTGATGCTTGGAAAAATGCCTATAAAAGCTTTAATGCAATGATTCATAATGAACATTTTATTAAAATTGCCGATATAAAAATGTAAGGCATTGTCGTTAATTGCCATTCAGCTCTATAAACAAAAAAAAACACAAAAGTAAGCGGGATCTTGATCCCGCGGGTTTGAAAATTCTAATCTTGAGGGATCTCGAAAGGGCAATTCCGACTCGGGATTGCGTTCCCTAGTTCCAATATGTTTGAGTGGTTTAAAAATATACTACTAGCTTTTAAGAATTATGAAAAGGTCAACTATACTTTTAAAAAGTATAATTAAAAATAAATAGATCTTTATTATAAAAATACGAGTTTACTTGAAAAGGCTCGCTCGGTTTGGGACAATTTTTTTTTTTTTTTAAAAATTTAAAAAAAACAATGTTTATTGAATAAGGGATTTACTAGGGGATTAATTATGCAAGAATAAATGCAATAACGGCATTATAAACGTGTTTTAAATATACCCTAGGAGAGGAGGGACATACTTCCGCTGTGTCTTAATCCCTTAGCTGAAAGAAGGGGTTTAGTTCAACACTCGCCATTAAGACAAAGTTTAGTCACGAAAGTTAACTAGCGCTGGTCGTTATTTAAGATTCGTATCTGATTGCATCGGTAAACGAGATAAAACTCTTGTCTAATACCAACGGATGCCTGTCAAATTGCGAAAAATTTGTTACGGGTTACCAACACAATCAGAATCCTCAAATAACGGTCACAACTAGTTATAACCTGGAAATGGAATAATCCAGGGATGGATTGACGACCTTAAACTGGCTCGTAAATTTTTCGAGTGAGTTTTACTTACGTCGGAAAAAACTATCATAGGCCGGTTGTTCCAATTTTTTTTCTATTTTAAAAATTGTGTTTTTTTTTATCTTTCATCGAACTGAATTAAATTAGAAATTTTCGTTTTTTTATATTTCGTCGAACTGGATAAGAAAGTTCAAAAGAAATCTCAGGAAATAAAATCGACCAAGGTATGTATTAAAATAAAGTTTCCGTTGTGCTAAAACTCATTTCGGGGGGTGAGATTTTCCACCCGGAGAGTGGCAAGTGTTTGGCTACCCCAGAGTGTTTGGCCACTTTCGCTCAAGTTGTCTGCGATTCCGACTTCTGGAGATACACTTGTAGAGATGCCGTAGAGCCATATTACGTGTTTCTTCGTTCATTATTATTATTCACATAATTGTCGGAAAACCGAATCAACGCGGATTCATGAATTAGAAGGGTATAATTCCAAACATTTTTAATACTCCGTTTACATTAAATTATATCAGATTTAAATTTACGGGTCATCGCGAAATGCGCATTTTTGATATTCTCAATCAAAACGGTATTTTACTGAAAAAAACATTTATGAAGCAATTAACCCAACGAAACTAAAAACACTACTAAATCGATCATAGGCAATCATTTCACCTAGATACTCATTTCTTTCTTTCTATCTCAATCCATCTCATTTCCAACCACCACACCCATTCTCCACTCACTTCCACTCCCCTTATTATTTATTATCTTTCACTTTCACCTCAAATTTTATTACTTATATAAATCACGGTTGTCGGTTTATTCTCATACAATATGATCAGTAAATTGGTTGAAAAACATTAACTAAGTATGTTAGCTTTACATTAGTAAAATTATAATTTTATAAATAACTAGCTGTGCCCGTAGCTTCGCTCGCGTGGAATTCAGTTTGAGACTATAAGAGTATGAGTGAAAAATCAATATAATCTAAACTAATTGTCCAAATAATGTTGTGTAAAACGAAATTTTTATCAACATAAAATATTCCTGACGATAATCAAATTTATTTTGATAATAATTTAATATTACCTATTTAAATTAACCCGACAGATTAAAATTAAATATATATTTTATCAATTTGGGAATTAACCTTTATACATAGATATATGTCGTCGTGGATTTTTATAGGCCTTTTTGAGTTCTACGACTTCTCTGTAAAAAGCATTAATTTATATCTTACTGTTAAGGCAGAGTTCATAAAAAACGCATTCGCTCGACTTTCGTCAACGAAAAAACGTCACCACGAAAAGCCCTTTTATTTTAACTGGATAATATAGAGCCTATAAACACCCCGAAAGTCCATTCTAAATAATGGTGTAAGAATTTTTGAAATCGGATGAGTAGTTTCGGAGATTACCTCCTAAATCCAAACTTACAAACTCACAACTTTACCTCTTTATATATTAATATAGATCGAATGAGGTGGCGTTTGCTTTGTGAAAATATATTTTAACAATGATAAATAAAAACACGATTTTAAAAACAAGTGGGAAAAAAACGTATTTTTTATTCAAAGTTATAATTTTATATTTTACTACTCAAGTTTCTTTAGTAACTTGAGTTGCAAATCATAAAAATATAATTAACCTCACGAAGAAATAACTTAGTTTAAGTGTTTCACCCAATAAAATGATCATCAAGAATAATCTCTACAACGCTGACGAATCTCTACAAATCCATAAATTATATTTATACAATATGACAGAATGTTAGTTAAGTTAAAACCGGTAGATTTAGGGTCTACCAGTTTCGAGACATACCCGTCTCTTCGTTAGGACCAACACTACACTACTATATTCACAACACTATACACCCCAACTTTTGTTATTGTTATTTTGTATTGTTAAACTTTCACCAATATTGATCACATGCGTGTTAATCTTGTCAGAGACAAACATACATTCATGAATCTACCGGGAGAGACTGAGAGGGCTAAAATCTGGTAGTGGTTTTTACTAAGTTAACTAACATTCTGTTATAATGTCTAACCACAAAGTTAATGCTTTAAATATTAATAATATCATACTCTTCTTCTTCTTTTGGTGTCATGTCAGGTCCCCCCAACGTTGACTATCATCCGAGAGAAAGCGTCCCTGTCCTGGGCAGCACGAAACAGCTCTCCAACACTTCTTATGCCCGTCCAGTCGCGTATATTGCGGAGCCAGGAAATTTGTCTCCTTCCAACACCTCTACGACCCTCTATCTTGCCCATAAGAATCAGGTGGAGCAATTCATATTTTTCTCCTCTGAGCACATGTCCCAAATACGTAATATACGTAATATCATACAATATGTTTTATTATACTTTTTGAGCTGTTAAGATCTCTTATTTACAGACTAAATGCCACACATTTGTAAAATAAATATTTTTCAGTATAGATTATACGGGTGCCCACGTACTTACCTAAATATTAAAAACTAGAGCATGTCACATCTAAAAGTGGCGCCCGGCGTCAATGGCGGACACGGTAAAGTTGTTTCATCCCGTTCACCGAAAATTGGGCGATCCTTTGAGCGGCCGCGCGCCCGTAATGGCGGGATTATATTTTAAATAATGGACGTAATTTGGTGATTTTTTGCCGCCGTAACGCAATTAGCGCGCCGGGCGGCGGCAATCACGGCCCATTTGGCCGGCGCTGCCGGGATCCAGTTCATTAGCCACGGGCTGCAGCCAGAGGGCCCTACAAGCCCTTCCGAGTCGGGCGGAGGGAAGCACCGCGAGCGAATGAATTTATTTGAATCTAACTGCATTTGAAGTGAAGCCTGGAGCTGGCAGAAGAGGAACGAAAGTAGGCTGAATGCAGTGGAGATGAGGTCCCTTAGACGTATGTGTGATAAATCCACGTATGATAGAGTAAAGAATGAGGATATTAGGAATGAATGTAAAGCTGATCGTAGCATAACACAGAGAATAAAAATAGGGTCGCTCAGGGGGTTTGGGCATGTTGAGCGAATGAATGAGGAAAGAATGGTAAGAAAGATATATAATGCAAGTGTTGACGGCGCCAGAAAGAGAGGGCGACCACGGAAGACGTGGCGTGACCAGATTAACCACATACTGGAAGATGGTCCTGTTAGAAGCCTGAACAACCGTCGAGCTTGCATGCGAAGATGTATAAATGTAGACGAAGCGAAAGTTGTATGTCAGGACAGAAGAGTATGGCGCTCTATCCTCTCTGCCTATCCCCACGGGGAAACGGCGTGATGGTAAGTAAGTAAGTAAGTAACTGCATTTGCGAACACCGTGGAAGTCTGCCTTTGATACACACGGCGTTGGGGACTAGCAGAAAGGGATGCTGGAAGAGGAACTTACCACTCTCATCCAAATCGCGATCTTATCCAGGCGCCTCCAGTACCCGGTACAGTTGCCCGGGGTGGACTGTATTCGTCTTCTTCTTTTCACTTCGTTACAGACACAGAAATTGTTAAAGTTACGAAAATTACGAACTCAAACCAAAATTAGCCGTACTGGCGTAAAAAGGGCTCCACCGTTTCAGCGCGCGTGTGTCGATCGACGTATCGGAGTGAGGTAAATAGAAATTATTCCGTGGACACTTGTATTGGTAACAACAATCTTACATACATGTATATAAAAATCAGTGTTTGTTTATTCGTATTTTATGCGCTGCCGTACCGTTTGTCCGATCTGACCCAAATTTTGCATACTTATTCTTTAGGACCCGGCGGGTGACATAGGCGACATTTCCCCCTCCCCCTTTCACCCAACCCTCCCCTGATATATTCTCCATGCAAATCTGTACCGGTTCGACCGATCTGAATCAAATTTGGTATACTTACTTATTCTTTAGGACTCGGCGGGTAACATTGGCGACATTTCCCATCTCCCCCTGACATATTTTTTGTACACTGATGGATTTAGCCCAAATTTTGCATAATTATTCTTTAGGAGCCGGCGGGTAACATAGGCGACATTACTCCCTCCCTCTTTACCCCACCCCCACCCCGATATAAGACAATATTTCCCCCCTGGACATCCCTTCCATCCCAGCCTAAATTAAATGAAAACATTGCTAGACTTATTTTTAGTAAAATCTTAAACCAGGGCAACGCCGGGTACTAAAAAGCTAGTAATAAAAAAAATTTGAAGTACTATCAATATTCTCATTTTCAAACTTTAAGCGTTCGTGCTATGAAATAGAATTCTAGTGATAGTTAACCACTATCTCCTTCCAAAATAGTTTAAAATATTATACCAGAAAAACAATATGTGTCGATATCATGCACGAAAGAGGAGCGAATTAACGTGTCAATATTATCCGATGGAGAAAGCTCGTTCCGAATTTATTGGGATTTTGTCTTCTTCACCTAAAGCTTGAAGCTTGCTTAAATGTATTTCCAGGCATCTTGAAGGTATTGGGCCTTGTAATAGTTTTTACAATAAATCTTAAAAATAGTCGTGAATACAGTATTTTTTTGGTATTTCGAGAAATCTGCGTTTTCGGAATATTTTCTTTAGGTATTCGGTACACGGCAGAATGTTTGCGAAAGAGCCCGGTTAACTGGAAGACAGCCTTACAGAAACAATTCCAATATTGTTCATTGTACAATTTGTGAGGAATCCGATGGACAATAAGTAATATTAAAAAAAAGAAAGGAATACAGACAATGCAATAAGGCGACAGTCTGTCCACAGTTACACGTGAGCGGTGTTTTTATTGTGATCGGTCTCCAAGGTCAAAAGTTGGCGATCCGACTCGGTGGGGTTCACTGGGCCAGAACATCCAGTTAAGGGGCGGAGATTCGAGAGGCGATTAGTACGGTGAACAATCGGAACATTGACAAAATTTGGACGACTTAGAATCGTTTGTGATTTAGACTTCAGGTGTAGTGTACCATCGGCCGTGTTTCATAATTTTCAAATAATTTAAAAATTAATTACCACTGCATGAAACAAGTTTTTATTATGCTCCGCTTCTCATTGAAACAGGTTTCGTGCCTACTGCACGCGTCGGCCTCCTTACTCATTTGTATGGATTCAAATTTCAAAAAAACATCAAAATGTCGGAAAATCCAAAATTATACTATAATTACTAAATTTTTTTACACAAAAATTTGTTAGATCATTTTTATCGTCGCCACGAGTCTGCCTGCACAGTTTCAGCTCGATTGAATCACGGGAAAAGGGTTAAAAATCGATCCAAAGTTTTTAGGCAGATAACAGATAAGTAAACGCTACGAGTTAAAAGAAAGGGAGTAAAAAAAGTTAGATTTTCTGTAATACCGATATTGCTCTCATTTTCTGAATATGAACTATCAATTTTTTTCTATAGAATAATTGTGTACAAATTTATTTTAATAAAACTAATTTTGTCTATTATATTGTGTCGTCCTATAATTTTGGGACATATAACGATTTTTTTGTATTCTTCTCTTAGAATGTATTTGTCTTCCTGTAGGATGACAAATAAATAAAAAATTAATATAATTCATTTATTTTTAATTTATATAATTATTCATCCATATACCTACCTCCAAAAAAACTCAAATTATTTAGTTCTAAATAAACCTAAGAAATATTACGTCAACCTTAAAAACAAACTGAAATAATTTGTCACGTGTAAGTAATTGAACGATCTCACGAACGACTTCGTTTCCAGTCAAATAATTTTGGAAGCAAGTGAATTGATATCAATGAGACGTACTTGCTAGTTTATCGACTGTCGAAACTCTTCAACGTCAATTTATATCTTTATCAACGACAAAGTGGAAACAATAGAAGGAGAACAAGATTTGGGTAGAGTAAAGCGAATCGGAATCAAAAGTATTGACTTACTTCGGGTAAGCGTCTGATCGGAATGCTCGTTAAGTTTACTACAAATATTCATATTGTTAGGAAAGGCACCCATCCAGTTTCTCGCTGTTCCAGGACAACGTGGAGACTGCGAATAATTCAAGAAGAGAGTCGCCAGGCAAACATGTCGCTTAAAAGTCAACAATTTTCGTAAAACGGTGAAAGCCGAGAAGACTAACGATAGACAGATGAGATAAACTATGATTGTCACCGTGATTAACCTTGTGTATAGTGTGTTCGTAAAAACACCTCTGATTCAGCGGAAAGGCTTCCACGGGACCGTGTGGCCTAATGGATAAGGCGTCGGACTTCGAATCCGAAGATTGCAGGTTCGAGTCCTGTCTCGGTCGAAAAAACGCATTTTTTATTTTTTCTGTCGAACACTGTGTGTTTAGCGTACCGTATGTACAAATATAATGGAGTCTTCATTATTATAAAGATTGCTCAGCGTTGATTTGTTAAGACGAATTCAAATATTGAAAACGGAACGATTTTCTTACTGTAATGCAATATTCACGGTGACCCAACACCTGTACACACAATATCAAATATTCACTTAAGAAATTAATGTATATTATGGATGTCTCACAGAGACGAAACTGTATTTTATTATTATTATGGGAAAGTAGGTATAGAAGTCATTTTATGGTATATACACCATAAAATGACTTCTATACCTACTTTCCCATAATAATAATAAAATACAGTTTCGTCTCTGTGAGACATCCATAATATACATTAATTGATTAATGATGTCTCTGTGACAAGAAATCCAGTACTACCGTTCTGAAAGATTTGAACAAAACTCAAAAATATTCTGCATTCATTTAAGACATTACGTATGTTATATTCTGTTAGGTAACGGAAACATAGTAATAAATAGACTATATATAGAATATTCACTGGTCCATTGGATCTTACTTCATGTAATTCGGAATAAATAGTCAAAGGATGAAGACGTTTGACTTCGATTTTTACATAAACGGTCCAGGAATCGAATTCCACTAGCGTTTGAAAATATCATTAATTAATATAAATTAACTTTAATAATAATGAAATTTCTAATTCAATAGTTAAAAATATTTCAAATGTTATTCAACCAGCTTTTTATACTAATAATAAATTAAAAAAATACATATTAAATAATAAAGATAAGGATAATTTTTTTAAAAAATCGGGTGTTTATAAATTAATTTGTAATGATTGTGATTATTTTTATATAGGAAAAACGTGTAGAAATTTTGAAATTAGAATTAAAGAACACTTAAGGTGTTTAAATAGTAATAATTATTCTGAATTTGCTAACCATCTTTTGGCTACGGGTCATTCTTTTGATATTAATAAGGGTTTACAAATTTTACATACAAATTATACAGACTCACAATTTGATAAATTAGAAATTTTGGAAATAAGAAATAGTGTAAATAGTAAATTGAATATTATAAATAATCAGGTCCTTTTTGCAAATAGTTATCTTTTAAATTTATTTTCATATTAATTAGGTACTTTATATTATTATTTTCCATGTATAACTTTTTAATATTTTGATCTATACTTCGATTTTTAAATATTATTTTTGTTTTCCTGATGAAGAAGCCATTGGCTTTGAAACATGTTGATTTTTTTCAATAAATAAGTGGTTTAAACAAAGTTAATTTATATTAATTATATTTATGTTACCACATAATAAATTTGCTACATTTGAAGAAGAAGTTTGAAAATATCGCTCCTATTTTCGTAGCGTTAATGCTTAACTTTTAGATTCGTATTTTTTTAATAATTGCATAACAGATTGCTTCATTTACTATGCAAGTTATGACGTGAAGTGAGTACCTATATGGTGGCGATCTTCTGTTTGATACTTTCGATGCTATCATTAAATACATCGACATGATCGCTCAACTCATTTAAGAGTTGCACACTACGTATTATGGTATGCTTACTCATTACATCCGTTCTACATTTCACAAATAACAAACGAGAAATAATACCCGATTTTATTTACATATTTAATTTTATTGATTTCAACGTTAAGTTTTAATGGTAATAAATGGTGATTGCTCGCCGAATAGCTAATTATCATTTATTTATTTTATTTTATTTTTAAAGAGACACTAACAGAATACTTGATACAAAATACGTTAAAAACAATTTATTACTTATTTTATTGCATTAAAAAAAATTAAACCTCAGCCCACTATCCCGATTACAAGTGTCTTGCGCCTGCTATAGTAACATGCATATAGATACATATTTAGCCGATCTAATAAAAGAAGGACCGTTAGTATATCGACAACTAACTAACGGATGGCGTTCGTCGGTAAACATTACCAACGCTCGTATTATAAAACTTTTTTAACCGTCCGTAAGTATCGCAGTATTTTACTGCTCTTGTCTATGGTTTTAGAGCTGTCAGAGACGAAAAATAATTCAAAATTTCTTTCTCGTTTGTTTTTTATCCGTCGAACTTGAATATAATAAAAGCTTGACATCACTATCTGAAGACATATTTCTTGAAAATGTAGCAGCATGATAAATATATATTAAATTTTACACAAACAACGTGAACACAAAATGACAGTTGACCTAACCTTAAAAATAATACGTAAAAGTGTCATGCCATTTAACTAACGGACGGTGAAACTGGTAGTTCTTTATAAGACGAAAAAATGATGTTTGTATAAAATTTCCGTTTATTTGGTCTGAAATTTAACTAACCCTTTTCTAAGACCAGCCCTTAGTGTATCAATGCAGTGTGATCATGTACGAATATGTAAATAAATAACTGATTTTATGTGTTCCATTGATTCAGGTTATTGTGAATAAAATGGATGTATCAAATAGTTAGCACACATTTTACATGTACGACATATTCTTGTGATGGGAGAAAAATAACCAATATTATTAGGATGCCGATTTATTCTAAAGAACTCAGGGATTCTAACGCGGCGTCCAATATGAAAATTTATTTCAGGTAAAGAAAGATAACCAATAGCTTCACTGAATATCTTGTGTAGCGCTGCGAAATTGAATATTTTCCTTAAGGACTCCATCCAATTTGTGCATTTTGAAAAAGGCAAGACGATTCTCGTAGCTATGAAGATTTCTGCGATGACTAGCTGTGTAGGACAAAATACGTAGAAAATTTTCTGCGCTTGTTCGATTATAGCTGCCAATTACATTATAATTACCATTCATAGTCGAATTTATTTAACTGACAGAAACAAGATTTTCGGACGTTTTGATATGGACTTTGATTTAGTGAGAAGATCGGCAATCCAATGAAATGTAGGACTGAATAAATTTGCTGTTAAAATGTAAAAAAAACGTTTTGTGTGATCAAATAAAATAAAATAAATTAACAAGACAATAAAATAAATTAACAAGATGAGTAGCTTGTTGGTCTTGTGGTTAGGACACTCGCCTCGTGATCCAAAGGTCGCGGGTTCGAACCTCACTCCAGACTAGCAAGTTAGTCCTATTTTCATAGCACAAGCGTTTAGCTTAGTTTGAAAATAGTAAGAATATTGATGTGACACATATTCCGTGTTCACATTTCTATTTTTTTAAAAAAAAAAAAAAAAAGATCACACAAAACGTACTGATAAATTTTGTAAATGTTGTGTTTTAATCGTAGATGAATTACAGTACATGGTTAATATGTGAAACGTGCCCCATGTTCCTACAAAGTCATAAAAAGTCATCATGTCCAAAAAGGCCAAAATTTCAAAGACGTAAATTAAATAGAATTAAATTAATCGTAAGAAATCCTCAAGCTTGTGGACCGCTGGACCAAGTGCATAGACAAGGGAAGTGACTATGTAGAAAAATAATGTTCCTTTGAGTAAATAAAGTCAGAACGAAAATCATTTTTGATCCTTTCCACCGTGGACACGATCCTCAATTTTCAGTAGACACGGCACATTTGCGGATGTGCATCGCTCTGAAATAACTCCTTTACAGTATTCAAAGCATTTTCGGCACACCGTCGCGAAACAAATAGATATTTTGAGCGTTCTTCGAATTCCGGAAAGTTGGATCAATGGGGAATTTATATACACACCCCGCCGTCTCCGGCGGGGGGGGGGGAGAGGGACATTCCCGCGGAACCTTCCTGCCCGACACAAAGGCCAGCCGAGCCGGTGGAAAATTTAAAGCGGCAGTTGCGGGCGCAGAGCCGGGCTGCGGGCGACCGCTTTGTGCGGGGACGAGGTCGCTGACGCGGCGCATTTAGCCGGGAAGGAAAACCGAACGGCAGCTTAAAAGAGGACAAACAGCCGGGCGACGGGAGGCAAAGGGACTCGCAAAAAGGGAAATGAAGCGCCCGAATGGAGCAGGCCGGCCGCAGCCCGCGAGCGCACTCGAATAAAATGTGGACCACCGCTTTTCGGCCGTCTTCAAAAGGTCTGTTGACGTCCGCTGCAGCTTTCTTGCAGCGCGCTGCATTTCTGCGGTGTGTTGTTTTAATTGCACGTGTAGGTACTTAAATATTTCAGTCGGTGAGCAAGAGAGCTAGCAGCTCACTGCGGAACTCTTTAGTGCTGCTCGGAGCAGACCCGGAGCTGAATGAAATCTTGTTCATTTATTTTATTTTATTTGAATTTAAGAGAATTTTATTTTATTTTTATAAAATTTATGCATATTTTCTATAGTTAAAGATCGTGCCAAGCCTTGTACAGCTTGTCGGCACGATGTACTATAGATGTACTATACTATGAGTGTAAATTTTGAAAAAATTAGGAAAAATTAAAAAAAAAATACCCTTAGTATAAAGTTAATAAGTCGCGCATTATTATGGCGTCGTCCTTATTGCATGTTATAATTCTGATAAAAATATTCAAAGAAAATTAAGTGTCTTCGAGGCGGTTTCTCGACAAATGGTGTGAACTTGTAGTTAGTTATTTGTTTTTGTTTTTCAGGCGTCCATTGCACAGAGACCCGACAGACTCTGCCGAAAAAAATAAAGCTTTTTAGTTTGTATTATTTTTATATGTGTACCGGATGATCCGATAAGCCTACCCGGATTCTAGACTATTTTTCGTAAAACAAGGTATCCCTGATATTATCAAGCTATATAATTTTGTATCATTGGAAAGTATGACCAAAAAAATTCCACGTAATTTTTACAGTTTTAACAATTTTTCCCACTTAATTCCTTTGTAAGATTACAATCCACAACCCTGTACTCAATATGAGGTATGAAATAAATTATTTCCTTAGATCGGTGTAAATATGAGAAATAAATCATTCCAACGATATGGTAGGTATTCAAAATGGCGTATATTTAACGCTTTTAGGCGGGCAAGGTGGTTTATGATAGAGATATTACTTTAGCACTAGATTTCTGATCGGGACGTTATGGATTTGACTGCTGAAGTAAAAAGAAGGTGAGATATCAACACCCCTTACGTAAAGTACCCAAACTAACGATTAGATAATTTTGTATCCATCGTCGTGGTATGACAATACAATTAAAAATCATATGAATATCAGATAGGATGACAAATTATATAAGAACTGTCGCACAACAACAAACACAATAAAAAAGGGAAAATAAAAAATTAAAGATAGGAAGGGAATCACGCGTAGAAAGAGAAGGTCAGACCTAACTGATAAATGTATCACAACACATGTAAAAGGCTTATGTTCTATTAAACGTAATATAAAAATAAATATTGCCACGTGAAAATGTATCAAATATACGAGGAGTACTAGAACACAAAAAACGAAATATTTGTTGCGATGCTTTACGCAGGAGGGGTCGATATATTGTCATTTTTTAAACGTTTGTAACGGTAGTAAAATGCAAACTTTTGGAAGACACTGAAAAATTATTCTTCCGAAATTATAATATTATATTAAGACAACATATGGACAGAAAAATTACTCATACATAGGGCCTAAACAGACTTCCCGGAAATCAGAATATACTCAATTAATAAAATAAAAGCTTTAGCAAACAACTGGCTTACCTCCAAAGGTAGAACAGCAACTGAAAATTTACTTACTGTAATTGCATAATAATGTCTACAAATAAAAATATATACCTATATAAATAAATAAATAAATTAAGGAAAATAAAAAATAACCTTAAACAAAACTTTAACCCTTTTTACATTAAACAATTATTCTATACATATTTACACTTGGACTTATGACTCACTCAACTTTCACTAACATTGCACTTGATACTTGTAGATACATAATTACTACCTAATGAAAATAAATATTACTGACGAATTCAAAAAAATATTATAATTGTGTTCTATAACGCCACTCTGGGATAGGCGTAGCCTAGTAGAGTGGCATAATCCATAAATTTAACAAAAAAAAGTGTAATTTATCTTATATTTTATTGTTAAATTAGTATTAAGTACCTTTAATTGTAAACAAGGATTTTTTGAAATAAAAAAAAAAATATATATATATATATATATTATAGTGTATTAATGTTATAGTGAGAATAAATTAAGGAATCACTTTTCCTTCCTGGGTTCCAATCCATGGGATTGGTTTGCAGCAAAGCACATCTCTTTCTCCATTCCACTCGGTCTCCGGCGATCCTCTTCAGCTTTGTGTAGGAGGCACAACTCATATCTTGGCACACTTGCTCAAGATATTTGCGGCAAGGGCGCCCTCTGGCAATCTTTCCCTCTACCATTCCCTCCAGTATAGTTTTGAACAGATTTTCATGGCGTAAAATATGGCCACATCCATTTTTCACGCCTTTTCGAGATGGTATTCATTATGCGTCTGGTTTCATTGATCCTGCTGAGAACCTCTTCATTCGTAATGTGGTCTCTCTAGGAAATTCCTAGGACACGTCTGTAGGTCCACATCTCGAAGGCACATTTTTAAATATATGATTTTAGATATAATCAATCTTTCACAGTAAAATTGATTGAAAGCAAATGTAGTTGCAGTTTTCGAAAATATTTTAAAAATTACACTAAATTAACTCTCCACATACTAAGAAAACTTAAGTCATGTATCGTAGGCTTATACGGCAAAATATAATGGCAGCATAAAATATTAATTAGCAATTTGCGCGATTGTAAATGTTTGAAAAAAATTCAATACGGTTATTACCGGCACATTACAATGTTATATCGTGGCTGTATATATAATTAAGCCTATACCTATGCCGTTTTAGTACATTCTGAGATAAACGAATGAAACTGTTTTAAAAAATTATTACACAGACTAGATTTATAAAAAATATTTTAAATAATTACTAGGCAGACTTGCCAGATGAACAGCAATGTTTTTTTTAGTATATCTCTATTATTTATATGAAAAATTGACAAATTGATTCATTCATCTGAGAATGTATTAAACGGCACATAGGCTTAATTATATGTACAGCGACGATATGCAATATTTAAGCGAAAAACGAATGTAACATTTTATAACAAGGAGAGCGCGTTGAATTAGTGAAATACAGTATAATAAGCGTAACATTGTATTGTGAAAATTTCGCGTATATAAATGTCCGAAAATTCAGTCACTAAAATTTTCATTGTGTCGCTTTCCCGGCGTCCATATTTCCGCTCCGGCTGGCGGGCCGGTGTGCTACATTATGTTATTTAGGAGGAAGACGCTTCCGGAAATGTAAATTTAATAAATCCTCGGGAAGGTGCTGTAAGTTTCAGAAAGAAATGCGACACCGTCACCAACGTCGGGAGACGTTTCCTTACGATACTGGCGCTAAAATTTCTCCATCTCCGTCGACCTTCTCACGGCAACTGTCGAGAAGGGAGGAGTAGAAAAAAATTTACCTTGATAAGTTAAATTAAATTATGTATAAAATTAGAACAGTTTTAGTAACATACTAGCTGTGCACGCGCGGCTTCGCACGTGTTGATTTTTAGTACACTGTTTGGATCGTCATAGAAAATTCTCCTTCCAGAACTTTCAAGACACACCGACACATTCCGCCACTCAGTTTACAACCTTATAGAACTTTCGGGAATTCTAGAACCTTCTCCTTCCAGAACTT